>JABSTQ010010131.1:0-327325 GCA_013358835.2 Ixodes persulcatus
CTGAAGGTTTGAACAAACTGTGGCGCCCTCGTTTGGGTAGTACAAGCTCACCTGGTTGGGACTCCCACTATTGTGGCGCCTTTGCCGTGATTTTTTCGCCTCCTGTGTAGTCCAGGAGAAAGGAAAAAACCTTTGAACGTTGCGAAATCGGCTACATTCAAAGCCGCAAGACAATCGAAAGTTCCAGAATCATGCCACCACCGCTAGGGTACGCGTCTCGTCTAGTTTCTCTAAGTTGTGACGTATAGAACATATGGCGTCCCGACGTTTTTTGTTTTTTCTTCCCCTTTATGTTTCATCGGGACGCGTGATACGGCGTTTCTTGGTTCACGTCCTAGCTTTGCCTGTGCTTCGACGGTGTTAGCATTTTTTTTTTCTATTTTCCTCGTTATCGTATTCCGCACCAGAGCAGGCACGCTTCTACATGTGTGGCAGTTTGAGTCGCTCAAGTTTCTACTACCCAAAACAAGTCCTAACATGTCATTTTTCGCAGCACCTCCTGGGCAACGCAGGATGCCTATAACGCCATTTTAGTCGGATCCCCGACACGTCCCAAGCGGCAAACATGCTGAAGGTTGACGAGAGCTTCGTTTGGACCATACTTTGTTTCACCTGAAGTCCGGACGCAGACGACGCTACGAGCTGATGGTACCAATCAGACAGCGTCAAAAACCACACCATCATGGAGTTCGTCGTGATTTTGTGTATCATCGCTGAACCAATCAAACAGAAAGGGTACAGTGACTTGCGCTTTTCACGCTGCTTGATTGGTACCTTTAACGCACAGCGTCGGCTACGTCTGGACTTCAGCTGAAGTGGTGAAAAATCGTGTGCGTTATTGGGCAGAAAATTAGCGAAAGCCACACGATTCACTACTTCAGGCAAGTACGACATTTTAACAGGACGTTTAGTAGACCGTGTTCTCTGCAGCAAAGGCACCGCCAGCCTTGTCAGCATAGTACTGGATGTCATATATAGGGTTGCGGAGACCGTTGTAGGGCGGCGGAAGAAACCTACAAAAACTCCCATATGTAAAACAGCGCGATGAATCTCGAAGGCGTTTGAGTACTACAACTAAACTCGGTTCACACAACGAATGCGAAAAACAGTACGGACTTTCGACACGGGCTTCTGGCCGGTGCCGTTTTCAGCGTTGGTGCGTATGGCATGCACGTGAGTTGCTCGCTTTCAGAGTCGACGAACATGCGCGCGTCGGGCCCTTTAACTCGCACGCTGGGCTCTGGATTTCCAAAAATTAGAGATATGTATAGACCTTTTATTTTACGGCGCCGCCATCTTGAGAATTGCGGCGCCGACGACGCCGTCTAGCGGCTTAGAAAAAGAAATACCGGCTAGTTTTGGCAGCACAGCTATCTCGGTAGGCAACGGTGTGGGTATGGGGGGAACTTGGCTAGACTTGGCCATGGTGGGCTGCAATAACTTGGTTGGAGCTTGTCCGGTTGAATCCAGTGGCTACTCAAAGGCCATCACCTTGCCTCCCCGAGAGAACGACGACGAAGACGGTGGGGTGTTTTGATTGAGTTTCCACAACGAAAGAATATTCGCAACTTTCAGCGATGGTGGTACCGCGGTGTGAGAATCGCGCTCCCTAGCTCCTGGATGATTGGCCTCATAATAAATGGGCTTGCCTAAACCTTCATGGCGTGAAAAAATAACGTAGAGCTATAGTACTGCTCGTATATAGCAAAACTAGAATTACTTACGCGTCGCAGACCCAGCCTCGTACCGTTGTTCTACGACGATCATCCAGATGACAGCCATTTTCATAGGCACCGGTGCGCCCCCTAAAGGTCATGAAAGTTGCGAATATTAGCCATTTAATGTAGTCTATGCAGGTAAGCTCTCGGCATTTGATAGCTCCGTCTTGAGTGGTGGCATGTAGACTTTTTTTTATAAATTTCACATACCATGGGGCTTGCAGTGATAAGCTAATTGGACACCTGCACCGGGAATTAAAATCGGTCCTCTTGTCGTAACGAAGTGGTCGTGAGTTTAAAGTGACGTTGAGTGTGATACGAATCTCTCGCGATCAAGCTCGCATCGACTGACTTCATAAATAAGGATTCTTGGGGAAAATGCAAAGCTCGATAAATTGCAGCCCACACTCGCGCTGCAGCTTCTTGGCTCATGGAACACTTTCCGCTATTGCTCTTATGGTTTTTAAAATATTTACCACCGACCGACCACGCAGTGGTAGCCAGACACCGTAGATTTTCGGAAATTGCAGCACGGTAAAAAGGAGCACTCGGAACTACCTCATACACGGCGTCCGTTTTTAAGCCTTTTCGCCCTATACCCTTGGCGGTTGCCATACCCTGTGTCAGCAACCAATTCAAAATGCACCAGGTCGAGGGTACGTCAGTTACTGGCTGTTTGAGGTTATGCGAAAAGGTCTATTAGCCCCGTGCGCGACCGAAGCGTCGCTGTGGTCGGCTTCCACGATTGGCCGAACGCTGACTAGGACTCGGAAAGGGGATTTATCATCGACGGAAATAAGAGGAATGAAAGAACTTTAATTTTGACGGTGTTGGCAGTGTTCCTTTGAGAGCGCAATGATTTCAAGCTTCCACCATGCTAATAACAAACACCATCGAACTTGTTGTTTGCAAGGTAATGACGTCACAAGGGGGAACCACAGGAGGGCGCCACCAAAACTTCTCGCCGCTAATACAAACTGAGCTCTCTCGCTGCTGAGATATATACCAAATCACACGCTCTTTGCAAACGCAGTATGTTCCATAGAGTTCACGAGACGTGAGGCGGGTGACTCAAGACAGCCAAGTCGAACCGGCGTCGATAGATAAAGTCTCTGAATAAAATTAATGCTCGGTGATTTCCAGTACTGACAACCCCTGTTGCGCGAACGTTCGAGAAACGTGCCACGAGCGAGCGCTCCACAAACATTTGTTTTCAAGGGCCGCACGCGGCGCGGCCTTTGCGCATTGCCGCTTTTGACCAGTGTATTTGACGCTACATGCTTGCGAGATAAGCACAAACACATTAAGGGGCTTTACTCAGAGCATGTGACGTTTCGGTTGGGCCTGGGGGCTTCCGGAGTGAGAGGTCACGTGGCATGTTCTTATCGCTGGTCGCTGGATTCGCTGGTATAGCTCATGTCATCGGCCGTGGTCTATTTGAAGCGCAGTGCGCGGCGGTGAAATATTGCAAAAAAATGTGTTTGTGTTTGTTTATACAGCCTATACTTCATCTCACCTTAGCATGGACTAACTGCCAAGGCTGTGCAAGCGCGAGCGGATAGCTTCGAGTGCCTTGAGTGGAGCACTCGCTGCACGAGCGCTCGTGCAGTCGCCGAGGCTTCATCCAAAGTAACTAGCTCCGGCTTTTTGGCACGCGCGGCTAACAATAGTCCATGCTAAGGTGAGACGAAGTATAACGTTAGTCTGTCTCAACGGGCGACTAGTCTCTTAGCTGTAGATAACCAAGCCAGCGCGGTACAACCGCTAGCCTGCAGGGTCTTCAACGTGCACCAAACAGTAGTGATACACGACCGCACGCCAGTGAGATGCTCATCCAGATGGAAACGGGCAGAGGCGGATAGTGAACCCATGCATGATCTCTGGTTTCCGTTGCGCGAGGCTTCGCTCCACGTGCTCCGACCTGGTGCGCGCTAACTCACTCGGCCACTGATCCCCCTGAGACATTGCACATTGCCATGGCATCACTAGAGTCACTAAATAAGCTACGCTTTCAGAGTATACCGCATTCCTTTTCTTTGGCACTTTGCCGACCATACAGTCGCTCTATTCAACAATATTCTGGTTTGCTGCGGCATCATTGGACAGCGGCAGTCGCGTGAGTTGCTATCATCATCATCGCGTTTTTTCAACGCCACCATCTTGGGTCCAGCGATCCGCTGCCTGCTGCTGTTTTTACTCTTTACTGCGTGCGCACGCTGAAGTCCGTCGCTCAGCACGCACTTTTTCCTTCTTATGTCGAGATACGAACCACACGACCTTGATTCACTGCCACAGCTGCTGCTACGGCAGCTGGCGAAGGCGACGGCTACAGCTCGACTTGGCTCAGCTACAGGCACTCCTCCATCTGCGCGTGGACCCAAGATGGCAGCGCCTGACGCGCTTCAGACGCGTAGTTTGGAAGTTTCGGTGCTCTGAAAGCGTAGCTTTATTTAGTGACTCTAGGCATCACAACGTAATGCATCCATGGACTCTTACTAGTCCCATTTAGTTTTGTGCGGCCTAGCCTACAGAAATCACAAAGAGACCATTCGCCGGCAAGGCTGATCTCGGCGGTGCCAGACGTCGCCTGCCGCGAGCCGCCGTCCGTGCACGCTCGAGAAAACAACAGAAACAAATGTTCTGGCTTCGAGACAATAAAAAAAAAAAACGGATTGATACTGGAGTTGTCAGTAGCCCTTCAAAACGAATACAAAATACGCAAGGCGAATTGCCATCGGAGTGTCTATTCTTTTGGCACGCGAGAGTACGCCACACGTCACCAACCGCCGCGCGCCCGCTCGCTCCGCTCGCACTGTTCGGATTCCGCCGGGTTGAGAGCAGCTTCACGTCCAGGCCCACCTTTTCCAGCTGCCCAGGTATCATATTTCGGTCCCAATCCGTCTTTTTATTCATAGAAAAGGGGAACGTAGTATCGTTACACGCGGATTAGCCTCGGTATCTCATGTACGTTGGACATGTATACCGAGTGAGTCAGAGGGATAATTTGACTCACTTTGAAGGGTCCGCGTTAAATCGGTTACTTAACGTATCGATATAAGCTTTTTCGCACAGGTGGCTGCTCATGATGCCTTGTGTGTATTACAATTTCAAGTAATCAGCTTACCTGAGCAAAGAGTAAACGATCAGGAGCTTGACTTCCCTTCCTACTCGCCCGTCTGTAGATGAAATCGGCTGGATGATGCAACAGCCGAGAGATGGCGTGAAGTGTTGACGCGTAGCCGAAATATCCCACTTTCTTGTTGTTTCATTCTTTAATCGTGGTTTCATTATTAAACTCTTAACTAAATCACAAACGACATTGAAAATGCTCCCGACGCTTTTGACTGAAAAGAATCGTATTCAGAGAGTATAGTACCTAGGTTGGACATCTACAAGTATGTTTTAAAAGGACATGGAAGTAACGTACTTCCCTCCGATTGGTGAGGCAATTCCCTCCACCAATCAACCACCGGTACGTGACTTACATGACCTTTTGAAAATGCACAGTCGGCCGTAATAAAGATTGACACAAGGGAGCAATCTCCCGGCCGGCGATAATGCGACACGGGGTGCAATGGTAGCGTCAGTATACGTTGGGGCCGGGATTGCGGCATTTGTCCACTTTTGGATGCGCGAGGGATGTGGGCAGATGAACGCAAAGCTCATGACTCTTAACGTAACAACAACAACAAAAAAAAAAGCGTCGTCTCATGCGTGACTTGTCACCCTAAACAAAAGGCCGACCGGAAAACAAATTGCTAGGAACGATAACTATATTTCTCGAAGTAACGCCTGTGATTCAAGGGTGGGAACGTGCCGGTCACTCGCTTTTCGTGTTATCGCAAAATACAGCCCCACATGTGGCGCTTTCGCCGCGCCAGCCACGAATCAGTTGTGCTAGTCTTTTTTTTTTTAAGGCTGACTGTACATGTAAATGTCCAACCTAACCCAACAGTTGTTCCCTAGTGTTCTCACTTGCATGCATCTGTTGGTGGTTGCGAAAATCATGCGCCTTTCATCAGCGGACGGACGCCTTAAATATACTCGAAACAGTTGTTCCTTATTCTATACTCTTTTGGGAGCAGGAAACTTTATTCCTCGAACTTTTGACGGACAAAATGAACAATCTTCACTCAACTCGGTATACGATATACCTTAGCGCGAGGCGTTAAATTTGGCTCACGCGGCAGAATGAAATTTAATTTAAAACTGACACACAGGAACGAATCACGTCAAACTAAAATAACCCTAGATTCGGAACGTAAAAAATATTTTTACGCTATTTAAAAAAAACAAAAAAAAACAATTACAAGGGATCAAATACCGTGCAAAAAAACAAAACAAAAAAAAAAACGGACAGAGTTGTAGTGCGCACAAGACAAGCGCTTACTCTCGAATGAAATTGGTATTAACTATAACAAACATGGTATTTGTTATATCTATATCGCTAACGTGATTTAGTATAGACAAATACTCTAAACTAATTTATTTCTTCGGACTCAATATTTCGCAAGTTCGGCGAAATGTGAGTTACGGGACTCATTCACGTGCATGAAATTCGGCGATTGAGAGTGGTATGCTATGTATGGCCATACCACGGAAGGTCGCATTTGCGTGATCCTCATTTAGCGATATTTTTCCACTCGCGAATTTCGCGAAAATTGAGCTTATGTAAAAATTACGCCGTCTGCAATATATTTGATGACAGTACAACCGGGTTCATACCTTTAAAACAGTGGAGTTGAAGCATTTTTGCGTACTCTAAATTCCATTAGATGATTGTGTTGGTTTCAGGAACCTGTGTTTCCAAGTCCATCTTCCGCGAGGAACAATTTTGAAGGTGTGGACATCGACATTTGGCGCGATTTAGTAACGAACTAATTTATTGCCGCCATTGAATGGTACATGGCTGGCAGTGGAAGATAGCGCTCATCAGTGTGTGCGTAAGTGTGTGTGTGTGTGTGTGTGTGAGTGTGTGTGTGTGTGTGTGCGTGCGTGTGCGTGTGCGTGTGCGTGTGTGTGCGTGTGCGTGTGCGTGTGTGTGTGTGTGTGTGTGTGTTTTGTCATAGCCTCCTCTATACTGACAAAAGCCTGGCAGATCGTCACGCGACGCGGCCGCCGAAAGTGAAAAGGTAGAGCGGCAGACAAGTGCCATGTAACGGGCGCCCCGCTGCGGCGAGACGCCGAAACACACTTGTCCCGAACGATGAAATGTCCTCTCGTGCTTCTCGCGTTCCTCAGACTACCGCTTCTTTCCTTGTCGTGTTTGAAAACCATGTTTCGGATCCTCGCCGCTGCAAAAAGCTGTGCGCTGAATACCAGACTCCCCGAAAAATGCTCCGTGCTACCAGATCCTTGCGCTCCAAATCTGCGACCGGGCACTCTATGGCTCCGTCATCGAACTGCCAGGCTTTGTGAGTATGGAGGAGGCTATGGTTTTCTCGATTTATCCGAAGATTTAGACGGGCCACGAATTATTTAACCTGCATTTACAGACGCTTTGCAGGAGCGGTGCATGGGCGCCGACATAAGCGACCTTCAGCTTTTGTTTCCTCCTCTTCCGTTTACTTCACTTCATCATTACTATAGCAAGCCAGGCTATTGTCGCTTTAGATTCTACTGTGTCTTTCTCCCTAGCACTGGCGCTTGTGGAGGCTGGTCAACGACCGTTTCAGTGACTCGGTATCTCGGAAGACAAGGGAGGGTCAGCAATGGCGGCTGTAATATGCGTCATGCTACGTACCGATGGTTTCTCTCGCCAAATGCCCGTTCGGAAATATGCCAGCTCGACAGTTCGAAAGCGTCGAGAAAGAAATGTTCGTGGCAAATAGATCACCAGCATGGCGTCTTTGCAGCACGCCTATACAGTGTGAACAGACAGTCCTTTCATTGCTTCACGAGCCCTAGAGAGGACCAACACATTGCCTCGGATATATTCACCCAGTCTTGTACGTAATCCTTTACAAGTAATGACATTACTTGTAACCTCGTACATGTGTCAATAATTTTGTTAGTGAATAATTACATATTTCAGAAAGTAATTGTAAAGTATTTTTTTTTTGCCTTTTTACGTAAGAGAATGCTCGTAATCGTTACAATTATGTTGGCCCATTGAGACCATGGAGTCTCAATGGGCCAACAGGATCTAGCTGTCTTTTTGGGTGTCCAGCGGGTAGTGGAGGCCTTGCGAACGCGTTGTTTCCTAGCCACTGAGTCGCGCGTTCAGGTGGCAGCACCTATTGGGAAAAAGGTAGATCGGAAAGGTGTTTAGTGTAGCGGACGACATCTTTACATAGAAACAAAGCAAGATGTCCGATTAGACTTTTTGAGAGCCAGATGTCGCTCAAGGTCATAAAAGCGTGAGTTGCGGCAACAATAAACTTTTTCAGAACACGTGTCTTGTTTCTTACCCTAGCACAGTAAAGTTGAAAGTAACGCCGCGAAAGTAACGAAATATTTTTTGAAGTAATGGTCACTTACTTTTATGGAAGTTAATTGTAACTATAATTAGTTACATTTAGCCACGGTTGTATTGAAAATGTAATTCCTACCTTTTTTGTAACGTGTACGAGTCTGTATTCACCTATGAAAGGTAATCCGCAGTCCCACTGCTCATCATCATCATTATCATACAAAAGAGACGGTGTTCCCAGCAGACACGAAGACATGTTCCAAGCGTGTTAGCCTTTCACATACGTATGTTTCGAACACGTTCTCAGGCAGCTTTTGTATGAGCAATGTGACAGGGCCGTCCTACAGAGAAGGCCTCGGACAGTGTCTGCAGATCGTCTTATGTATGACATACCGGCAGCGTGGCTGCAGGCTTGAGACGAGCAGGCGTATATTAACTCTGGCACTTGAAGACGGCATAGGCTCTTACCTTGGCGGCATTCACGTAGGGCAATGACCCCGCTGGTCTTCATCACCCTGGCGGTAGTCTCACTGTGGTGCGCGGACGCCGCCACCGTTGACAAGGGCGACGGTGGCTACGAGAATGTCGTCGTGGCCATCGGCAAGGACGTGGTCTACCACAAGGACATCATCGTAAACCTGAAGGTATCGTCCAGTTCTTTGTGCAGACACTATAGACTGACACAATGTTTACAAGCAAGCACGCGTTTGCCCACACCAGGTGTGGGCACTGCGCGAGCACAGAAACCAGATTCGCGTAAGGTGAAGCTTCTGCCCATGCGCCGTGGCGACATGAGCGCCACCGCAGAGGCGTGACGTCAGAGCCGCGTGTCGATCTATGGTCCCTGACAGGATGAGAGCGCCGGGGGAGGAGCTTCAGTTGTAGCGCGTCCAGGGCGAGCTTCCTACCTTAGACAACGCGTCGGCGTCGCGTGCTTCTAGAGCGCATGCGCGTAGAAAACTCACTGTGGAAGGCATGGAGCGCCCTGCCATTCTCGCTGTGGCAGTGCCCATAAGGAAGCATGACAGTGTTAAATGGTTCGTTTTGCTTGGGAAATTCCGTGTGCTTCAATTTTAGTGCTCCGTTCAATCAACAACATGAGCGCTGACCTCATCACTTCGGTTCAATGTACCGCTAATGAGATCAAAATCTGGTCAACTTTCTTGGAGGTATTTGTTCCAAGAGGCTCAAAAAACTCACCACACAAAATGTTTAGTATTATATTAAAAGAATTCTTTTTTCTTTTTTTTTTGTAAGAAATCACCGCAGAACTTGGAATAAAATATTGTTGTTTTATTTTGTTCTTGAAAACATTTTTTTTTTTAAATTCCGCAAATATATTTGGTATTTTAATTCATTCGGGATTTATCTCCAGTTCGTAATATCTAAATGTAAACGCTTTACACACAACAAATCGTACTTTCAATATCTATTAAACTATGCCGCATGTAGATACACGTGCCCCTCAGGACTAAGTTGGCTCTCTATTGTTCTCTGCCACAATTTATGTCCCATATATTGATATTTTAGGATATACTAATGAAGCCACCCGATTTTGATAATTGTTTAATTAACCTCAAATATACGATCACGACCGAACGCTTATAGGATTTAGAACTGCTCGGTTGTTCGTAGATGTGGAATTTATCGAAGACGCCGGAAGTCTAGCTACGGTGTTCGTGGACTTGCCGAAACCAGTCCAAACCATCTTAACCAAATATCCCCCCACCCCCCTTTCATATTATCGATACACATTGCCATACATTTTTTTTATATATATTATCGTCTTTGAGTCCTCATCTTGTGAAGCCGACACTTTCACCCTATTTTTGTGCAAAGTCTAAGAAGAAGCCGATTGAGCAGATCGCACCATCTAGTATGCCACTGTTAATAGAAATAGATTGCCGCAAGTTCCATTCATCTAGCGTCGAGCTTGATTATACGTGTCCCAATTTAAATGCAGTTTTCTAGAACTTCCAAAAGCAAGAGAAACCCGAACAACATTTTGATCTATGTCAACGTCATGTATCGCCGATAAATTAACAGATGTCTCCTAACCTTATTTCCCTCCTCTCAGGCATTATTCAGGAAGGCTTCTGCGTTCCTCCTAGAGGCCACAAAGGGCAAATTTTACTTCAAGAGCGTCATGATCAGCGTCCCCATGAGCTGGCCGAAAAAGAGCGGTCGAAAAGAGGTCTGGGAGGATCCGTTTGACAAGGCTGACGTCCAGGTTGTGTCCGGCTTGACAGAACCGGGCACTCTGAATCCGGGCCGCTCTTTCCCCGAAGATTTTAACCCGGTCCGCTTGCCAGCCGAGTTCCTCCGCGATCTGAACACTACATCAACCAAGAAGTTCGGGAAACCAGGTTAGTGACTGGGCCGCTGCAAACAGCGGGTGTTAACGAGGAGGAAAGTGCTTCTTAGACATACGCGTCTGTCCATACTAGGTTAGCAACTACAGAACCATACCACCCTATGCTTGACGTCAGGAGGTGGAATAGCGAGAAGAGAAACACTATATTTTGTTTCAGCCTAAGTACAGACGCAGCTGACACTGCGAATCAGTGGGAGCCATCAAGCAGCATCAAAGGTGCAAGTCACTGGGAATTGTATGTTTATGATTGGTAGAGCGATGATAGAACACGTGCAGGAACAGGAGGAGCAGCATAATGATGTGATTTTGGTGGTGTCTAATTGGTCCTGCCAGCTCATAGCATCGGCTGCGTCTGGACTTAAGGTGAAACGAAGTATAGTCACTCTCCAGTGGTGGCGCTACACTCTCAAGAAAAAAGGGTGTAAAAGGGTGTATCGTTACACCCTTTGTCCCATATAATACACCCCAAAACTTCATTTCGACGTACAGAGCCCTATAGTCGAACAGACGGCCCCAAATCTTACGAGGGGCTTGATAACGGTGCGACATAACTTTTTAAATAGCTAAAGTACGTATCAAAGACCACATAAAGAAAACACCGAGTTTTTACAGTAGGGCCAAGAAAACCCCGATTATGTTTTTTTGTAGTCAGTAAAACGTACATTAGCTATTTTAAAAGGTTGTACCACACGGCTATCAAGCCCCTCGTAAAATTTCGGGCCGTCTGTTCGACTGTAGGGCGCTGTACGTCGAATTGAAGTTTTGGAGTGTATTATACGGGACAAAGGGTGTAACGATACACCCTTTTACACCTTTTTTTCTTGAGAATAGCAGGCAGTCGAACGAAGCTTGCGCATCCAAGGCTTGTACGTGACGTAATCGCACCATGCTGTTGGTTATTCCGTAGAGGGTTGATGCATCAATTTTTGTACTTTCTCTCTCGTGTTTTCCCGTGTCTTTGCCCAGTTCTGACGCCACCTCAATTCACTGCGACGTCTTGAGTATGATGAAGACTAGATTCATTCATAGAAATAAGAGGAATCGCACAGACTGTCAACTTTGACGGTGTTGGTTAGAGGACGCTGTGATTGCAAGCTTGGTGACGTCAGGTTTCCTGGGACGATGAAGTTTTACAGAAATCACGAACTTGGGAATTTAGCGCGGTTCTACGCTGTGATATTCAACAAATAAGAAGGAATCGGTCGTCTTACGGGAGTATTAAAAAAAAAAAAACTTCAACAAGTATCTCGGTATCCGGTCATTTAGATAACAATTCCTGGAGAATTGGTAATAAATATTTAATTAACGTTACAAGAAGCGATGCTACGGTGGGGATTGTTTATCTTCTTATTTGACAGAAAGTTCACGGAGACATAAATTGCAAAAAAAACCCAGCTCATACTGCCACTTTAACAAAAAAAGTGAAAGCCGTTTACAACTCCCTGTAAAGCCGAATTAGAGCGCAGCTCTTGAGAAGGAGGAGGGAAGGGTACTGAGAGGGGGGTCATGTGACCTCGGGGGGGGGGGGGGGGGGGGTCACGTTACTTCGGGGAGGGGGGGTCACGTGAAATCGGGGGGTCACGTGACCTCGGGGGGGGGGGGGGGGGGTCACGTGACCTCGGGGAGGGGGCACGTGACCTCGGGGGGGGGGGGGGTCACGTAACCTCGGGGGGTCACGTGACCTCGAGGGGGTTACGTGACCCCCCCCCCCCCCCTTGAGGTCACCGAAGGTACCCGAGGTCCTCCCGGGGTCCTTCCGAAGGAACCCGAGGTCCTACCGAGGTCCTCCCGAAGGAATCCGAGGGCCTGCCGAGGTCCTTGGGGGTGGGGGGGGGGGGGGGGGGCGGCTCGTGGTTACGCCAACGGCGATGGTGACGCCGACGCCGCTCAAGCCGGAAACGGGCGCCGAAGAGCGGCGCTCTAAAAAAGAAAAGTTTTTAAGCTTGAGTGCACTATGCATTTGACGGTGTCATGTGAATACTTAGTATGCTCATCGCCGGCATCCGTCAGGCAGCTTATTGGCCGCCTTTGAAAAGTACAGGGGGCGCTTCTTTCGCTATCATTATCGTCGTTTGTGGCGTAGTGGGTAGGAGAGACCGTGCGGACGGCGAAGACTCTTTACTCGTCGGCTCGTTCATGCGTTCTTTGGGCATCGCGAGAAGACCAGTTTCACGCGCTGTGTTGATTTGTTGGAGAAATATCTATGGTATGACTTTTTTTCGTAGCTTTGAGACGTAACACGCGTGATCGTGCTAAGCAAACACTTATGCTGCTGCATTGGGGCAGGGCCTGGGAGGTGGGAAACATTTCGCCACCCCAGAACTAAAGCGCTGGATTATAACATTAGGATATCCTGCGCTTTACCCCAATAAAAACCTACAAAAAAGAACAGGGGGTATTTTTTCTCTATCTCTGCGAGCGGATACTGAGGAAGTAATAATTATTCAAGTTGAAATTGGGTCACCGGATTCAAACTCAAGTGCTTCTAATTTGGGAAGTAAAAACTTGTATGAAAGTGACTTCGTGCACCCTGGTGGCTCCATTGTGTTCTGTGGGTACTGGTTTCTTATTACTTCCAAGCTGATTTCTTTTTTTTATTTTGCCAACCAGTAAACGACTGTTCTTTTTAAATAGCTCGCTAGACAGACGGTGGCTGGTGGGTAAACACTTATTTTCCCACCCAGTGCGCAACGTGCGAAGCCACCTCCGCGTTCGACAACCCTTAGATTTACGAGGGCAAGTTAGTAAGTAACAATAGACTATTTAAAAAAAACGGTTTGGGATACCAACGTGTTTTATTTATCGACACATCCTCCCCCAATCTTGAAACATTTATACCATCTCTTTACCAGTGCCCCAACACCTGCTGCGTAAAATTCTTTAGGCTGCTGTTTCCGCCACGTGCTTACCCACCGCACTGCAGCTTCTGTAGCAATCTCATGAGGACGAGCAGTTCGCTCCTCGGCAACAAAGTCTGAGCGCCCTTGAGGGAATTTATCAACCCAGTTGTGCACCGCGTTACGCGATAGACACTTCTCACCGAAAACAGAGAAATATTTTCTTGTGAATATATTTTGCAGGAAGCCCGTTTGCACGCCAAAACACGCACAATAGGACGCTGCAATTCTAGCGCACACTCCTCGAGCGCAGCGGCCATCTTTAAATTGAGCTTCGCATGCATGCGACTGTTCGTTACTGCGCAGTAACTATCATTAGGCTGGATTGTTTTACCGCCTTTTGACATATTTGGAGACCAGTCACTACTTATGTCAGATATTTTTATATCAGTTTGTAACTTTGTGACTTTCCCTCGAATTCGCTGTTTCTCGCGTGAGTTGAAGCGTGGTGGCGCCAGTGTGCAAACAGTCCCCCACAACTTCCGGTTCTGAACTAGACGGTGGGTTTTCGCAGTATTTGGGAAATAAAATATACATCCTATCTTATGGAAATGGCGAATTATAGGACTCTCTGACTTAATTTATTCTTATAATAAAATAATAATCAGTAAAAAGTTTGGAAGCATACATAACCGGAAGTGTGCAGGGGCTACCCAATAGATGGAGACTGAGTTTGTTGCCAAACAAAAACGGCAAAAAGAATGTCGGTGACACTTTTAAAAAATAAGGTGTAAACCTGTTAGGGACCATGACCGTTTATGTGCTTCTTTTTCCGGACTTAAAAATCGTTAAAAGTTTGTGGTACTCTTCTCAGCAAGAACTTTCAAATTTATAATCGCTCATTAGCCAAATTTAAAAATAAAAAAAAAACACATTTAGCAATTGCCTTAATTTGTCGGGCCAAGCTTGGCAATTTCGGAAGTTGTTGGAATTTCAGTTTTTTTTTATTTTAGCGGAACTCGCGATGTGGCAAGTTACTTTGCCGCACATTCGGTGCGGGAGATTGAAAGTGCCACGTCAAAAGAACAGCAATCACTTGGATTTGGTCCGCACGGTACCGTATTAATGCTGGCCAGCAACTGCCTTATCAGACTTGAAGAGACATGTCGGTAGCGGCAAACTCCTTTGGCCTAGACAAGTGCGCGGCGCTACGCTAAACAACAGCGTACACGTGCACGTGCTGATTGCACGTCCTGAACTCTGGTGACGGCAGAACAAGCTTTTCTTTAGACGTCTTTACAAAATCTCAGAAAACAAGAATCAAAAATGACGTGACACACGTGAGATGTCATGTCGTTCCAGTCTTATTCGATAACATTTTATAGATTGTATATATGAAGAGCGACTTGGGGATGCTGTAATTCAGTACAAGAAACTCCTAAGAACGTCATATGTTTTGATGTGACATGTACCCCTTATCGATTGGCATAGATGCGAGGCAAAAACAACCACTCTGCGATTTCCTAGTGCGTTTTCTCATATCACGCTGGTGACAAGAGAGTACAAACGAGGTGGTGCTAAATGCCCGTTTCATGATGCTACGCTTCAGTATGGCGTCAGAAATTTTTTCTGAATTATAAAGGGCGACCTGCAAAGTATTTAAAAACCAGGGTGAAAATCCTCCTCGCCACCCTTCCATTTCCCGCTCTTCCACTCTTAACTTGACAGGGGGGCGGGGGGGGGGGGGGGGGGGGGGGGCTTGGGGCTGAATGAGCAGGGATAAGCTCCAGGCTTATCCGGCCCCAGGATGCAGCAACGAAAAAAGTCCTCCCGCCGTCAAGATCCAGTAGGAGAGGGGGAAATGGGAAGGGTGGAGAGGACAATTTTTACCCTTGTTGAAAAATGTTTTACAGGTCGGCTTTTAGGCACTGTTCCTCTGACCCTAAAAGCCTTCGTAGGGTATTTAGGCTGGCGAACTTTAACAGCCTTCAGTGTATTTAAAACGTCTTTCGAAGTCGGAAACGTCTTGTATTAGGAGGCAGTGTAGGAAGTATTCAGACTTGTGCCCGCTACTGGAAAAATGTAATGAATTACAATTACAAATTATCGAGTTCCAAATGTAATGAATTACAGTTACAGATTACTTTCACTGAAAAATAACGGATTACTTCACTCATTACGTTACAAATTACTTTCACGTTACTTTTCTCGTACACTTATCAAGAAAAGAATAGAAACAATTTTGATGTTTAAAAAAAATGTTCTGCAACACCGTTTTTCATTACGCCCGCATTCTGGTTGTTCTTGTAAAAATAAAACAGTGTAGTTAAGAGAAAGAATGTAGGTGCACTTAGTTCACCTGTGAGCTGACAAGGCAGTGAAAGCTGCAACCAGACCCGCCATCTCGCTAGCTTACGGCGACCGGAAATGATCCCTAGATTCTGCAGACAAAGCTAGCGGTGCGCAATCTCAGTAGCAGCGTGTACCTCCGCTAGGAGATTCGGAGGGAAGGAACCGATCTACGAAAGCTCCCATTTGAAGCGGGCCTTTTAAGCGTGAGCACAACGTCTCATAGCGCAATACCACGTAGAAGACAAGGCCTGCGCGTTTCCTCCTCTAATCGTCATCACTAGTAGATCCCCTCAGCGCCCCCTAGGTAGGCCGGATGAGCAATATCGTCTGCTACATTGTCGGCGACATGGTCTGCTCCATCGCCTGCTTCAGTGGTCATGCTCAGGACGAGCTCACATTAATAGGCAGCTTAGACAGGCAATCTTGATGGTGTCGAAAGCACGTTGCGAATGAACTGTGGTAGCTCGCCATGAGCTCGCGCTCAGCAGTCGCGCACGCATCTATGGCGGCCAGTGAATGTGACGTAGTTGTGACTTGGCTCCTACTTTCGTCAAGCTACGGGGTGTCTGCTGCTTGGGGCGGGTCGGGGATCTGCTAACGATGACGTCATGCGCAGGCCTTGTCTTTGAGGTGGTATTGCATAGCTGTGGTCTCGTGCCTGTAGCTTTGAAGCACTGTCAGCTTACACATGAACTGAGTCGAGTTGCATGCAGTACAGAAACATGGGCGGGCGTGAGCGCTCATTTTCTAGCTTTGGTCGAGTCGGTGGCCACACACTCATCTTTCTTCAGTTTTGTATTATGTTGATATTTCTTAAAAAGTAACGAGCAATTAAAGTAACCCGTTACCAATACTTTGTAAGAAAATTACATTACAAATTACTGCCGCAATAAAGTAACGTGGCAATTACAAAATTACTCAAAAATGTAACGAATTACAAGTAATTCGTTACTTGTAACGGATTACTTTCTAAGTCTGGAAGTATTTTATAGAGCCGCCATAACTGAGCGACTTTTTTTTACTTAAGCTGGTGATGACAACGAGCTTTCACTAGCTTTCTTTAGTACCGTCAAACATGTTCATGAAGACTATAAATTACTTTACCCACAACTCCTATTGGTTGCGGCGTTTATCTTTTTTTGTCAAATGCATTGCACCTGTAAGCATTTTGATGTCATTTGCTTGATTCCGTTCTTCAGAGTACCACCTTATACACCACTGGGCCAACCACCGTTATGGAGTCTTTTCGGAACACGCCACTACTCCTGACAAGGAGGTCTACTGCAGTCACGGCAAAGTAAGCACGCAACATACCGGAATCCTTTTAAAGTGTCAATTGTATTAAAGGAATACTTCAACGAAATTCGAAACATACTCGTCGTGTTCAGAAATACACCAAATATGATCCGCAATATTTGTAAAGAATAATCGCACGTTCGTATTTTGAGCCTGGTGGCTGTATTTTCTTGCGTAAACGGCCCACTCTGGCAAGCACTCGTAGAGCAGCCGGTAAAGAGCACGTGACATCCGGCGAATCGTGACGTAGTCCGTCTCGGGACGAGCAAGACTCCGGCGAGGCTGACGTCGACAGACGATTGCTAGCAGGGCATCTGTCTGCCGCCATGTCTCTGCTCGTGTGTTAAATTGCAGTTACAAGCTTGCCAAAGCTACGTTCACGCGCACGCTTTCTAGGCGAGACAGGCATCGTCACTACTTGTCAATGTTTCTAGAGGGACACTAGAAACGAGGCTTTAGCGACATCCACCAGGTGTCATTTACTAATTGTTTAATTCGTGTTAAAAATGCTTTTCGCGTCTCTTTCAACAAGAGATCGATGTGTCCGCTGTGATACCGCACCCTTGAACACGCATAAACCAAGAAATAAGCGCCGAAATTTCGTTGTAGTATCCCTCTATGGAGATCATGAAAGGGAAGGCTCACGGCGGAAAATTGGACAACCGTTCTCTTCGGTATTCGAAGTTATTCAATACATTCCAGACGACAAGGTTGTTTCTTTTGGATTCTCATCGAAGGACACATATTGAACATGAGTGCTGTGTGAGCATTCAGCAGGGAATCTCGTGTTCAATCACTGAGCGCTTTTTAAGTTCAAAAAGTAGGGCGGCAGCGCGTCATGCTGCCGACAAATATGCACATTGTGGTGTTGCTACAACGACGCATTGTCGAACGCTCGAACTCTCCTATAACATATAACTAGAAGAAGGGCTATATCAGTCGTACATGCGTGTTGCGAACCGACAGTTGCATGACTAGAAAAAAAAAAAAAAACAAGTTAGCGATATTTATTCAAAGAATAAAAAAAAAAGTCGGCGTTTTGCACCGGACACGTATTGCCGCCTTGCATTCTCAAAGTCGGCTTTTCTTTCTTCCCCTGCGTCGAAAATGGGTAAATATTTAATGTAACCCTCAAATCAAATAAATGTTCCAGAAATGGAAAGTTTTACTAGATCGTTGCCAAGACTCCGATAAGGACACCCAATACACCGCCGACGTCATTGCGCGTGCATTGTATGGCTATTGAGTATTGTTATCGAAGGTATTGGAACGACCTGCTAAATCTCTCGAATGTGTCATTATACCGCAACTGCTTGCTCTATAGACGATTGCAAGGAAGGCATATGGCGGCCGCCATGTCTCTACCCGTGCGGGAAAGCCCGGGAAATTTCAAACTTGCCAAAGTAGGATCACACGTACGCTTCACGTGCTTGCACCATGGGGTACCAGACGGGGCGCCGTGCTTGAAAATGTCTGTTTTAGGGTTGAATATGGGAGTTCGGTCACGTGGAGTTTATGTAAAAAAGAAAAAAAAAAGATGCTCACTTTTTTTTTGGCTGGTATAGACGAACCGTATAAGGGGTGACATTCCCTGGACGCCATATTTGAGTGCACTCTTCATTGGGCATGCTCATAACGAGCTCGCACTTGTAGGTTCCCAAGACCGGCAATCACGATGGTGCGGAATGTACGTTGCAAAGGCACCGAAGAGGCTCGCCGTCGGAACGCGCTGAGCAGCTACGCACACAGCTACGGCCGCCATTAAATACCCCCTTAAAACCGCTAGCGCAGTCTATAGGGAGTATTCACTGGACGCCATATTTGTGGGCACTGTTTTGAGCGCATGCTCAGAACGAGCTCACATCAATAGGCTGCTAAGACCGGCAATCTTGACGGTGCGGAATGCACGTTACAAAAGAACTCTGGAAGCCCGCCATCAGCACGCGCTCAGCATTCGCGCACACAGCTATGGCCGCCAGTGAATACTTCCTATAGGTCCTGTTAGATTAGGCTGCACTCTCAGTAGTCTCGAAAATTGAATATTTGTTTTTATTTCACCCTTTTTATCTTCAGAGGCAAGCCACAAGGTGCAGTGAGGAGATTGGAGTGAACATGACCGAAATCCCTGGGGCGCATTGTCCTAAAGATGACGCCTGTATGGGCGAGGAGGACGAATGCAACGTCACCTTCTTCCAGGCCAACCCACAGGCTAAAGCATCCATCATGTTTCTACCATACATAAATGGGGTAACTTGAACGCTCTCTTCTTGGTCGACGGTTCCCAGATTTTGCGGTGCCTGCTTTTTTCATTCTCGTTGCGAATCTGGACTTGCACTTTCAAAAAGGACCATCCAAATGTTTAACGCGGAATGTGTTAATGAGCAGGAGTTCGTACTAAAATAAAATGTAACGCTCAAATGTGACGAAAAAGTGTCAGAAACTGGCCAAAGAAGCATAGGCATACATAGCCCGTTGAAAGCGATGCATGAGCATCAAAGTATATAGAGGGCATAATTAGTCAAAAGATTTCATATATATATATATATATGTATATATATATATATATATATATATTTGTAACTAGGAACTAACAACCGACAGCAAAGGTGTTCAACAAGGAGCACAGCAGGAATCGAACAACCAATCTTGCGATCCGCAGTCCGAGATCTTTACTCGACGCCACAAGTATAGATGAACGAGCGCGGATGCAACTGGAATAAGTGTCACTTACCACAGTCGGTCGCTTCTGTGAGCAGGCGACTCTCCCCGGCGACTGATACTTAGTCATACTTAGTACGCAGGAAACTGTCGGCTGCTTTTCATAATTCCCGCATATTTAAAAGATAACTAATGAAGTCCTTGAAAAAAGAAAAACAAAAACGAGCTAGAGGTGAATTTAAAGGTATTTTTATCCAGTGAATCTGAATATCACGTTCGTTTTTTTTCCGAAGAGAGAGAAAACACAAAAGACCTCCGACCAGTCATTACGTCATTAAAGGATATTTCGGCCGCCAAGCGCGTGTCGCTTGTGTGGGCAGCGCGTGCAAATTGCAAGCTTACCAGGTATATGCCCCCAAACTAACACCAGTCCTGACATTTTTTTTTTCCAAAATTTTTGAAAGTAGCAAGAGTGCGCGTGCATAGCTTTGATAGGTGCTGTAGATCCGTGAAAGCGGAGATTCTGAAAACACCTTTTATGACGTCACGCTCCGGTAAGGAGAGTCTTCAGCGGTACTTTGGAAATGATTTTCTGCAGCTTTCGTGCACCAAATTGAGAAATAATCTCAAAATTCATTATCATGGAGGCGAAATGAAGATGATTTAGGTACAAACATTGACCGCATCTCCACGTGGTGAATGATGTTGATTGGAGCCAAGCTCTGGTGGTGCTTGTCTGCGTAGACGCTGAGCCGCAGCAGGCCGAGCCTTTCGTTCGTTTTCATCCATGTCAGAAAGAGAATGTGTGGTATGGAACGTGGTTATATACGCATTTGAGCATTTGACCGCAGCGCCCTCTCGTCTATAAACGCTGAACCAATGCATGCAATGTTTAACGCGATTATATACGCATTTGACCGCAGCGCCCTCTCCTTTATAGTTGTTGAGCTGCTGCATGCAACGTTTCGTCCATGACATCCCCAGCTCTTGAGTTACTACCGCATCTCAGAGCCCCTACTCGTCCCGCAGTCATGACCGAGTGGTTAAGGCGATGAACTAGAAATCCATTGGGGTCTCCCCGAACAGCTTCGAATCCTGTCGACTGCGAAAACATTTTTTCTTTCCTTTTTTTTTTTTACTTTTTTATCGCTTTTTTTGCCCTACACGAGCACGTGAGCTCACGAGCACGAGCACGAGCACTGGACGCCGGACGGACATGGCTAGGCCCTAAGGAGCTTCGCCCTTAAACGTTAGGGCGCGAACAAGCTGGTGAAGGTTTAACATTTCAGACAAAACCCCGAGACGGGGGAAGGAAGGACGACACAGCACGATTTAAGTGTTTTTTTACTCAAATACAGAACCCTTTAATTTCCCTTTAACAATATATTTTCTTTAATTCAGATTCTCTTCAATTCTTAGGCAACAGTTGACGGCAAGTTATACGTAGTCCATTGTACATATTCCGTAAGAGGTCGTCGATGTCGAGTCATTCTTAGTCCAACATAATTATACTTAAATCCTAAAACTGCAGACACTACAATTCGATGGAGCAAATGAAGGACCAAAACAATTACATAAGGACGCTTAAGCTACGCCTTTAAGGGTGGAACGCGATAGCGAAACATATTGCGCCCCGTATATATATATATAAATATCGGGCATGGCGGCGGGAGGCCGAAGGCGTGGGTATATAACTGGGAAGAAAAAAAAAAATTTTTACCTTTTTACTTTTGGCCGAAACGTCGAAGAATAAATCGTCCGTTGTTGCTGTTTTCACCAAGGTTTTTTTTTCTTCCCATATATATATATATATATATATATATATATATATATATATATATATATATATATATATATATATATATATATAACTGGGAAGAAAAAAAACCCCGATGAAAACAGCAACAACGGACGATTTAATCTTCGACGTTTCGGCCGGAGTCCGGCCTTCGTCAGGAAGAACTTTTACAGATGAACGCGGGTGGTATTTATACATCGCTACGGTCGAGTCCAAGTTTCAAAAACGGCGGGATGACGGTTGGAGTTCCAGATGGGCAAGCGTTTATACAATGCTACGGTCGGGTCCACATTTCGGCGGGATGACGGTTGGAGCTTTGGTGAGAGGGAAGCGTAGGGCAGTTTGTATCCGGGTGAAGGAGCTTGACGGTCGGGGCCAAGTTTCAAGGACGGTGGGATGACGGTTGTAGCTTCTTGAGAGGGGGCGCAGGGTGACTTTGTTCCCGGGCGGGCAGGGGTGACCTGATTGATAGCGTACAATAGACGACAGTTAACGCGCAAACTAAAGTGCTGTCTCAAAAAAAAAAAAAAAAAAGAAATGGCACGGTCACTTGTGTTGTCTCGTGGGTGGGGCATGTATGAGTCAGACCTGAAATGAAACAATGTTAAAAGTAGAAAAAAAAATATTAAAATCTGCAAATAAAAGAGAAAAGTTGATGGTCCAGTTCCGGCCACAAACACAGTACCACTGCTAACAATAAGGTCTGGGACCTAAAAAAAATATGTCCCCTCATCGCTGTTGCTATTCGTCTGTTAGCATTTTAATCGATGCCAGAGTACCGGGGCTTTCATTTATTCCTTGTTTAATTGTGTTGAATCGGTAAATTAGTAGGATTCCCGCTGTTCACGTTCGCGATTTGATTTAAATCCAGATTCTAGGAGCGTCACTGACAATTTATCAAACGAGTGTTTTGGGAGAGCGAGATGTTTAGATAGAGGCTATGTCGGAAGATTTATGGCGTGAGATTTGTGATTATTAAAGCGCAGTCTAAATGCCGTTCTAGTCTGCCCTATGTATTGCATTTTACACACCGTACACTCGAATAAGTACACGACATTCGACGAGGCACATGTTAAGTGCCCTTTAATTTTGATCGAGAACTGCGAGTGCGTGCTGCTGGCCGTGTTTGTGTGCTGCATCTGTTTACAGATCAGACATCCTGGGTGCATGCAAGGCCTGCATTCGTTAGGTGGTGGCGATGAATTGATCCGAGAATTTACTAGCGCGTCTTTGAGGTTACGCGATCGTCTGTGGACTACCCCAGGGGCGGATGGAAACGCGCGTTTAAGGCGCTCGCTTTGTTCGAGAATGTTATAATGTCGTCTTAAGATATTATTTACATTAGGATGGTTCATGCTATAAGTTAGATATAGATTTGTGCGTTGTGTGTCGCTTTGCGTGGGGCGCGGGCTGATAAGGTCTGCTCGGTTCAGTTGCTTGGCTTTTCTGATTGCATCGTCGATTACACGGGGTGGATACTTTTGTTTCTCTAGCACTGACTTTAAATTTTGGCTGCTCGCATCAAAATCTGTCTCCTTGGAACAAATTCGTTTGAAACGATGAGCTTGGCTATAGGGAATGCTGTTCTTGCAATGGCGTGGGTGGTCGCTTTGATAATGCAGGTATTGCTGTCGATCTGTTGGCTTACGGTACAGGCTCGTAGCGAGTTTACCTTCGTCTATTTTAACGTTGACGTCTAAGAAGTTTATTTCGGTTTGAGAGTACGTATGTGTAAAGCGGATGCTCGGATGAGCAGCGTTGTATCGACCTATGAAGTCCACCAGCTCCTCTTCAGTGTGCGACCAGACAATAAATATATCATCTATAAACCTTTTGTATATTAGCGGCTTTAAGGGACATTCAGAAAGGAACTGAGATTCCAATTTTCCCATGAATACGTTGGCGTAGTTCGGGGCCATTTTGGTGCCCATTGCGGTTCCGCTAACCTGCCTAAAGTATTTATTGTTAAATTCGAACGTGTTGAGTTCTAAGACAAGCCTCGCTAGAGTAGCGACGACGTGTCCATCTGGGGTATCCGGTTGTTTGTGGAGTTCGTACATGTCAATTAAAGAAATTATTCCATCATCGTGTGGGATATTCGTATACAGCGATGACACATCAAGTATAACCAGATATGATTCTTTTGGTATGCGTAAATTTGATATTTCCCTTAAGAAGTGAGTTGTGTCTTTAATGTACGAATCGAGACTTGTAGGTATATGTTTAATTAAACTGTCTACATATCCTGATATGGGTTCGGTTACTGTACCTATTCCGGATATGATTGGGCGCCCTGGGTTACCTGGTTTGTGAATCTTAGGGAGCATGTAGAAGCGGCCCGGGGAAGGCTGTACCGGTTTCATTAATTTATGTTCGTTAGCGGTTATTCTGCCCTCGTCTAGGAGATCCTTAAGGACCGAGGTCACAGTCTCAGCGTGGTGCACCGTAGGGTTACCTGCGAGAGGCTCATAAAACTTTGGGTTATTTAGTTGGCGGTATCCTTCTCGGATGTATTCAGAAGTGCTAAGAATCACAATTGCTCCTCCTTTATCGGCTGGTTTTATTGTTATGTCTGTCCTATTGCTCAGGGTTTTTAAGCAAGCCCTTTCGGATTTAGTGAGGTTATCCCGTTTTCCCGCCTGCCTGCGATATTCCCGCATAATGTCTTTTTGCACAGCGGCGATGTACGAGTTAAGACAATCGTTACGGTTAGCCTTTGGCGTCCAGTCGCTCGTTGCACGCTGCTGAGAGGTGTTGGAGCTAGAAGGTCTGTCCAAGAAGTATTCCCGCAATCTTAAATTTCGAGCAAAGTTGTCGAGGTTGCGTAGTAATTGAAATTCGTCAACAAAACCTGTGGCGGGACAGAAGTTCAATCCTCTCGAAAGAAGTTTTTCCTCTTCTGTTGATATAGTCGCTCCAGATAGATTAACAATTGTGGTTCCACAAGGGGCACTAGTGCTTGACCCATCGTCTGTTATGCTAATGGCTGGTTGAGTATGTTCACTATAGTTAAATGATGTCGTAAGCTGAGGTAAAACAGCGTTAGGAACCTTATCGCGCTGTAGCTTACGTAGCTTGATTGTTTCAAGGTCATGACGTTTCTTTTTATCGAATTCAGATAGGGCGCTAATTTCGGATGTCGGACAACCAGAAGGCCGCCCTGCAAGAAGGACTGGACACCATTGCTGATTTTCTTAAAGGGGCGGTGCAACGATATTCAATTGGAATGTTTTTCACTTTACACGAGCTTACTGGCACTAGTGGGAATCAAGGATACTCGCACGTAACGCCACTGACCAAGAAACGCCTTTGTTGCGGTGTAATTTCAAGGACAAAACCGAGTGTTTTCATTCAATCTCTCCTTCGCAAAACCTGATGACGTAGCTGGGCGGTAGCAGTACCGCCCAGTGACGATATTTGAATGCGGCTCTTAGATTGGACCCGAGCATGGCGTGGACACTCGATTTGGGCTCGTGATAATCGATAGCTCGAAAAGCATTCGGGTAGTGGCCCGTGTCCAATCGCTGCAAATGACGACAACAGCCGAACCATAACAATGTCTGGAACTCAGCGCGTGTCCTGTGCCTTGCCAACCCCAGCGCATGGCTATGATCAACATTGGCGGCATATAATCGGCTCCAGATCACGTGGCCGCTTGTTCTGGCTGCGAGTTGAGGGGGTGAACGCTGCTCGTTTTTCTTAATTTTTTTTCTGCGACTTCGATTGCGTGTGGTGAAAAACGAACGGGTATTTCACAGGTCATTAACGTCAGGGATCCGTTCTAAGCGGTATTTGCGCAAAATACAAAAATCGTTGCATCACCCCTTTAAGGAAGTGGGCATGTTCCCTTCGCCAGAGAAGACAAAGTATACTGTCTTCGGAAAAGGTCAGGAACAAACCGACCTCGCGCTCACGTTCGCTGGAGACCCGATAGCAAAGAAAGACTCACTAACAAATGGCTCACCTAGATTAGGCACAAGTGGAAGCAAGGCCTCAACTTAGTGAGGAGAATCTCTCATAGGCTCGGCGGAGCTGGGGAGAAAACGGCACGGAAACTGGTGACGGCCACGTTGGTCTCGAAAGTCACGTACGCGGCACGATTCTACAAGCTAACAAAGGGCCACAAAAACCAATTCAAGACCATGCTCAATGACGCGAGACGCGCCATTCTAGGGCTACCGAGAAACACAAAGAAAGAAGAGCTTCACAAATGCGTCTATTTGCCAGAAATTGAAGATCTTCTAGTGCAACAGGAAGATGCACAGATGGCGCGGCTGCATCACACAGAAGAAGGCAGGGCGATCGCTGAGTTCATGGACATCACTCTCCCTGAGCTCCCTCCCCTCCCCCAAGCTAGGCCACCATGGGAGATGGTCTGCATCACTCACGGTACGAAGCCAATACCCAGAAGAATGCACCCGGAGAAGAACAAAGAGAGACGTCAAGAATTTGTAAAACAACACATAGCTGAGATCAAGACGGTTAAGTCAGACGCCAACAACACCATAGCGTACGTCGACGGGGCGGTGGGCCCTCGGGGTTGGACAGCGGCAGCGGTATTCTACCAAGGCAGCGGTGACCAGCCCTTCGACGTCATAGCGGGTTCGGGCCGCGACGCCATGAACACGCCAGACTTAGTAGAAGAAAGGGCCATCCTAATGGCACTGGTCAACTATGAGGGTATCCCCAACAAGAGAAGAAACCTCATAGTCTACACAGACTCGCAAGAGGCGGTCAAAAACTTGACTAAACACAAGGCAACCTCTAGCCCCACTATCGATCTCATCTTTCAAACGGCGCTGAGACTCCTCCGGTATCAAGGTACGAGAATCAGCATTCGCTGGATCCCGGGACATGAAGAAATCCCCGGCAACATGGTGGCTCACGCAGCGGCACAGCACGAGATGAGAATTTCATCACTGCCGTCCCGTCTAGCGCCTAACTGCGATGATACCCCACAACAAGCCCAGAAACACGAAGAGGAGCCCTACGATCCCATGGAGGAGCTCCGGAGAGCCCGGAGGGCGCGCAAGAAACCATTACAAGAAACCTGGGAACCGGAGGTGTACCCCATCCCAGACAAGGTTTTTAAGAGAAGGGAGATGGTGTTGCTTCGGCGCATTCGCACTGGGGGTGCGGTCACGCCAAGACTCCAATACCACATTACCCTCTCCCAGTTACGTAAGACACAGCCTTATGCGGTCCCTCCGGACCCGAGGTGCCAAAGATGCAAAGATCCCGAGGCCCTTCCCAACCTGGAACACGCCCTCGATTCGCCCAGGACAGAAGCCATCGAGAAGCTCCCAGCAGACCATCGGCCACAAAGATTAACGGACTGGGCGTATCCCGTGGGCGACTCCCAACGACGGACGGAGGTTCTCCGGTCTCTCCTGGACTATGTGTCCAAGGGAGAGTTGGCGTCCTCTCTTTAAGCTTCCTCCATATGTTCCATCACACCATCACCTCTCACCTCATAATCATACAAGAATGAAGTTGCCAAGTTCATGAACCACCGCAACGCGAAGATTTCCCTTTCAAGTGAAAGGCAACTCTCCGTAATTCTTGATTTCAATAAACGTATTCTGATCTGATCTTTCTGTTTATTAGAAGCAGCTCAGGTGCTTCCTTCGCAGGAGCCCTTGAACTGCAAGCACAACACCCATTCCTGGTAATAACGAACCTGGAACGTAAAGCAATAAATTAACTATTAATGATACCACAAAGTGAGAGAGAGAGAAAAAAAATCTATGGTTCAATTGTGGCCTACTGGGGCTTATAAAGAAATAAAAGCATGCTTTCGCGCTGCAAAAAAAGAAAAAGTGCAGCACTAGAACTTACTCAATTGAGTGCCAACATCTCCAAAAATACTCATTTATTAAACAAACGTGAACGAATCTCACCGACGCATCACCATAACGATACATCGAGCCAAAAAATATTTCCTCGAATCACTGGAGAAAAACATAACAATAATTCTTTTGAACTGCCTTAAAAGTTTTTTTTATTCAAGTAATAACTTTAAAATAGCCGGCCTGAATACTTCATCTGACGTTTTACCCCAAGTATATTCAAATAGATTTATACCACGGACATACAATACTTGAGCTTCATAATCGGGGCGGAATTCGGTAAGAGTTAGTTTTAAATGCGCACAGGGTCAGCTCTTGGTGTCTTCCTGTTCGAGCCTGGGATGTGGCATCAACAGAACCTGCAGCGCGCGGAGCGTGCGGTCACGGATCGCACTTACCGCGTGAAATCAGCGACTGCTCTTGGAGCGGGGACGTCCTTCAATGTGCGATCGGCGACAGCAGAGGATTCTGAATGAACTATGGAGGCTCTCGGTTTGTGTACCACCAAATGGACGCGGGAGCGGCAAGGGCGGGCGCCGCAATAGGCGAACAAGGAGGACCAGGGGTCGTGGGGGCAGAACGAGAGCGCCGAGCTACAGGAAGCCAGTCGTCATTACGGAGCGGCCGACCGGTAGTTCAAACACTAGTTGACGGATAATTTATTCAATGCGATTGCGTAATGTGTGCTACAAAATGTGGGTTCAGGGGGATGTGAGAAAAAGAAAACACCAGGAAGACAACGCTGACTGACAATTGAAAGTTTATTGAAGATTTATTCAACTCCCTTTTCTGAATTCTTTCTTTTTTTTTTCCTTTCAGATATCCCAGTTCTGCGACAATGACACTCATAACCCCGATGCTCTTAATCTGCAGAACGATCGCTATTTAGGACGGTCCACCTGGGATGTGATAACGAAACATGATGACTATGTAGGGTGAGATATTTTTAAGGAACTCGGTAGTATGTGAACAAACGACCACGCTTACACACCAGCCCGTGTCCGTTACGTCAAGCCAAGACGATGGCTATGGCTTCTTAACGGACTATGCGCGGATATCTACTCTTAGAAAAGTAATGTTTTTTTGTGTGTTTTTTTTTTGCGCATGCCTCTTGTTCACAGGTGCTGCGAGCGAACGCGCTTCCGTAAAGAAGCAGCACCTAATGGTCCTTTTTTCAGAAAGATTCTGCGCATGCGAGATCCCGACGCCCAGCGGCGAACGCTCGAGTTCATTCCGGTTGATCCGGCGGTCGATCGGTGGAAGCGGAAGAAAGCTACAAGTTATCGAGTAGCGTCGTCGCGGCGGCCGGGGTCCCGCAAACACCACCTAGATCTACCTAGAGTCGCTGAATGTTCCCACAGTACCGAAACTCCCAGGCTCTATGGCGTCAAAATAAGGGCTCAACCTTTTTTTTTTTTTTTTTTCACTGTGGTCATTATTGTCAGAGTATCGCATTCGATAGCGTCTGCTTTTATTGTTCAATTTTTAGTTTTGATCGACCATTTTGGCGCAGAACCGAATACGTTAAAGGGGTTTCAGAAAAAAAAATTATTTACAAATCTACAGGTTGTACAAGTTGTACGCCGGCATACAGACTATATAACAACTAAAAGATAATCCGAGAAGAAATGATTATACTCGAAAAATGGCACGTGGCACGCAGGCCACACAGGCGTTCATTCAAGACGGCTCATTTGAATGCAGTGGAGGTTCGGCTCCTATTGGGCGGAATAGAGTGGCGGGGGACAGTAAAACCCAATTACCGCTTACTACAAAAGAAACGTGAGTGTCATCGACTTAGGAGCTGCAGCTTTCCGAGCTCCCACAGCTCGTTCTCTAGGTGGTCGGCTAATCGTTCCTGCAGCATTCTGAGCAGGAGCAGGAGCCTGAACCGCCTGAGCTGCACCATAGCTCAATTCCTATGTTCCCAGACGACTTGTCGCATAAGGGCCAGAAAAAGTCTGATGAAGCGATGACGCTCACTTCCTCGTGTGCTAAAACGCACGCTTAAAACTAGCGACACCGGGCCGAGAAAGGTGCGCGCCCCAACACGGGCCACAAAAACGTGATCGTTACTTTCAGGAAAGGCACAATTGGGACAAGTGTCGTTCGCGGTGACCCCCCAGCATAGTACGTAACCTGTCCTTGGAGGGCAGGACGTTCCAGCCATACATCCACCCAGTGTCGTTCGCTCCCACTCGCACGTCGGCCGACACCAGATTTTGCCACTGTATCTGAGCGCTCTGCGCCAGGTATTGGGGAGACACCTCAACGGCAAAAAAGCGCTTCACAGATTCTCGATACGGGCGACTCAAGGACAATAACGTCGGGTAACTCTTCAGTTACCCGGCGTTGCATCGCGGCAATCGAGGCGTAGTGCGGCATGGGGCTCTCGGCCGCAGGACACAAATTTTCGAGCCCCCGGGGTACGAGTGTACCACGAGGGTGTCCCAGCCGATACAAAACAAGATCTTCCAGAAGGTTTAAAACAAACTTTAAAGCCAGAAGTCGCGAGAAAGTAGGCAGACACGGCATTCTCCAGCCACCGTCAGAAAGCGGGAGGTGCAGCGCCGGCCTGGCTACGAGTTCTGTTTTTTCGTATCCCCTCGAAAAAAATAAAAATATAAGGGACATTGCAACCTACGCACCATTACTGGGAGCAGGAGAGCCACCCTAGGCGGGTACCACAACTTGACGCATAGAACTGATTTGATCAGAAATGACTTGTCACTAAAAGGAAGCTAGAAACCAGAAGTGACTTGCACGCAACTTTTGGCTTGGTTGAATATCTCCCCCCAAGCAAGGGGCGCAACAGCGCCTTGTTGAAGAAGCACCCTCCAAACCCGTAGAGTTGAAACAAAGGGAATGGCATTCGATGAAACAAATGTAAAAGAACCAGAGCGCAGTGCCTTACTCTTGGCGAGGTTAAATTGAGTCCCAAATAGTACGGCATAGCTTAAAAAAAAAAAAAAAAAAAAAAGCGCTCAACCGCCAGTAAACTACTATGATCACGTAAAAACAAAGAGACATCATCATCGTAGGCGGAGACACACACTGTGCCAAGCCCTGGAAACAGAAATCCCCTGTCTCACTGTCGTGAATTCTCCGCAACAAAGGACTCATTTCATTTCATCTCATTTCATTTATTTACACATTAAGAGCCTTTGAAGGATCCAGACTGAGGAAAGAAGTAGGGTTGAAAGTTGGGCTTGTTGGTAGCAGTTCACGATAAAAAAGAAAACGCGCAAAAAAAACAAGGACGAAAAACAGAGGACATGTACGACAGACAAGCGCTTACTCGAGGAGATAAGAACCGGTAAAGGAGGGGGGGGGGGGGGGGTAAAATTGAATGACGCATGTGCAGCCGGCGAAAGGAACAATCTTCGTGTTTTTGCTAAGTTTGAATAAAACTTCACTTGCGAGTAAGCGCTTTTTTGTCGTACGTGTCCTCTCTTTTTCGTCCTTGTTTTTTGCGCGCTTTCCATTTTATCATTAGGAAAGAAGGAGCGGCGACATTAAGTCCCTAGATAAAAGCTTCCTGCAACTAGTGACACTTTTTGATGCGCCGACTGCGTGACGGTGCAGGTTTAGGAAGCGAATGGCGGCACACAGCAGAGGTTTGAACTGAATGTCGCTATTTGGATGCAGCGGAATGTGCTTTGTCGTTTGTATTGGTTGCCGTTAATTGTAAAAGAAGAATCGAGGAACTTTATGGCGACAGGCTCCAACCTTGTCGCACACCCGAGAAACAACAAAAGCATTAGTCAGACGACCGTTAACTACAAGCTCGCCAGGCATGCCACGATACAAACTTGAAAGTAACCCCATAAAAGGGTCAGAGAAACCAAAGGCAGCTACAGCGTTATAGAGATAAGGACGCTCAATCTGGTGAAAAAGCTTTTGATTGGTCGAGAGATATAAAGGCTCCATTAATCTGTCGTGACAAAGCATACGCGAACAAGTCCCGCGCCAACGACAGAGAAGAAAAAGGCTCGAGGTACACTTATGCACTTCTTATGAGTTGTGAAATCGAAAGCACGCACGCCGCTCTTCGCACCCTTCTTTAATCTGCGGCGTGCAACACGCTGGCCTTGGGCGTAGAACGGTGGAGCCGCTGCCTCGCGGACACGCAGCGCCATCGGGTAAGCGATCGTTTAAACTGTCGTGTGACTTGCGGCGCGAGGAAGGAACAGACAGCAACGTAGTTCCCAGCAGAACGAACCACTTGGTTTATTCCATGCGCCGTATATATCGCCACGCGCCGTAGAACCGATAAGAGGCGAGCGAACGCGGTGATCAGTGATAACACAACAGTGTGATAACACAGTCAGGATGACACCACTCAAACTGACGCGCAGCGGCCAATGGGACCCTCGTCGACGCGCGCCAGCCAATGGGACCGATGTGTAAAATGTGCCGTTGGCTACCTTTGCGCGTGGTTTCATTAAGGTGCCGTTTTGCATGGTTTCAAAGCTAATGACGTCGGCTCGCTCCATGAGAAAGTTAATGCTTTCGCATTAAAAAATTGAAAGACGTTTACAAATCTCTCTTAATGCGAAAGGAGAGCGCAGCTCTTGAGGAGAAAGAGGAGAAGGGAGGGAGGGGAGGTTATGCCCCTCCTCCCACCCTCTTCCTCCTCCTCCTGCTTCTCCTACTTACCTCCTCCCCTCTGTCGTGGCGTGGTTGTCACCGCAGCGCTTGCACGGAGCGGCGCAGCCCTCGGTGGTGTGGACGAGGATTCCTCAGCGGTCGCATCGCGGAGTGTTGCACCTCGCTCCGATGTGGCCCTGTTTACCGCAGCGGGCACAGACTCGCCGTATGCCCCGGTGCTTGCACATGAGCGGTGCCCAGCGGCGTTGACGAAGTTGGGCACCGCTTTCGTCATTTTCATGCGGACGACCATCGTGCCGGTGAACAAGGTGGGACGATCCTTGTAGGTCGGGTGCGAGACCCCGAGCATCTTGCCCGGCGCCCCGAGGTCTGCTTGAAGTGCATCGTCTAGGATGTATAGCGGGAGTTGGAAAACCGACACGTTAAGGGTACTTGGCTCCACCTGTTCCAGTGGGACCACGACGTTACCAAGCAGCAAGTTGCCCTGCGCTACCAATTTCTCGGCCGCCCTGGTGGAGTGAACTGCGGCGACGAACTTGCTGCCTCCGTGGTGCTGAAGATGCGCCCCTCTCTAACAATATGATCTGGTTGGCAGGAACCTCGAAAGGCGCCGAGAACAGGAAGGACTGAGCCTTCGATGGTGAAGGGGCCAACTTGACGGATGGCAGGGTTTGGGGGCACCGGTGACACGCGCTACGATGGTGGACACAAGTCACAGGGGTGCGATTCACGGTGGCAACCGCCAAACCCAACCACCGTCTCGCAAGAGGAAGCGCCGCGCTCCACCGATATCATCGGCGAACCATTGTCCACCGACATCATTGGTGGAGCATGGTTCTATAAAAACAATAGTACTTGTGCCGCAAAACCTTGTAAACTAAAATTTTATTAAAACATCAAGCTCCGTTCATTCTGTACTAATCTCCAATATAGGTTTTTAGAAAGAGAGCTGTTTTCGTTTGTTTTTACGCAAACAGATGCTTTCTAAACGCTCATGGTGACCACGGTAAAGAAAAAAGGTTGAGTCGCCATCTCGGCGCCTCGAGCCTGGGAGTTCCGGTACTCGGGGATTATTCAGTGACTCTTGTCACCATGAGCGTTTAGAAAGCATGTTTTTTTTTCGTAAAAACCCACGAAAACGGTTCTTTTTGTATCAAACTTGTATTGCAGATTAGTACAAAATTACAGGAGCTATTAAGACTTACTAGTTAATTTTTTAATTAGTGAAAATAAACATGGTTCCACTGAGAAACTTGCTAAGAATCTTCGAAAACCACTAAATTTATTCGTTGTAGAAAGATAAGGCTGTTGTTTTTATAAAATTTTAGTTCAAAATGTTGTCCACCGGTGATTTCAAGCAGCGCGTCCCAACCAGGGCGCGTCCTAACCTCGGTGGTAATTCGCAGCGCGTTTACTTGGGAGACGGGGGTTTCCCTGAAACCCCTTTCTCCGCAAATGTTTCGGCGCAAAAATGGCCGATCAAAGCTCAAATATAAGTCACACCGGACGCTATCGGATGCGGATTCTCCGGTTCTAGAGTATAGCACTCGATTGCGTCCGCTGTGACCCACATTACTTGTGACCGTTGTATTTGAGCTTTGATCGGCCCTTTTGGCGTCCAGGGACGGCAACCCCCGTTTCTCAAGAGGACGCGCCGCGAATACCGAAGTTAGGACGCGCCCAGGTCGGGACGCGCTACCTGATATCACCGGTGAGAAAGGGTTGTATAAAAGCAATATGAATTGTGCTGCAAATCCCTGTTTTCTAAAATTTTAAGAAAACATCACGCTCCTGTCATCTTTTTACTAATCTTCAATAGAAGTTTCGATACAAAGAGCTGCTTCCATTTGTTCTTACGCAAAAACATGCTTTTTAAACGCTCATAATGATCAGAGTAAAAAAAAAAAAGGATTGAGTTACCATTTTGGCGGCATCGAGCAAGGGAGTTACGGTACTCTGGGAACATTCAGTGACTCTACACCTACCCAGACCCGCCTAGACTCCGTATGGACCTCTTCCGTTACCCCTTCATCGCAATCGTGCATCGTCGGTTTGTAATATAGTTTTGCATACAATGCGCTACGTTGGCAGAATACGTGCCGAGCTCGTCGTCGACACCGGGTCAACCAATTCATGGTTGCTTGCACGCTTGCATCGCAGTCACCGATCGCACCGGTCCCTCTGGGTAGTCTACCTCGTTGCCCGTCGGTTCTCACCACGAAGTTGATAAAGTGGTGTGAAAATCACTTGCCCATTTCGTTCGGAGTCCTGGAGTACCGTTCGTGCCAGCGGTACACACCGGTAGGGCATGGCAGTTGGTAAAGCAGATTCCTTCAACCACCTCTAGTTCGTACATCCACTGCCGGGTATCCTCTTCGTGTGAAAAAGGGGCCATTTTAGCAGACAACCGCATTTGCGCAGTGTGCATGCATGGATACCCGTTTTTGCGGATCAAAGCAACAGTGCGCTCTGTCCCACAGCCCGCACTGCCATCGTGACGTGATGTCGGAGATTCGGGTGGCATATATGGCTGACGACCATACGCGTTGTTTACAGCTTTACTAAAAAAAGAAAAGAAGAAGATAAAGAAGCCCAAGTGGCGGTTGAAGGGCACGCAAAATCATCTTAGACAAAAAAGGTAGCCATTTAGAACATCCCATTGTTTCGCTCTATGCGAGGAAGCTTAAGAAGCAATGGTAGCTGACTCGTATATTCTAATCTTTGATTCCTCGCCTGAGAATTGTGTTTTTCTTCAAAGCGGTTTGCTGCCGTCTGCCTACGCTTAGTTAGCCTTCAGAAAAACTGTTCATCGCCAAGGGCAGATAGGAAGCCGCAGTAAATGAGCCCTTTCGAAAATCACGTGCCGTTTATTATAAGGTCGAAACCACTGCGCAATAGCGAAACAACTGACATTGTGGAACGTGCGAGTCATTCAATAAGATAGCGAACGTCGGAGAGCGGCTAAGGCTAGGAGTCAACGAGCCAATCAAACTGCGTCAAAGGTGCCACGTCACTGCTGTCGCCAGCTTTTTCTGTGGGTGTATTTATGCCTTCCAATGTAACCAAACGCATAAAGTGTGCCGTGACGTTGCGGTTTTAGTCCTCCTCTGTGCAGGGATGCCACTGCTGCCAACAAAGGGCGTTCTTTCGAAAGGGGTCTATTATCAATTACTTTTCTTTTATATATTCTAATTAGTTTAATACTTTTCGAACAAGAAATTATATTATGTACAATCCAATTATTTCTGACATGTCACACACTCTCGACATTATAGCAAGGTGCCACTTAAGTGAAAACAAACGATTGTTTACAAAATAGAATAGTTTTCTTATCCAACGAGCGTTCATATTGTAACTCGGTCGTCGAATTGAACCAAAATTACCGAGAAAGAAAGAATAGACTAACAACGCTCTATCAAACAGCTTGAGGAATGATCTGCCCATTATACTGTTCGACTGCTATCCCCGCAATTGAAGCATTCCTTTTTTCGGAACTCGGAGGCTCGGCTAAAAAAATTGGCTCGAGCAGGAGCTAAAAAAAACAAAGTTTCAAGAATAGCACAAGGCACGATCTTTATCTTCTTTGCAGGGCGATCAGGGGACCACAAAAAGAGTTTGTATAATTTTGGGCAATTCGGGGCACTTGGATCATGATGGTGGACAAGTGCCAAAAAAAACGGACAAAACGTTAACGTAAACACTGGCGCCAGTGTTTACGTGAATGTCTTGTTCCTGCCTTTTTTTTCTCGGCGCTCGTCTACGAGTTTGTAAAAAAAACATTTAAATGTTATTTCGTTCCGAATGTCCCCTGGTGCTGCATGTCGAATTTCAGAGTGCCGACCCTCTCGGTTACCCGGCCCATTAGAACAACATTTTCGGAAGTTCAGCTAGCAGGAAAGAAAGGGAAGCGCATCGTGTTTGTTTTGGACTCGTCGACTAGCATGGAGGTAAGCCATTACATTGTCATACCTGTTTTCATTCTAACAACTGTCAGAAAAAGCAACCCTACGGCCCCCTTGCGCCATTCGTAGCGAGAGAAAGAAGAGCGTGACAGCTGTCCATAAGAGGAGTGCAGTTCGACGATAGGTTGTAATCTGCCTAGCTCGGACACTGTGATGGGCTCACCGCAGCTCTCGTCATCGTCTTAGTTACGGATGAAAAAAAAGGTAAATTCTAACTATAGCAGGTATTCACTGGACGCCATATTTGAGGGCGTTGTTTAGAGCGCATACTAAGAACGAGCTCACATCAATAGGCTGCTCGGATGGGCAACCTTGATAGTGTCGAATTTTACGTTGCTAGAGAACTGTGGAAGCTCGCCCTCAGCGCGCGCTCAGCAGTCGTGCACACAGCCATAGCCGCCAGTGAATACTTCCTATGCGGACAGCAAGTCGTCTGCTGCTTGCGCGGGAGTTGCGTTGACGTCAGAAAGACGCCGAGCTGATTGGTTTTGATCGAAGGATAGAGAGTAGACCTCAAAGCAAGCTGCCTTAAGTTCTAGCCGTTATCCTTCAATCAGAACTAATAAGGGCTCGGCGTTCTGACGTCCCCACAACCTTTGCAAAAGAAGCAGACGAACTTGCGGTCCGCATAGTCACTGGCAGAATGAGAACGGCAGGGCGTCTTTTTCGGATGCCCGAGATCTAGCACGCTCTTGTTGCCCCCTGCCGTGCTTTGGTTGCGCGTGCACGCTGGTGGCTCCCAAGACGCCGAGTACGTTATTCAAGGTATGATGCTCGCTCTGGAGACTGGAGGGCTGAAGCTCCCTGCCATTCTTGGCGTACCTGTGACTGTTCGTGACTACGGCAAACTGCAGGATACCAAATGGCAAAACACCGATTTGGCCCGATCAGGTCATTGATTCTGAGATTCTTGGCACGCAATTAAAGCTCTCCTTCTGCCCTTCCAAACGCTCGTTAGCCCAGCAGAAGGAGCGTATAGCCTTAGCCTCCTCTACACTCACAAAGCCTGGCAGTTCGACGACGGAGCCATAGAGCGCCCGGTCGCAGATTTGGAGCGCGAGGATCTGGTAGCACAAAGTATCGGAGCCATTTCTCAGGGAACCTGGACGTCAGCGCACAGCTTTTGCAGCGGCGAAGACCCAAAACTTGGTTTTCAAACCCGACGAAAAAAGAAGCGGTAGCGCGAGGAACGCGGGGAGCACGAGCTGGCATTCGATCGCTCGGGAGAAGTGTGTTTCGACGTCTCGCCGCAGCGGGGCGCCAGTCACGTGGCTCTCCTTGCATCCGTTGCCTGCTGCTCCACTTTTTCTATTTCGGCGGCCGCCTGTCTTGGCGATCTTCCAGGCTTTGTCATTGCAAAGGGGGCTATGGCATAGCGCAGCTTCTCCGGAGCTCTGCAAGACGGTGTTCTTCACAACCATCATCAGCATTTAAAAGATCAAGTTTTTGCACGTGGCAGGCAACTGGTAGGTTAACCCTGCCAAGGCTGAGGCGTGCGAGCACGTTGAGGCGCGATTCAAGTGGCGCTCAGCTCGCGTGCGGGATTTGCAGTGCGTCCTTTTACCCTGCCTTCGCTTAGACGTGGCTCTATTCGCGGTGAGAAGTTCGCGAGGGGTGCTTTTGTGTTTCTTATTCTATGTAGTGAACGTGCTACCCACGTGGTTGATTTAATTTTCATAATGCATAGAACCTTGGCATTGCACGTGCTTACGCCAGCAGAGGACGGTATCCTCAATCTGAATTGTGAAAAGATTCCACCAGGCGGCGATTCCTAAACTTCTGGCCGCAAATAAAGCGGCTTCTAGCAAGCCGACCGCGATCATCAGATAACAGTAGGGGAACTTGTCACAGAAAATTGCACTGTGACGAAAAGGCCAAGGCCGTCAAACCATGCCGATAACAAAGCCAAGGCGAAACAGCACCCAAGGTACACTTGAGAGAAATTCGGGAAAAACTTGACAAACGAGAAAACGAAAACGGTGGGTAAAATTAAACAAAGATATAACGAAAGAAACGATTAAATTCAAAGTCCCAGCTTGCGAATGACGAGCCCATAGAACCCCTCTTAATCTCATGTTCAGTAACACCATCTGAAAGGGAATAATGATCATGACGTTTCGCCTAAATTCGTCGCAGACACAAAACAAAACAACGTATTTTTGGTTAGGAACTTTATCGAGGCCCGTTTATGACTCGCCCCCATAATTTCATCACAATGACTGGACATGCAGTTGGTCAGAAAACAATCACGCGTGCATTTGTTCTATAGGTCTTTCTCGGTTTTCACTTTTCTAAGATGTGGTACGATTTCAACCATTATACCACTTCTTGAGAAAGTATGAGTTGTGGTGGCAATACCAGCTTGAAGACGATGCTTGCCATATAGACGTAATTGTTAGCGGATCCCAAAGGGTCAGACGCGTCCATCCTGTCGTTGCACTGGTTGTGAGACGCTGCAAGACGCTGACGGCGATGCTCACGCGAGCTTGGTGGCGATGCGTGGATTCACTAGTGATGACATTTTGGGGTAAAGGTGCAGATCTTGTAGGTGGCATTGGTTGTGGTGTGGAGCAACAATTATAATTCGGGCAAACGAGCGCACACTACTATCAGGGCTGTCATGTATTGATAAACACGCTACCCTGACGTCAGCGACATGACGTCATCACCTGGATAGCGGCGATTGTATACGAGAGTACGCAACGAATAAAGGGCCTTCTTGTTCGATTCGCTCCGACATGAGTCTGGTCTCCGTATCTCGGCCACGATAGAACAACTGGTGGACGAGAATGGGATTTCACGGCGGCATCGGCGGCATCGGCATCGGCGGCATCTCGGCACAACGGCCAGTCAAGTAACAACGCAGCACCGGGGAAGCCAGGAGCAAGCGTCACGGAAACGACGGAGGACGGAGCGGGCGAGATCAACGGAACAGATAAGTGCGCTGTTTCGACCGACATTATGTCAACGCCTCATCCTCAGCACCGCCTAGGAGGCATGTTTGAGTTCAACCCAAAGAGCGAAAACCTTAGGTCGTACTTCGAGAGGTTTGAAAATTTTATTGACATTAACGAATTACCCGCGGCGAAAAAGCTGAAGTTGTTCTTGAACGTGGTGGGTAGTCAGGCTGACGAGGAGCTGAAGAAAATTCTAGTTCCGCAGAAGCCCACCGACAAAACTTTCGAGCAAGTGCGGGAGTTTCTAGAAGACCACTTCAGTCCCGAGTATTCCGTAATTGCCGAACGCTGCAAATTCAACAGGCGAATGCAACAAGAAGGTGAAAGCGTAAAGGATTTAATGACAGAATTGAAGCACCTAGCACGCAACTGCGAATTCAAGGCATTTCTGAATGAAGCTTTGAGAGACCACCTAGTAGCAGGCTTGCGCGACGTAGAGACACAGAGAATATTGTTTGCTGCGAAGGGTCTGACTTTTGAAGGCGCATATAAAATAGCCCTTGAAAAGGAATTCGCGTCGCGGCAAACCAGCGAGCTGCGTACGGCAGAAGCGCGACCGACAGAAGTTCACGCTATCAGCGGCAGCACATGTGGGAAAACGCAGGCGTCACGATCAAAGAACCAGGAAAAAGAAAACAAGCGGGAAACTCACGCGTCACGATTAAAGAAGGAAGGCGCGTCAAAGACGAAATGCGGTCGTTGTCGCTGTGGGAAAGGACACGCGCCTGACCGATGCTGGTATCGAAATACGAAATGCCGGGCGTGCGCAAAGACAGGATATTTGAAAGCAATGTGCCAAGAAAAAAAAAAAAAACTGCGTCCGATAAAGTATGCTGATACGTCAGACGATGACTCCGGAGCATCGCAAGTTTATCACGTCGTGCTCTGTGCAGCAAGCGACAAGCGTGGGTACATGGTTTCCGTAAACATTGAAGGGAAGCCGATCTCAATGTTGCTGGACACGAGCGCAGCAGTTACGCTGATTCCTGAAAGCGTCTACAAGGTGAACTTCGCGAAAGTCGCATGCAAACCGACGAAGGTTTCCTTGAGAACATACACTAGAGAACCTTTGAAGATAAAAGGAAAGGCAGCTGTCAACGTAGAGCACAACGGACGCAGCGCGACGCTTCCCCTTTTCCTGGTAGAAGATAACCAAAGAACTCTACCCGCACTACTAGGTCGCGACTGGTTAGAAGAGTTTCAACTTGATTGGAAAGCCGTCTGTGCAGTAACAGAGGAAGATAAAGTCAAGTCTCTAAAGGAGAAGTTTCCAGAAGTCTTCCGTAGCACACCTGGAGTTGTGTCCAACTACGAGGCAAACGGTCGTCCTAAAGGCGAACAGCACACCAGTGTACTGCAAGGCGAGGCCTATACCATTCGCAACCAAAGAAGCCGTTGCGGCAGAACTACGCAGGTTAGAAAACGACGGCATCGTGAAATGGGTGACCCGCAGTGACTGGGCGACCCCTGTAGTAGTTGCTCCCAAGTGCGGCGGAGGAATAAGGCTCTGCGGAGACTATAAAGTGACCAAAAAACAAGTACTAAAGACTGACTGCTACCCGTTACCGCTGCCGGAAGATCTCTACTCCATCCTTGCTGGTGGCAAGGTCTTTTGCGTCTTAAGGCCGGTTCAGACACTTGCGTTTGAGTGCGTTTGACTGCGTTGCGGCGAGAACCGAAAGCGAGTCACCGGCACATCTGTGCTTCGTATGAAGCGTGGAATCCAATTCAAGGAATCTTCTTGGCACGCGATATAAGCAGCAGGGATGTCCTGGTGTCTTGCTGCCGCAACGCAGTCAAACGCAGTTAAACGCAACTGTGTGAACCGGGCTTTAGACCTGTGCTCCGCTTTCCAGCAGGTGACACTCAGTGAAGAAGCCAAGCCCCTGCTCACGATTTACACGCACTTGGGACTCTTTGAATATCAGAGACTTCCGTTTAGGGGGGGGGGGGGGGGGAATCAGCCAGTGCGCCCGCAATCTTCCAGGCACTGATGGACAAGGTTCTGGAAGGCATCCCTAACGTAGGATGCTACATAGACGATGTTATCGTCACGGGCAGTAGCAAGCAAGACTGTTACAACACAAAAGTTTTGCGACGGCTAAGAGACTATAACATCACGCTCAAGGAAGAAAAAATGTGAATCCTTTCGCGACTCGGTTGTTTACTTGCGTCACAAGGTTTCGGCCGAAGCATCTACCCGACATCGACAAAAATCAAGGCAATCCAAGACTCACCCGAGCCAACAAACATCACAGAACTGAGAGCCTATCTGGGACTTTTACACTTCTACACCAAGTTTTTAAGAAATTTTGCAACGGTGGCTGAAGCTGCTGAATTGGACGTCAAAAAAATGTCTCGGGATGAACCCTCGGAAGTCCTCAGGATGAAGGTCCAAGGAAAGAGGTCCGAAATATTTCGCCCACGACAACAACATACAAGGGTTTGTGAGCACTGTGGAAGCCGAGAGCACGAAGGTAACCGCTGCCAGTACAAAGGAACATGTTTCCACTGCGGAAAATGTGGTCACTGGGCCCGGAACTGTAAACATCCTGGGCAACCGAGGTCATATTCCAGGCCGCATTTTCAAGCCAAAGCACTAGAAGCAGCAGGGAGTTCGTCGTAGGAAACGGAAACCGAAGACGTGCAGATATGGAGCTTGAAGACCAAAACTGTGGATCTGGTTCCAGCAGTGCGACGCAAGTTCTCTTGGGGCGGAGTCGATCTACTGATGGAAGTAGACACTGGATCACCCGTCTGTGTCATCTCGCGGGAGGTCTACACTCAGCACCGTGAACGCTGCCCTAAGCTTCAAGCATCGCAGGTGAAACTGTCCTGCTACCTAGGAAGAATACCCGTGCTGGGTGAGCTGCACATGCAGGTCTCATACCGAGGCACCCTAGTAGAGTGCAGTTTGACTGTGTTGAACTGGTCCGGTCCATGTTTGTGTGGACGTGATTTAATGTTCAAGCTGAACATGACCGGCACCACTGTGTTAAGCCTTACAGGCAATGTCGTGCCGCTGAGTAGCGGACCAGTCAACGTGGAAGATCTGGAGGCAGTTCTCTGCGAGTTTCAAGATCTGCTTACTCCGGGCATCGGGCTGATCACGGGACCACCTGCTCGACTGCACCTAAAGGAGGGTACCACACCGAAGTTTTGCAAGGCAAGACCGCTTCCTTATGGTCTGAAAGATGAGGTTTCAGCAGAACTTGACCGATTGTTGGAAGTCGGAATTATTTCGCCGGTCACACACTCAGAATGGGCTACACCAATCGTCCCGGTGCTTAAGAAGGACGGCTCGGTGCGCATCTGCGGGGACTTCAAGCCGACCCTAAGCCCTGCGTGTGAAGTCGAGCAGTACCCCCTGCCACGCATCGAGGATCTGTTCGCATGTCTAAACGGCGGCGATTGCTTTAGCACCTTGGATCTACGCGACGCGTACAACCAAGTAGCCCTTGACGACGCATCGAAGAAGATGGCTGTGATCAACACACACCGTGGGCCCTTCTGCTACAACCGCTTGCCTTTCGGAATATCATCGGCACCGGCGATATTTCAGCGGACGATGGAGACCATGCTCCGAGGACTAAAAGGCGTGCAGGCATACCTGGACGACGTGATATTGTCCGAACGAGCTGATGGCAATGCCTCACAGTTGAGAGCACTTCTACAACGTTTCAGGGATCACGGCGTGAAACTCCGGAAAGACAAGTGCAAGTTCAAAGAACGGGAGGTTACGTACCTCGGACACCGTATTGACGGACAGGGCCTCCATCCACTAGAAACGAAAGTGGAAGACATCGTGCAAGCACCGCGGTCTAAGAACTTAAGCCAGCTGCGGTCTTTTTTGGGAATGCTGACGTTTTACGCCAGATTTGTTCCCAATATGTCAACCTTGTTGACAAGCCTCTACAAATTGCTGGAAAAGGGAGCGCGCTGGACGTGGGGTGAAGCACAGGATGCGGCGTTCCAGAAAGCAAAAGAAGCTCTCAGCTCGGCAAAGGTGCTAACGCACTTTGATCCAGCAAAAGAACTGCGACTAGAGTGCGACGCCTCACCGTACGGCATCGGAGCAGTTCTTTTTCACCGAGAAAGTGGAGAAGACAAACCCATCGGGTTTCGATCAAGAACTCTATCAGCCGCCGAAAGAAATTATTCTCAATTAGAGCGAGAGGCTCTCGCTCTGGTCTTCGGCGTAACGAAGTTTAGAGACTACCTATTTGGACATGAGTTCACCCTGGTCACGGATCATCAGCCGCTCCTGGGGTTGCTGAGATCCGACCGCCCGACTCCCGCTATGGCTGCGGCGCGAATTCAACGATGGGCGCTGCTTTTGGGAAGCTACCGCTACAAGCTACAATACAAGCCTGGCCAAGAAATGCTGAATGCGGATGCCCTGAGCAGGCTGCCGCTACCGGCAGTAGCAACAGCAGGAACAGAAACAGGTGCTGAAGGTGAGCTTCCCGAATATGTGCTTGCTATGGAGCAGTTAGAGGAGGGTGTCGTGACAACCAGGGAGTTGAAACAAATGACCACTACAGACTCAGTGTTAGCGCAGGTCAAGAACTACATCATAAATGGATGGCCCAAATGTGAGAAGAGCCTAGACTCGAACCTTCAACCGTTTTACGGAAGGAAACTAGAACTGTCGGTGGCACACGACCTGGTATACTGGGGCCACCGCGTCATTGTGCCTAGGGAGGCTAGGGGGCGCCTCCTACAACTCCTTCACAAGAGTCATCAGGGAGCGTCGGCTATGAAAGCGATAGCAAGATCTCAATTTTGGTGGCCTGGACTGGACAAGGAAATAGAGCACACATCAGCGACGTGTGACGCCTGTGTCAAAATGTTGCCCATGCCAGCGTCAAAGGCACCAGTTAACTGGCCCGAAACACACGAAAACTGGTCCAGAGTGCATGTTGATTTTCTAGGCCCTTTTAGAGAAAAAAATGATCTTGGTAGTGGTCGACGCACACAGTAAGTGGATCGAGGCCGTTCCTATGAAACAGGCCACAAGCGCAAATACTGTGTCGTGTTTCCGAAATGTGTTTAGCCCCTTCGGGATACCCCGCACTTTGGTCTCGGATAATGGTACACCTTTCACCAGTGCCGAGTTCTTGAAGTTCACGTCGAAAAACAACATAACGCACATCAGGACCGCACCATTTCACCCACAGCCAAATGGTCTGGCGGAACGCGCGGTAAGAACTATAAAAGATGGGTTGCAGAAAATGCAAAACGACGACATTACAACCAGCCTGGCAAGGCTTCTTTTTAATTATAGACGGACCCCATCAAGCTCGGGAAAGTCACCATCTGAACTGCTGCTAGGATATCGAATTCGCTCGCGACTTGACACATGTTTCCCATCACACTCCACAGCATCTGCACACGACACAGACTGGACGATCCAACCTGGGGACCCGGTGTACGCAAGAAACTACGGGACAGGAAAGAAGTGGATTCCTGGAAAAGTCACGGCAACAACGGGAGCACGCATGGCAACCGTCGAAACTCCGTCCAAAGTGCTAACACGCCATGCGGACCAACTACGTAAGCGGCCGCCAGACAACAACGGGGTCATGCCGGCTCCTCCACGGTCGTCAGCAGACCCATCAACCAAGTCGAAGGTTCATGGTGATTGCAGCCCACAACAACCACCGAAGACCTCGAGTGAAGTCTGTGAAAGTGCACCTCAACGACGCTCCACTCGCGTGCGGAAGCCGGTACAGCGCTTTCAAAGCTAAGGGGAAAGGAATGTTATAAACTAGTCGATGTCGCGAGATCTTTCATATTTACGGAGTGGGTCCTCGCGACAGAAGGAGCCGCGTGAGAAATAAAGAAGGCTGCTGTGTTCTGAAACCGCTACACGTCTCCATATTGTCTCGTCGGCTCCGGAGTCTTGGTTTATAACAGTTTACAAATGTCTCCGCCTTTCCGCCTGCTTTTCTCCTCGCCACGCAGAAACACAGCGCAAGCGCACTCCAGATCAATCTTCGCAGGAGCCGCTCGCCATTAAACTGCAAACTCTCCCCATAGTTTGAGAAGGACCCTCTCTTCAATTGGCTTTCTATAGCCTCCCGACGTAGGCAGCGTCGCCTCGAGGCGAACACGGGCGTTAGAAGAGGAGGAAAAGACGACGGCCTCAGGGAGCGTTTCCGACAGGCATAGAGCATACGGAAGGCTATGGCTGTCCCGAAAAATGTTCGCCACCTTACCTTGCATTTCGTCTTCTCGGACCAGCGCGGCATTGCGGCCGCCATGATGGGGCCGAGATTCCAGGCAGCGCATATTAGTAAACGCGAATGAGTTTTAAAATTTTGTTTTCAAGGTAATTGCCCAGGTCCTTGTAACTGTTGTTGTTTTGCTTTGTTATACAAGAAACCACTGGCGGCAAGTATCGTACAAATTAACTCCAAAATGAGGTGCTTTCCTTCAAACCTCCTGAAAATAAACGTCCAACACAGTCAAACGTGCACTTCGAGAAGCACACATGCCAGTGCTTCGAAGTGAGTATTATTAAAGTCACTGGATCCTGGGGAAAGCAGCGCCATTGCCTTTCCTGCCTGTTCGCCTGACACCAACAAATACTAACACACAGATGGCAAAACCTCGCAAAGTGATTGGCTGATAAAGAAACATTTATTGACACTGAACAGTGTAAGACATAAAACACACTGGGAAACGGGTAGAAAATAAAAGCATGCATGCTACAAAGATGTAGGGACGGAAGTAGCAAACAAACATAACATAGCGAACCAAATATGGTCGCACCTTACATTTGGCAAGCACACAAGAGGAGGGCTCTCTGCTTTACCTAGTAAGATACAATTCTAGCTAGGTGTAGCGTTCGGCCGGGCAACGGCCGCATCCCCCTACCCTGCGCGTCTCACACTTGTGCGAGAGCCGCGAAAGACAAGTGAATGCGACCCCCGACCAGCCGGACGTAGCGGCAAGGCCGCCACATGAGAATCTTTGCTAGTTTCCAGGGAGGGCCTATCTGGACATCTGCGACTCTTATTTTAATTTCCGGAATTTCCAGAGTTACGAGATATGATGTCACAAATGAATATAGGCGTTATTGCAAGCACTTTTAAAATAGACTCTGTTAAAAGGCCTGGGATTCCCGATGAAAGTGTGAAGGAACGCCAAGGAAACCGTTAAGAAATGTGTGACACGTACTTCGCAGGACAATCTCTAGAACTAGTTGTAAAGAAATTCGTCCTTTAAAGATTTGCCGGCTTTACTGCGTCATGTATCCTTGGCCAGGAAAGGATGGGAGCTATTCAAGACGTTGTCGGAGGGCAAAGAGCGCGTTGAGATCCCCGTCACGATTTTGGAACCTTGGCCAAAAAAAACAAAATGAGATTCTGGGTGCCTGTTATATTAATTCCAGTGAAAAAAACTTGTCAGCTAGAAAGACGATACTTTCTTTCCTTCTGACAAGTATTTCTCACAGAAATAAATGCAACAGGCGCCCACAATTTAATTACTTCGTTTCATGAACCTTAGGCTTAGGTAGACCTGGGCTCCTAGATATTTTTGTTTCCCTCTCGTATCTCTTGTTTCAGGTAAAGTTTTGTTCTAAAACCTCCGCGTTTTGTCACCGTTGCGCGTTTCACGTTCTCACAGTGTTTCAGCTTTCTGCGATGTGTAGTTTATCGGTGCGTGCTGAAAAACCGCGTTTTATTTTCTTGGTCTATCTCGGTGCATCCGATTTTTCAGCAAATCAGGGACGTGTAGGACGCAAGAAAGCATACACACAATTGTGTATGTCTGTTTGGCACAGGAAATCTTCGAGCTACTGCACCGAGTTGCGAGGGTGTCATTGGTCTTCTGAGAGTGCAGTGGGTCGGAGACTGCGCGACGGAGGACTCGAAGCGCGTTGCTCTTTATTATCGTCTTTCACGAGCTGTATATACTACAGTGCTCGTGAAAATGTATCGCACACAGGGGATTGTAGGCAGACAGCATGCAGCCACGACATCCCTCAAACTAAAGACGAAGCCAGAAAAGACACCTTCATGGTAAGGTAATGAGAGAGAGGTAGGAAATAACCAGTCAGCTTTTTTTACAAAACGTTTTGCACAGGAAGAAAATGGGTATCATTGCTACTTTTGTGCGTAACTGAAGCCTTTTGTCGTTACTGCCGCAGAAATGCTTCATGGGTGCATGGGAACTCCGAAGGAGTATCGTGTTTGCGGCTGATAGGCGCCACATGTCCCGGGACCATGGCATCAAAGATCTTGCTTTGACCTTTTCCAAGGCACCAGCGGAACACTACTGGCGGGCCCGAGGTCACCGCACCGGCTGGCTCACGGATACTGTCCTGTATCCTGCACGGCATTGCGTATGGCTAGCTTAACTGGTCAAGCAGAGGATCATTTCCTGACTTTTATGAGGCGTCGCTAGCCATTGTAAGTAAACTTGGGGCACGCGTGTCTGCGGACGTACTGTTGTCCACTAAAACAGAACACGTTTAGTGGCTGTCCAGACTTGCTGATTAGGCCATTTGTCAAACCTCCCATTCACCTATGCGTTTTTGGCAGATAAAAGGTACAAATTTAACAAAATTGCGCTGCACCGTGCCAGAAAAAACTGGCGGCTCGGTTTAGGTTTTCTGGAAGTACTTTCTGGCTCAGCGGTCTTTTCCAGCAGTGTCTATACTCGGCGTAAACCTTTTGTGCTTCATTGTCAAGGCTAAGTTTCTGCGGCGCCGTCGAAGCAACTTGTACACGCGAAAAAGGTGCAAGACGAAGCCACGTGCACAGTGCATTACCGTGGAAACTAATAGCGAGTTCGTTTCGCTGCACTCGTGCCCACGCGTGCCCACTCACAACGTGGAGCGAGCTTGTCTCTGCCGGCACTCTATGAGTGGCTGCATTCTCCGAGTTTATTTCGGCGCGGGCACTCCACGCGTGCATGCACTCGCTGCACCGAGAATATCAAGTGTGCGCCAAAGCACACCCCCGTCAGTCATCCCTCAAGCGAGCAGCGAGAGCAGACGACTGTGGTTTGTCAGCTGTGCGCTGTCATCTGCACTTAGCAGAACCGAAAGAAAATTGGGTAGGCTCTATCGGAGACGTAGCAGCAGTGTGGTGAGTGAAACGTCTTGTGCGTGCTGCAGATGGTGTAGGGCACTATGGTACATAAATAATCTAACCAGATACAAAACTGGCATTTATTCACACATTACAAAGCTTACATGTTAACTAACGTTACAGCTAGTGGGAGTCTTACGGTCGAATCTTGCAATCGTGCTCTCCCCTGTTCGATTCCTATGGAGACGGACACGTTCCGCAGTGGTCAAAGGGGATGGGCGAGGTTTGGCATCCATCGGTCTGGCTACCCGAGTCTCTTCACGCCATTTCTGGACCCTACGTGTAGAACTCGGGGTCGCCATAGCCGAGGAATTGTCAAATTTTTGCGATAAATTACACACTTGTAAGACTTAGAAGTCATAATCAGCATCGGTTTGAGTTAGACAGATTCTACCTTCTATGGCAGAGTGGGGTCTCTCAAACACAACCACTCTCGCTCGTCTCGGCAAACGAACTGCCGAGCTATGCCTCTGTGGACGCCGCGCACGAGGTTAAATTATCTCCGATTGCGTCATTCGTGGCGCGAGTATATACGGTTGCAAACTTCTAAGAGAAATTAGTGTTACATTTTTTCGTGGCATGCGGTTTTAGCGAAGCAACCTTCAATTTGCCGAAATGAAAGTTTCACTTCAAAAAAGTGTATTTTCTCCTAGAAATCACATCCTGCGGGCGACGGAAGTGCGTCTGCTATTTTATGAAGGAAGCAATCGCCAACGTGTACCTCATTTGCAAGTTTTAGTAATTCTGTTGATGCAGGGATCATGAAATACACCGGTGGGAAAATGGAGGTTCAGAACAGACATCAGCTACCTCGAGATCTCTCTCAGCCCCGTACGGGCGTGCAAAGTTGGACATCTGTTTACAAAGCTCGCCAAGCAGAAACCTATAACGCGCCCAATGGCGTGTTATAGCTAAACATGGCGATTTTAGTCGAGGCTTGGGTAAAATTAACATGTACAACATTTACCTACACCACTTACCTTGCACCGCTGTATTCTTTTTTTTTTTTTAGAAAACTCATTTTTATTGCTTTCACTTGGTGTAAAGCCAGATACACCTGTATACAACGATCGGAATAGGAAGTGCCGCGAAATGTATTCTTGGATATTTAAACCGACTAGTTTTAAGCTTCATGCATTCAGTGGATCACGCTTAAAACTAATAAAGCTTCTGCTAGAACAGTGTCGTCAAGTGTATTGTTCAAATTCTGTTACTTGTTACAGCTCTTTTGTAGTCAGCTGGTCGCGGGAACTAACGCCATCTGTAAATATATCTGATAGTTGAGTTGTTTGAAGTTACCAGAGGTAGAAACTACGCGTTGCAGCGACTGCACTATCGCGTTCCTACCCGTCGTGTCGAGCAGCGGGCGCTAGTTTTGGTTTCGAGGTTTGTACCCTTACTTCAAAGCAGGTGGTGACAGCATCAGGCCGCACTTGGTGCACTCAGCAAGTTCGTTTGGGATCGGTTCTTTGTGCGGCACTCCCCGACTGCGGTGCATTCTGGGAGATAAGTCGTATAATGTCAGTGCGCATGAAACGAACTCGCTTTAAGGCCCGCTTCACAGGGGGCACTTTTTCCAGCAATTTTGGGTTTCCTGTTGACTTGTTTTCTCCGCACACCAACACGAATTGCTGGGTTCGGTTCGGGCACGGCTCGTAACCGACGAGCAGCTTCGACAATTCGGAGGTGCTTGAAGGGGTCACACCCATTCAGGGACGCAATATTTTTACGTGACCTTCCCGTGGAGGTAGTAATGATAACATGGGATTCAGCTTGTTTTGATTTAAGGTGGATTGTTTTCGCGACTAAAACGTTTCTTGGAGATCTGATCCCGAATGAAAAATTCATCGATGTAACCCTGTTTGGCAGTCAATGTTTTCTAGTGGACCGCTGACTGTGCCCGACTGTACGTCAAGCATGTCTGATTGGCCAACAAGTTACTCTGACCGACAGTCAAACTCTAGTCAGACTCCACTTGTCGGCTTTCTGGTGGTTTCCTGGTGGCAGTCGGCCGCCGCGAAATGCCGTCAAGGTTTCTTGGTGGCGATTCTGATTGTACATCGATTTTCTCTGACTGTACGTCTAAAAGCTTTGACGTGCAGACAGACGTACGGTCAGAGGACGTAAAGTTCGTTCGAATATTACTATTTCGTCAAATCTATGAATACGAAAAATAATCTATGCACGAGAAAACGATTTCGGGGCGTGAGCCCATAAAACCGCTGATGTTAGAGATTTGACAAGCAGGGCACCCGACAACCCTGATCAGAAGCCCGCCGAAACGCCGAACGCGCCACTTACCCCTTTACTTTCGCTTCGGCCGGCTTCGCCGAGCTTCCATGAACGATCGCTCTCGACTTGTTTTGTTTGCCCGCTTGCTCCAACCTGTCGATCCTGCCCAAGCTCTAAACGTCTTAAGTTTTAGTAGAATTTCTCCCCGACAAGACCCAGTGTTTCGGGAGTTCCGACAATGTAAGGAACTTTAGTGGTGTAGTTGAAGACGACAAGGTGTACCAGGTCTACTGGGCCGGAGACGCGCGAACAAAAGGAGGGTTCTACAACGCGAAAGTACTCTACATGGCAGGTGAGTAGAACTGAAGTACGGAGATTGATGTACGAGTGCTTTTCATAACATGCTGAAGGCTTAACTCCATATGGAGCCGAAGCATTCTTTAGAGCGATGCACTCATTGTCGGAACCTCGCGCTGCAATACTGCAATGCTCTTGACTCGGTCCGAGAGGTTTAGGCTAGAAAGTTTATACCTTTCTATCTGTTGTGGGCTATTGGCCTTACCGCTGTGTAGCAGCTCATTATTATTGTTTCATGAGGAGCGCAGACAAAAAGCATCCGCGAGCGTAGTTCAGATATGTCTGCTGCTCGCGTTCGTCCGTGGAAGCCAGGGCTCTCTGTCGTAGCATGCATGCTTGCTCTCTAGCTTCAACAGAGTCGCATACGTTTTGTGAATTAAAGTGTATACGGTCGTCCCGAAAGGTTCAGACATCGAGGGCGTTTTTCTGAACGTAGTGTCTAGAGTACCATCCGACGGCACTCTTGCAGAGCGTTCAAGTGCCGTCCGACGGCACTCTACTCACGCGTCCAAGTGACGTCCGAAAGTCTCGTATAAAACGAGGTCTCAAAACGAGTTTTTTGAAGCTGCAGCGTAGCTTAGTGGTAAGACGTCTGCCTCATGAGCAAGCGGTCCCGGGTTCAATCCCCAGTGCTGAGTTGCTTTTATTTTTTTTTTATCTCTTGAACATTTTTTTTTTGTCGACGCATTTTGCGATATTTACATTTCTTTTTTACGATTAACACTGGGAAAACCGAATGTTGTCGATAAAATTTCGCTGAACAAAATGGTATGGGGCTTCGTTTCTGGAGGTGTATGGGGAACAGCGGTGCTTGGTTTGCCGGCTGGACGCCGCGAAGCGGAGTGTACGACGGGGCCAAATGGGTCAATAGTTTGCGAGCTCCCCAGTGATACACGCGCCGTCCGACTCTCTTTCGGACGGCACTTGTAGGCGCAAGTGGAGTGCCGTCGGACGGCACTGTAGACACAGCCGATGGCGCCTCGGCTTGTGAACCGTTTCATAGCCATTCAAGATGGCCAACTCGAAATGGGATCTTTTATATAAACGCTGCCCTTGCTGATGAAATTCTTTTGGCAGTGACAGTCAGACGCCATCTGATGGACCATCAGAGCACGTTCCACCAGGGCTGCTGACTGGCAGTCAGTGTCCCAAATTACGTATCTTGATGGAATTTTCAATAGGGATGGTACACCCAAAGCATTTAAATATATAAACGTTAGATATCATTGCGACTTTGTGTCAAAATAGTTCAACTATATTTACAACTTTACTAATGATGATAACGAAACATATAAATTCGAGCTTCAGCAGTTGGGGTCTGTGAATGCTGGAGGACCGCATTGCTAGAGCTGCGGCATCAAGACACGGGGAAACATTGCCCTGCCTAAAGCAGCCCTAAGCTACGCTTGGCAATGTAGGACAAAAAAAGTAACGCCAAGTATAGCCTTCCTCCTAGATCAAAGGTTCTCAAATAGTTTATCTTGAGAATACCTATCTGGTTGTAATAGCGGCAGAGTTCTTGGCATTGATGCGATAATGCACCGTGCCCAGACCTCGTAAACAATAACGCACATACTAATTTGTGCGTTGTGTGTATGTTTATACAGCCGAAAGTTGGTCAACCCCAATGGGCGTTTGGTGTCTGAGCTTTAGATGAGCAATTTAGATAGTGCAGTACAACCGCTAGCCTGGGGTCTTTAACGTGCACCACGCAGTAGTGATACACGACCGCACGCAAGTACGATGCTCATCCTGATCGAAACGGGCAAGGACGTGGGGATTGAACCTTGGACCCCTTGCTTCTGCAACGCGAGCTTCCTTTCCACGTGCTCTGAGCTGGTGCGCGCTAGCCCACTCGGCCACCGATCCACCCCTCCCCCCTCCCCCCATGCAGAGCTGCTGTAAGGCGCCCGTGCAGAGCTGCCTTGATTCTGAACCAACAGATGGCTGTAAGATCGCCTTCCAGGCCTGTACATCAATGCGAAAAATCGTGTGTGGTGGCGCCTCGATACAGTGGGGTAATTTTCTATATCCTGAATTCGGCATCCCTGGTCCTTCACTTGTTTTTCTCTGCACGAGCTTTCTTTGGAGCGCGCACGGCTGCGCCAGTTCTCGTGCAAGCGGGCCAGTTGCCCACGGTCCGAGCTGACGGCTCCAGCAAATGTGGTCAGAACAAAACGCGAAAATCGTCCTGAGCCAAATGGCGAGACAAAATGCACAACAAAACCACCGACGCGTTGAAAAATATCAAACTGCCTGTGCGCCGTTATCGGAGATTTCAGAGGCCATTTACACATATTTCAATGTGATCAGATTTATATTGTCACGAATGAAGGTGACGAGAGGTCGAACAGTGAACTGAAAAATAAAGGTTTAATTGGCGAACTTGTGCCAAACAAAAAAAGTAAAGGAAGAGCGTCGAGGCAGCAGAAAAGCAGGCGGTGATTTGGCAGCGTAACAGAGAGGGAGAGCGAGACTGACTCGGCAAGGTCGCAAGCAGCAGCTTATATACAGCGCGTCACTACCTCGAAAGTTCGGCAAAGAAGCAAAAGAAGGTTCGAGTGTCACGCGCTCGGGGAGAGAATAAACTGGCACTTTCGAGAACAAAAAATGACACTCAGGTTTAGATATTGAGTTTGATAAACCCAAAGTAGGACTGGTGCGGGAGTCATAATAAAAAAATGCCAAGGTTAAACATTAAGTTAAATAAATTATAAAAAAAAACTAATTTTAATACCAGTTTAGTGATAAATTCAGTGGCTGGCCAGGCAAAAATTCTGGGTCTGCGGTTAGCTTTTGCACAGAGTTGAAGCAATGTACCAGTCATATTTTGGTGATTTATGCGGGCAAGCAGTGGTGTGCAAAAATAAAAAGGATGCAAACGGGTAGAGTTTGACGTTGTATATAATATAAAATGTAAGCACGCACATGGTACGCTGATTAAGGCTGAAACAGCGCTATATTTTACACTAGCGTTGAGCGTATCGAAAGTTAAGGGTGCATCGAAAGCTAAAGCTTGTACACATATGCTGCTCAGGCCGTTATGTTTGAATGTTCATAGTACTTTATTACTGTCTTCTGATTGCTTACAACAGAAAGAAGGAAACATTATAACTCTGGGTTGATAGAAAAACCCTTCCTTCTGACAGCTACCAATCATCTCGGCGCCGATTATGAGTATTCACTGCATGCCACCGGTTGCGTGCTTAGAAAGAGTTTTTCCGACGTGATTTCATACAATCGCAAATGTTCTTGACAAACAACATTGTTTTGTCACGCAAGTGGCCACACGTGAAGTTTGGATTATTTTGTATTGATTGTGGTACGCGTAGAAAGTAGCATAGGTTTTTTGTTTTTTTTTACAATCCGCGAAATAGAATGCTCCGGGTTACCTTGGTTCCTACTGCATGAAGCACACAAAAGAGCACGAGCTGAATCGCAGTGGGAAACGAAAACAATAATAATAAACAAGTGTGTAATCACATGAAAACTAGAAAGCTATGCACATATGCGGAAGGTAAGCTTTGTTTCACTAAATACATTACCAGTAAAGTATTTGGTTCTATTGTGCGAGCGAAGCAGAGCAAACATGCGCGAGCATGCTGTCCTGAACTACTCTTCCAGTGAACAGGCGCACCGTTGAAAGCATGGATCTCGCTCGCTTTTATAGCTTTTGGTGCGCTCAAACCTTTTAAAACACAATTAAAATCAATTCTATTATTTAATTTATTTTTATTAAGTGCATTTGTTGTTGTTTTTTTGTTGTTTTTTGTGTTTACGTGCCGTTGTTTTAGTGATATTATATTTTTCCAGAAGTCCGACAACTATAGTCTGTTTTATCATTAGTAAAAGCCGCATAATTAAAGATGTAGACAAAAAAAGAAGAACGCGAACACGCTAACACATTAAAATGCAATGTAAAGGCGCATTCAAAATTAGTCGTTGGTATTTTAGACACCAGGAGTTTCGTAGGGCGACATTATAAAAAGTGCAGTACAACTGTTAGCTCGGGACCTTTGACGTGCAGTACGCAGTATATGTGATACACGATCGCACGACGGTAGGATGCAGATGGGCGACAGAACCCAGGGTCCCCAGCTAATGTCCCTAGATAAAGGTTTTTTTTTACAAGTACCGCCAACCATTGTTGTGAAAACGCGCAAGACACGTGCCACGAGCGGGTGCTCCGCCGCCATTTGCTTTCAAGGGCCAGTCACTTTAGTGCTGCGCCGCCATTTGCCTCCAAGGGCCGCTCGAGACACGGGCCTCGTGCACTGGCACATTTGACGTTACTTGTAAGACCAACGCAAACACATCGAGGGAATTTAGTCCCTAGAGGCTCTGCAGCGTGAGCTCCGTGCTTTGAACGGAGCTCGCACTCGCGCATTTCTCCACGTGCTCTTATCTGCGATGCCACAACACACTCGGCCAACGATCCCCCACCGCACTTGGTTTTAGCCTGTGAGCTAAACCAAATGAGCTACGCTTCGAGTATCGGCACTCTTTTCCCCGATATTGTTGTGGGCGCCGCCATCTTGGATGGTTAGTACAAATCAAATGCAACTGCCGATCGTCAAAAGTGCGACTTCCTCAGCATTAGTTTCGGTGTTAGGAAGCTCACGTAATATTGTTTTGCTTTGTCGCGAACTGTTTAAACATTTCTGGAGGACGGAAAAGCGTTTCCCGTGATTTCAGATAAAACTTCGGATAACTGACAGCCATCATTTTAAGCACCAAGATGTGTATGAAGCGTAGCTTATTTAGGTGCTCTAGTTTAGCCCGACCGCACAGGCACAGAAAGAGAACGAACTGCTTAACCTCGCGCTTTGGCGCTACTTCAGTGGCTTCATCAGCCCGTATCGTTGGCTGGGCTTCGAACTAAGGTAAAGCAAAGCAAATATTCGGATCTTAGGGTTTTACAAGCCAAACCAGCACAAATTACTTAACACGCCCCAATAAAAACAAATGCGGGTTTATTTTGACTAACTGGAGATCATTTGACGTGCAACCGAAAACTCAGATTGACCTCCGTCGGATTGCGGGGAGCTCGGCCGATTTTTAAACCCGCAATATATGGATTCATGGGCCAGCGCGTTGGCTCAGAGTCACTGAAACGTTTTAATGTTTTGTGTTTTGTTTTAATATCATTGCCACTTCAGAGCCACCGAGGTGGTTTTTGAAACTAAATATAGTCGAACCATTCCGACAAGCACAGTTTGACTTGCAAAAATGATTTTTGCAAGTGATAGAAACATTAAAATGTTTTCGCATACGTGGCGGAATTCCAAATGGTGGAATCCTTTTCGTGGTGCCCATTATATTTGGATCGCGTCAGGCATATGTGCCGACGCACAGTAGAACGCGCGCAAAAGCATCTGTGGTGCACCCGCAGCCTCGCGCTTGTTGTTCTAACATCTCTGGCTCGCTCACTGCGGGCATCCAGGCATCTGACACCCTGACATCGGGCGCTTTGTCTGTGTTTCACGTGGCGTTCCAAGCGGCACATGACGGCAAATGCACATCAAGCTATTCTTCAACACGTGTCGCCATCTGTATTTTATATTAAGAAACTGGAATTTGCCGTAACTGAATGGGAAAAGTTTGAGGTCTTAAAACATTCTTAACGTGTAATTTATCAATATGGAAGTTCTAGAAAATGTTATATCGAAGGATGCCTAATAATTTAATGTCTCGTAATTTTGACTTGTTTACGTAATTCCGTTTTATAGCACCATAAAATAATACCATATTAAACTTTATTTATTATTTTAAAATATACATTATCTGAACAGTTATTTGCTTACTTTTTTTATTCATTATATTCAACTGAACGCTCACGTAAAATATCGTGGACGATGGGACGTTATAACTCGAGAAATATTTTTTTTTTCAATATTACAGACTGTGGTCTATTGAAGGCTTAATATTTAACTAATAACTAAAAATAATCGTAATATCGAGACATTAAAGTATTGTGGAAAAACAGCTCTATAATTTGACATTAACTTTATAATTGTAGGTTACATAGAAAGAAAGTTATAAACCGTCAAAAAAGCACCAAAGAGTCATGCACGGTGGGGTTGCACCTTAAGTTCTTATTTCCCCTCGTTGTGATCTCTTCGCTCTATCACTATTCCAGAGAAGGACAGGTTTTTGCCATTTTCGATTCGACTGTGTTCTTCTCCCCAGCATGCCTTTCTATAAGCTCGTCAAAGCCCGCTTCAGTAATTGGGTTTCTCGGTAAGACAAGGGAAGTTCAGCAATGGCGGCTATACTTTGGCGCGTGTGCAAAGATTTTATACTAGGGTACTCATGCATCAATTGGTGGATCAGATCTGCTAAGATAGTGCTTAAATTGGACAGACACTTCACTTAGGTGCAGGGATGGTGATGGAAATTTGGGATTTCGGGTAACCCATGAGGGTACTCTGGGAAATTCCTGGGTTCCTAGGAACCCATTTCGGTAACCCATGGTCCAGACGGAATGATAGCCAACAATTCACTTGTGTTCAGACGGAACTAGCAGGATATAGAGTTTCGTTCGAAGCTCCGATAGTTTCCTGGTTCAAGAACGTCGCCACCGCTTCAGTTGTGTATGCGCGCAGCCAATTAGGTCAATCTGAACCAGTGTTGCGCATTTCGCCTTTAGAACTCTCGGATTTGATTTTTCCAGTCGGAGCTATTCTGGGTTAAATTATGCCAAAAGTGCTCCGTTGGCCGTGTCAACATGGTCGAATCGATAGCTGAGGAGCACGCTATAACACTTCATGTTATGTCCCTCTTCTTTTGTCTCTTTTTTACGGCGCGGCGCATATTGTTTAAAAAAATCAAGTAGCAACTAGCTCTTCATTTTAATGCATGCATGTGCCCTACCTTGCTGTATGCCAGTGATGCACTGCATGCCTTTAGGGTTCGCGACTTTATGGCCAATCAGGTTCGAGCGAAATGCGAGAAGACCTCTCTAAATTCCGGCGTTGTGTTGAAATAGAAATGAAATGGTTCGTACCAATTTAACCACTTTATAAGAAGCAGTATTCACCAATGACGTGACGCGACCACAAGTAACACCGTAACGCGACATCGCGGCGTCAATTATGACCATGACGTCAAAATGTCACGTGACACTGTGGCGGTATCCCAACGCAGTGACTTTCGTGCTCCAGGGTCATGCAAAAACCTACGAATGCCCAGGTGGTGCGTTCGAATCCCGGCCGAGGTGTCCACAATCTGACGGAAAGATTTTGCGAATATTTAGGATTTAGCTTGCACATCAAAAGGACCCCAGGTAGTCGAAAGTCATCCTGAGTCCTCTACTGGGGCGTGTCAGATACCCTTCCTTGGTTTAATGCGTAAAACCCCTAAATTTTACTTCTGATTGATAAAGCATAAAATGCAGAGGTGTGGTAAGCTGGGCGAGTTGTCTGTCATGCATGTTCATTTTCACTGTCCTTATTTTTTTGTGGGTTGTACTGTTCACCATGTAAATAAAAACATAAAATGCTTTTAAACAAAATCCTCAATTCCAAAAGTATTTCTGTCTTTCCGTCCGTGTGTTTCCCGCCAAACGTAGCGAGGAAATAAACGTCACACTAATAAAACTCTGGTTCAGTTCCCCGCTACATTTGGCGGGGAAATTAATGTCGCATGACCTTTGCACCGTTATTTCCCCCGCCAAATTAAGCGAAGAAATGTAAATCACGTGACCTAAACCCTATCACTTTTTTCGCTAAATATAGCAGTAAAATTGATGCCACGTGACCTATACGCTAACTTGATTTATCCGCTAAGTTTAGCGGGGATATTGAAAAAAATATAGGTTTCTTCTTTACTACCCGAAACGAATGTTTAATGCATTCAAAATGTAAACGATCGTTCCTTTAATAAAGCCAGTTTTGACGCCAGGTGTCACACGACACCTTGGTGTATGTGACACCATCACGCAATGCGACACGTTGATATGACGTGACTTGATGACATCTCGGCACGTGTTCGGGTGGCATCAGGTCAGACCCTGACGCTGGGCTGTCAACTCGAGGCAAGTTTCCGAGATTAAGGTAATATTCAGATCTATGTGGGAATAAGGGAAATCTTCTTAATTTGAGGGAAATTTTGGGCACCGTCAACATCTAAAAGTTTTGAAGGTCGATTATGTTTTTTTTTTTTTTTAGATAACATTGAATGTTAGCGGATTTGGCTATATTTGGGTTATTCCCTCCAGCCATTTGGTGGCTCGTTGTGCGACCATCTGGCAGCACTGAGCAGCACTCAAACAACTTTTTTTGGGAAATCAGTTTTCATCGCCCCCTCGCCCTTGTGAAACCTATGGAGGAAGGGACCAGCCAAGTGGAAGCTTCTGACAGAGCCGATGTGTCTTCTCGAAAAAGAAAGCTTGAGTACAAGAAGAAATACTGCAGTGTCTAGAGATACAGACTTACAATGTCCAAGAAACAGACTTACCACCATTAATATTATTTTGTGAAGTGCCGTGCACAAAGTGGGGCTTACTGTGTGTGTTCGTGTGTTCCAGTTTGAGAACTCTCACTTGCATCACACCTGTTTTTTTTGACTGACTATTATAAAAAACGCTAATGAAGTTAATAAAGCAGTGCGATGTTTTGATTACGCGCATAACATTTATGGAGAAGATAGGGATTCATTCGACAGTTTGAATCTCCCTTCGCCAGATTGGCCTTGGCCACGGTTTTGGCCCGATACATTAATTTTTGCGAGATATATATAATAGATATCTCATGGTAAGAGTGGAGGGGATGCAGGGGGGAAAACAATGAATATTTAAGATTATCCAATTATTGGGGCAAGGAGGGACATTTCGGCAGAAATAGGGAAATGTCAGGCGTCCACTAGGGAAATTCTGTGTTTCAGTGTTGGCAGCCCTGCCCTGATGTGACATCTGCATGTCAAGTCACGTGACATCATGAATCACGTGGCGTAATGACGTCAGGCGGCATCGTGACATGACATCCCGTGCCACGTAACATCATGTGACACTGGCATCACAAGACATCCCGTGACACGGTGATGTCACGTGAAACCATGTTGTATGTTACACTATGAGATCACATGGCTACGTGAAATCAGGTGACATCATAGGGGGACTTCGTGACGTCGCGTGGCGTGAGATTGTGATGTCACGTGGCACTGGTGCGGCTTTATGTACACATAACACTCGCATTGTTCCCTTCAGTGGCCTCCTTATTGCGCCCTCAAAACGAAGAGTGCGAAGAGGCCCTATAAATGCTATGCATTTAAAACGCCTTTGAAAATTTCAAAGAAATAGCCAATCGTTTCAGTTGATGTCATGCTGCCCGTTAAATGTTTCACTAGCCAATGTAGTTAAACTTTGAGAGCTCTATTCTTGAGTGCTGCATTGCCCTGCAGTTTTGTGTCAGATATTCTTCCTGTCGACCTGATAAACTCCTTTGTTATCTATTCACTTTAGGTTTCAAATAGGGCTGGGCATTGATTAAAAGTTTTGACCCGATTATTCGGCACCCTTTAATCGATTAATTAATCAATAAATGGGTCCCATTGATTTTTATGCATTGCACCTAAATATATTGAGAAATACACAATTTTGCCTTGAACAAGGGCTTTTATTCTGACAAACAACGCAATAACGCATATTTTGAACTGAAGTTGCAATTGGATGTGCAGTTCAGAACAGGCCACAGATACTCACAAATTGTTATGACAAATGCAAAGAAGTTTGTTCACATGCTCCCGCAGGAGGGAGTTTTTTTGCTTGTTGACGATCAGCCCCGCTGCGCTGAACAGGTGCTCACATAGCGTTGAGGTGGCCGGGACACCCATGACCTTCTTCACGGTGCGCACTAGCTTAACACGTCGAGAACGTGAAGAACGAAGTCGAGAACAGCAATTTCCCAACCACTGTGGCCAGCGTTCTCTCAACTTTCAAAAACTGCCTGGAACCATTGTATATTACTCATGAGCTTCCGGAAGAAATATCTATCCGATTCTTAGATCTCAGGCTTCATTTTCAACACAATCATATATGCTGGACATATGAACCAAGGGGTAAAAAACCGATTCTTCCTTTCAATTCAGCACATGCTAAGCTGGTAAAAAGAGGAATCGTAAAATTATGTCAAAACAACTCTCTTAAAAAATCTTGCGAGCACCCCATTTCAGTAAGCTTTGATGCGCAAATTTCAAGATTAACATCTGCCAGATATCCTATCTCTTTATTAAAATTGATTGCTTAGAGCATCCTAAAATCCAAAAATAAAGAAACATCTGTGACACCAAGAGTCAGAGATAGAACCACGAGACCAGCCGTTCTGCCCTACATACACAGGTTCTCCCATGGCATCAACAAATTGCTAATAAGTTCAATATCGTCGTCGTCTTCTCTGCTCCTAACAAGTTTTGTCAACCTGTACAAACAAGTGAACTCACCATATTCCCACTGAACAGTAAGCTGTACCAAGAAACATCAGAACAGCTTCATCGAGTGCGCAGAGGAAGTGGTGTATTCCTTTCCCCATTTGTGCGGCAAAATTTACATTTGCACGGCCTCCCGCCCGAGACGGGAGGCCGTGCAAAATGGCCGCTGCTCGAACTTGACAAGCCGACTAACGCCTCAGCCGACTGAGCTTTCCGGCGACCAGTCGCTACTGTCACTCGTCAGCTGTGGAAACAACAAGAGACACAGGCCGGGTGAAGTATCCGTACCACGTAGCCTATGTCACAACAGCGAGGAAAACGTCCGCCTTCGGCACCATCGCATACCTTTCCGCCACCTTGGAGCGGCGGGGCACGCACAGTGATCGCCATCGGTAGATCTCAGATTGCTGGTAATACTTAAATAAACACAAAGTGGTAGCAAACGATCACTTGCACTGATGTTGCCTAGACTGTTCTTGCTTTATCACACGAGAAAATGCCGGCTGCATGCAGTATAAAAAGGTAAACAATCACTTGCGGTAAAATGAACAGGCCTGTCGCGACTTCTCATTTGGCTTTGTCGCGGAAAGGACGCAAGATGACTGAATGACATTTTCCCTAGCCTGCTGGCAGTGCCCTGACCCGGCCACTCAACAAACCACGTGGCCGAACCGAAGGCTAACACAGCGCGAACGTCTCCTTTGGGTGAGCAAGACACGAGGGCTCTCCAGAGTTCTCGTGGCCGGGCAGCAAGCCTAATACATCGAGTTCCCTTTTGAGCTCTCAGTCCATCCATCTTTCTTCAGCCCTCGGCCTCCCCTTTTTGTAGCCAACCTCCATGGGTCCCGAGAAGGGAAGCTTGCTACCTTCATGCTAAGTGGAGCGAGTTCCCACTCTTGAGACACAGGAAACCCATCCGCGGCCCCATCGCCTTCCGGTGGACCGCCAATAAAGTAATGATTTATTCCTTTGTGACACGCCTCCCCTGTTAAAAACACTGAGCCTCCTCGCTCATATCTTTCTAGGGAGATAAAAAATCTCATACCCAACAAAAACAAAACGCAGTTCACAACTTACATGTATATTGAATGTTGTCAAAATTTACAAACACAAACTTTACATTATTTACGCTCAAATATTTCCTTCAAGCATATAGGAAGAAAAGTGTGTTATATCCTCTAGCCGTAATCCTTTCCACAACAGATATTTACACTATATACGGAAACCTTTATTTACGTCCTTAATCTGCAAAGACATAACAAAAACAAAAAAAGAAATCTGTTTTAGGGGGCTCTACACTACACTTCTAGACGGCACAGCTGCTGTCTTCTTCAACCTCTGTTGCATCGTACTCGTCCGCACACGAATCTTCACATAATCGAGAACGCGCGTGCCGCTTTGTGTTTACCAACGCGAACCCGATATGTCCTGAGTTTCTGTTTCTTCATATATGGCATACCAATCAACACTAGGTTCCGTTCTGGCCGATCTCTCCGTCGCAAACTCTCCTTGCATACTTTCAAAGGTTGAAGCGGTTCGCCGTAAAATCATGACCGGATCTTTTCATCACCAAGTGAACCAGTTGAGCTGGAGAAATTCGCACAGGAAACTAAACGTCGTTCATCTGGCAAGGTCTCCTTCATGAATCCAGCTGTCGACATTCCCGGGTGGCTAACTCAGTAACTCATTCTTCACATTTTTGTACATCACATGAATAGTTCTGGACGGGGAAGCAACAGTTGAGGTGTCTTGACAAGCTGCATCCCATCCACACAAAGCATAGACCGGGAACAGGGATCCCGGTCCGATGTTCTGTTCCTGAGGTCGATGCCCGCGGCAAGTGAGCAAGTTCTCTGTTGTTTCTAAACCGGGCACGATGCTTCACAACATACAGCACGCCGCTGCGGTTTCGGGGAGCTAAGTCTCTTAATTGTCCTGTCGCAGATGACTCAGGATAGTTCCAGGTGCCATTGAAGAAGATCACATTGACGATGGCCACCCACAGGACGACGGTCAGGAGAAGCTGCTCGCCCCCAGGCATGTCGTCGTCTCGTGTCCGTCGGGCCTGGACGAGTGCTCCGGGATCAGGACGGCTCCGCTATGCCGGCGTCGTTGTCGGATCCTCGTCATTGCGCACGTAGGGACCTGCCATATGGCATCTTTCGCTGTGTCGCTCCATGAACGGGGTGATTTGTCTGGTTAACTCGCTACCCCGCGCCTCCACATTTTGTCGCGACTCTTTTTTTTTTCGTGTGTGTGGTTGCGGAAAGGACACAAGATGGCTCAATGACAGTTTACATAATTTGCTGGCGCAGCCCTGGCCTGGCAACTCGACAAACTGCGTGACCGGCCCGAAGGATAACACAACGCGGCCGTCACCATTGGTGGACCAATGGGCGAGAAATCTCCATATACTCGTTAGTGAGCGCGTTGGTGAAGATGTAAGTTTAGAAAGAGTTATATACGTAAAGACAGGGGTTGTCCCGTCCCCTGTCTTTACGTATATAACTCTTTCTAAACTTACAAATTTCCATACTTCTCGTGGCCGGGCAGCAAGCCTAACTCACAGAGTTCCTTGTTGAGGTCTCAGCACATTGTTCCCTCATCGGCCCTCGGTCTCTTCTTTTATAGACCAACTCCATGGGTCACGAGGAAAGACGCTCGATTCATCCAAGGTAAGTGGAGCAAGTGATTGCTTTCGGGACACAGGAAACCCGCTCGCGGCCATATCGCCTTCGCGTGGACGGCCAGCAAACTAATAATTTCTTTCTTGTAACTGGCCTAACCTTGCAACGGCTTATTTTAAATTTTCTTACGTTTTTTTTTCCGGGATTACAGATATTAGCGCTTACGATTTGCCAAGCTCCAGTCCCGGCTCTGTATTCCTGATCCACGCGAGGTAGGAGCGTTCGAGCCAGTCACAATTCCGCGTAAACAACCGAGTCAGATCTGTCAAGTAAACAACTTGACAGATCTGACTCGACGTTCCGACCGGTCCGACGATTTCGCAGCGCATGCGCACTGCTGAGTGAAAGAAAGTGATGTAGCGCGCTTTGGTCGACTTCCGCCAAGCCTACGTGAAATCCCAAGGATTTCGACGGGGTCGTAAGGCGCTCCACGGGGCGGGCGCTACCACAAATCTACGAGCAGAAGATGACCAACTTGAGCCGAATCTGGCAGTGGAATTCACCAGAACAACCTTTCAGCAATCAATCAAGCTGACACTGATATTTTAAAGGGGCAATGAAGTCGATTTTGAAATCGTCCTTTTGTGGTGACAACTCAATCTAGATGCTCTAAGCATCCCAACAAACTCGAAACCACAACCGCGCGTAGCTTATTTCCTCGTTGAAAGCGTGTTCAAAGATCGCGACACGCCCTTTTTGTGAAGAATTTTCTTTCGAGTGAAATGGTCGACGAAGGACGCTTGTCGGCGAGTTGCAAGCGATGGCTTCGCCCGTGGAGAAAATGAGGACTCTTTTCCGAATGTGTACCTATCAGACTCTCTTCGAAACGAATTATAAAAAAATCATTCGGAATCTGCGCGTATTGTAGGACTTTCAGTTGTCCACACAATGTAGTCCGCGAGAAAAAAGAGTCCTCATGTTTTTCTAATTACCCTGAGATGAATAAGCGGTTTTGTAATATAGGACTTGATATATGTGGGAATTAACACATAATAAACAATATAAGATCAAAAACGACCTTTTTCAAAAATAACTTCAGTGCCCTTTAAAGGCGATGAAGAAATGAAAGCCGGGCAGTTCCGCAGATGCAGATTTTATATCTTGTTTTATTATTAAAGGTGCCCTGAGGATGTTTCTGAAATTGCCTAATTATGGCGATAACTCACTCTGCTGTCTCTGAGAATCCTAGAAATCTCTAAGTCATAACGATAGGAGGCCGATTTTTCTATTAAAGAAGCAATCAAAGATCGCAGCACACAAATTACATCTCCGGCGAAGGGTGGAGCATGTTCCGAAACCAGGACCATTGTCAGTCAATGGCAAGCGAAGGATCCTCGCGCCTACGCGACCGGTAGAAACGCGGAGTGATATCTCGAAGGCGCGCGGACGTGCACTGGTGCCTATCAAAATGGCTGTCATCGAACAGCGGTACGAGGCTGGGTCTGTGACGCGTAATTAATTCCAGTTTTGCTATATACGAGCTGTATTAGAGCCTTGCGTTATTTTTTGACGCCAGGAAGGTGTAGGTAAGGCTATTTATTATGAGGCCGATCATCCAATAGCTAGGGAGCGCGATTCTCACACCGCAGTACCACCATCGCTGAAAGTTGCGATTACTATTCAACTAACGTTACTAAAACACTCAGTTGGGAAACTCACCCTTGAAACCCGCACCGCTCACATTCACCGAGACCAAACTAAATACGATAACAGCACCACCCTTTAGCGAATAGTCAAAACATGAAAGTTCATTTATATTGCTATTGCGAAATGGCACAGCGAGATGGCACCACCGGTTCTTGCGCAACTCGACCTGAACCGATACGTGCAGACGTGTAGTTCCCAGAGTGGCTGCTGCGGGAGAAATGGCGGCGTTGCGATCGGCATTAGTTCGGTTCTCGTGTACGGATCAAAGCCACTTTTTCAAGGGCTCTATGGCAGTTTCCCAACTGAGTTGTTCTAGTAACGTTGAATAGACCCTTCCCGAAAATCAGTCTACCCACCCTGTGCAGAGCCAAACCCGACGCTCTAATGGCGGCACTACAAGCTTCTCCACACCAGAAAATGCGAACGTCTTCGAAAGCATCGAGAAGAAAGGGGAAGAGGTGTTGGTCCTTTTACGTCACCCTCGATTCACGAAATCGAGGGTGCTTGATTTAGCTGAACATGATCTCCTATCACCGCCTTTAGAGCGGCAATATTGGGGCTATTGGTACTGCCACAAGGTGACTCTGACATTTGAAAAGGGTCTATTCAACTCAGCGAGTGCGCGCTCGAGCGCTCGAGAACTGACGACCGGACATATCAATCCCGCGAAATATTAAAAAAAAAAAAAAAACATAGTTCGCTGTTTTTGAGGTTATTATTGCAGTATTGTGTACCCTCCCTCCGAAAAAATTACATTTTTCGACTACTCCTACTTGCTTCTACAAAATCATACACATTTTGTAATAACAGCGTTTGCAAGCTCAACAAAATGTCGCGTTTTTATTGGTCACACGCCTTCCTGGCTGCCGGCACAATGCTCCTCCCATCACCGGAGATAATAGACCTAAATAGACCCTTTCCGAAAGTCAGTCTGCCCACCTTGTGCAGAGCCAGACCCGACGCTCTAATGGCGGAACTACACTGTATCTCCACACCAGAAAAATCGAACGTCTTCGAAAGCATAGAGCGGAAAAAGGAAAAGATGTTGATCGTTTCACGTCCCCTTCGATGCACCAAATCAAGGGTGCTTGATTTAGCCGCGCATGATCTCCTATCACCGCCATTAGAGCGGCAATATTGGAGCTTTTTGGACTGCCACAAGAGGACTCTGACTTTTGAAAAGGGTCTATTTCGATCCAGAAAAACGTGATGACGTGATAGACATGGGTTTCAAAAATTCTAGCTTGAGGAATTAAATACATCAAAAATAAAACAAATAAACTATTTTTTGGGCCAGGTATCTCATTCATGGGGTGTTTATTTTAACTAAAACCATATGAAGTTAGAAGCCACATAACAATGACACTCAGGTGTAGATATTGAGTTTGGTAAACCCAAAGTAGGGCTGGGTCGAGTGTCTTACGCTTGATAAATTAATGCCAAGTTTCAAAATTCACTCGCTACATTAAATGATAAGAATTAATTTTAATAGGAGTTCAACGATAAATGAAGTGACTGGTCAGGCAAAGAATCTGGGTCTGCGGATAGCTTTTGCACAGAGTTTAAGTAATGTACCAGTTTTAATTTGATGACGTTTGCGCGCAAGCACTGGTGTCCAAGAATTTAAAATATGCAAAGGGTGGAATGTGACGTTGTATAAAATATGGTGAAAGTGCGCACATCGCACGCTGATAAGACTCAAACAGCGCTACATTTTACACTAGCGCTGAGCGTATCGAAAGCTAAGGGTGCATCGAAAGCTAACGTTTGTACACATATACTGCTCAGGCCGTAACGTTTGAATGTTCATAGTACTTTATTACATTTAGAATTGGTCTTGATTTCTTACAACAAAAAGAAGGAAATGTATTAACTTTAAGTTCATAAGAAACCTCCACCTGCTGACAACTACCAAGCATCTCGGCGCCGATTATGAGTGTTCACTGCATACCAAGCGTCGCGTGCTGACAACGAGTTTTTTACGCGTGATTTCATCTAATCACAGTTGTTCTTGACAAACAACATAGTTTACCCACGCAAGTGACCGCTTGTGAAGTTTAGAATATTCTGCCTTGATTGAGGCACACGTGGTAAGTGGCATCGGTTTTTCGCTGTCCGCGAAATAGACTGTTCCTGGGTTACCTTGGTATCTAATGCATGTCGCACACAAAAGAGCGCGAGCTGTATTGCAGTAGGGAACGAAAACAATAATGATAAACAAGCGTGTAGTCACGAGAAAACTGAGGCATTACAGATATGCAGAAGGTAAGTCTTGTTTTATTAAATACTTTACCAGTCAAGTATTTGGTTTCACCGTGCGACGAAGGACTCTAATAATGTACAGGCCAAAGAGAACCCTCAGACGCAAGGTTAAGCTGAACCTGGCAACCGCCAGCGCCAAACGTTACACTCTGGAACTCTACGCAACCGATGTATAGGGGACTGTGTGACTCATTTAATGAGAGGACCGGCCTGCGCCGGGTCTGGCTGTTTAGGAGAGCCTTGCGGGGAAGACCAAGGCTCGCAACACTGGCAGCAACTTAGCCGAGTGCCTCGGGGTGTCAGAAGAGGACCTAGTCAACGCGGCCGGAAGTTTCTTCTTCCCACAACAATCCTCGCCACCTTGAACTGAGTCTACGCGACGTGTAATTTGCTCGCTCTCCGAAGCGACGAACATGCATGTGCTGGGCTGAGATCGCACGCTGGGCTGAGAACTTGTAAATATTGAAATGGCTTATGAACAATTGCAAGCATGGCGTGCCACTGGTGCCCCATGCCTGCAAGCATGCGCAGCGTGCGCGTTGTTAGGTGTCGACGCCCAGCCTTGTCTCTTTGGTAGCATGGTCATCTCGCTGGCGTCTAACCTATCTCTCGAACAACGTCCGAACCAGTCAGTCGGGAAAACTTAACAGGTTTATTTCATAGCGAAATTTCTGATCGAAGACGACCGTCTCTCGAACGGTCGGGGTTTTTGTGGACACGCGAAGGAGAGGAGGATCTCGTGGGCGGTGCTTCTCCTCAAGCGACCGACGGCATTCGGACCAGCAGAGCTCTCCCCCAAGCGGAGCATAACGTTTGGGAAAGGCAAGGCGACGATTATCCCCCACTTTTGAATCCTACAAAGGGGTGGGGAACGTTCCAAGGTCTCGAGTTGGCTGCTAGACGATTCCTTGATTGTTTCCCCGCAGACAGCCGGCGCCGTTTAATCCCCCCTCCCGCCACCGTGACGGAGAAGAATCCGGAAAGTTCGAGACACAGATTGTCGAGTTCCGCCGCCTCGGCGCCAGCCGCAGGTAGAGGTCAGTAGGGTTGACACGTGACATGAGGGAGTGGAGTCCTTGAGCGGCGCTTCCCCGGAAGCGACTGACGCCAGCCAGACTGGCAAGGCCCCGAGTGTTCGGCTAAGCCGGGGCTAATCCTACCCCCAAAGTGGTCCTAACGACTGGGAAAATGGTTCGATGTGCTTCCCACGCACTTGCAGACACAGGGAGATGAGGCGGATCATAACAGCGTGAACGTAGCTTTGGCAAGTTTACAATGGACCTTTTTCCAGTAAGGAGTGCCTCCTGACGGTTTCGCCGCCTACTACAAATGGAGGGCAACTGTACTCGCCTTCGCCTGTAGGAACAGATTAGTGTCGCAACCGAAGAGTGCCCCCCAAAAATGGCGAAAGGGCGGTCAAGGTCAAGGGGGAAAGGGTGTGCGCGTGCGCAGACGCTTACTGGAAAAAGGTCCATTGCAGCACTTGCCTGTATGAGCAGAGACATGGCAGCGGCCAGATGCCCTGCTTGCAATCGTCTATTGGCCTTGAGACCCAGATTGAACTGTGTGGAAGCGGGTTTTTGTTTTCCATGGTTCGCGATGAGGCTCGGGGTGATGCCATCTGTCCACAATGGGGGTGGAGACAAAACAATTACACTAACGGCACAGAGCACGGGAAAGAGTACAGAGCACGAGCGCTTAGCAGTTGACTCCAGTCTATCTATGCTGGAACGCAAACTAAATGATGTAGAAAACTGCATCGGGCACTGATTGGCTATTCTCTCGGGTCACGTGACATGACGTTGAAATGCAGAGTTCGAGCTATGCTCGTAAAATGATGCAGTTGACGGTGACTTCAAAATGTCGTCACGATGCACTTTGACGATGCAGTTGACTGAGTGGTCGAGACGAAGCCGGAGATCGTTCTGCATCGTAAAAGATGGCGACCCTAACCATGCATCTCTTCTAGTGTTGGGTTCGCCAGCAGATCGAGTTTTAGAGATCACCGGGATGCTTTCGAGACGAACGATGCGACATTTGTGGGCGAATACCGGCTGACCAAATGGGTGACTCGATGGCTGTGCGACCAGCTTCTCGGAAAGCACCAGCGGCGTCGCGAAGGGCGCCGTGTGCTGACGGTCGAAGAACAAGTCCTCGCAGCTCTACGCTTCTACGCCGCTGGCGGCTTCCAGGGAGCCGTCGGGAGCGACGAAAACATTGGTGTTCACCAGTGCTTTGTGAGTCGCGTACTTGTTGATGTCACCAACGCTATCACCGATTGCCTCAGACCGAAGTGGCTGTGTTTCCAGCAAACTCAAGCAGAGAAGGCGCTCACAAAATGGAAGTTCTTCGAGCGATGCAAGTTCAGCGGCGTGATCGATAAATATTCTAAATAATCTTACACGATTCAACACGATTGTTTTTTTTCATTTGAGTGCACCCCATGTAAGCGATTTGGCTGAGAGAAAAGCCAATCAACGGTAACAGGCCTAAGTTGAGCTAGTTGGTTCATACTTCAGGTAGAGAGAAAGAGAGAGATATATATACTTTATTTTAAAGCAACTACTTCAGGTAAGGCCAGCTGAACTAGAATAAACATACACATAAAGAAAAAACCATACACTCCATGGGACTAACAACTGATTTTCTTTTTCCTCCTCTTTGACTACGAACCCCACTTGAGGGAAATATTCTCTTTTCTTCTTTTTTGCTTCCTACTTCATCGAAAATTTAACTCCTGAAGGAACATTCTTTTCTTTCTCGAGCAGCACGAGAGAGGTTGCACTAACGCAGTCAAACAAAGTCAAAAAGTCAAATTTGTCGTTAGCTCTTTATACAGCAGGAGGTTAGTCTGTCTGAACATGGCGACATTGTTACCCACTGTAGATAAGCAATTTAGCCAGCGCAGTACGACTGCTAGCCTGGGGTTTTTAACGTGCACCACGCAGTAGTGATACATGGCCGAGCAGCATACGCTATATCCAAATCCCGTGCTCGGGCGTGGGGCACACGAGCATTCCAGTGGCCCTTCCATTCTGTTCGGGTTTTGATGGACGGGCCTTGGGCGTTCAGCTCGTCCACATTTCTGTCCCACAACTCGTCCCGCTCAGGCTTGGTCAGAGGACTGTCGGTGGCGGCCCTCACAAAAACTTGGTTTTCTCTCAAAACGTCGTTCAAAAGGCTAATCTGGTGGACCGACACGCGAGGACTTTACTTCCGCTTCTTCGTGTTGTCGGCCATGGCTGCCTGACTGCGCAACGTAAAGGGCTGCAGCTAATGCTAATCGTTTTTGTTTAACTTAAGTAAACTAAATATTTCATGCGACAAATTTCAACAAAAAATAGGTTAAGTAAATTGCTCTGCACTATACGTTTCGGATACTTAAGAGTATTGCTTTCTAGAACCCTTCCCTACCGAGTTTTGCGATTCTCCAAAATTCCCTTTAGGGAGAAAAAAAAACGATGTAGTTTCAACTCAATCGCCACAGAACGGCGACGTCACCGGACACGTCACGGTGCAGTTCTCTTTCGATGTAGTTTGTTGGCGATGGAGATTAGGCTCCTCCTACCGACGACGTCACGATGCAGTTTCTCCACCGCTTTTTCCAGCATAGACAGACTGTGCACGAGTGCTGCATTGTCGCCTCCCATGGCGTCGGCTTCGCGTGCGTAGCATTTGTTTTGCTTCAAGTAAGGGTAAAACAAAGCGTAGTTCTGCTTTTCACTAAATGAGCCGTGTCGATAGACTGTCGAGGCGAATAGCGATGCACCGCTGCCGACATTTGTCGCGACCTGTACGCGCCTCAAGCGAGCCGCTCAGATCCCAACACTCTTGTACACTCCTGATAAGGTTGCACAGAAATACCGCCCCGTCTGCTCATGTGTGCAAGCACGTGCTCTTACAAGCCTGGCAAAGTTGCCTTCACGCTCATGCTGCAATCGCTTGCACGTGTGGGGCAACAGCCAAGACGACATGGTTGAGTTACGGTTTCTGTAACTGTGTTTTCCAGATATATCAGCCGATTGCCTTGGACTCACACCTCGAGATCATAAATGTCACCGATTTTGTAAGAGTTGAACTTTCAGCAGTATAACTGCTCAAAATGCACAATTCAACTGGCTTGTGTCTGTCAATTGGCGGAAACATTCCCAATGCCTTAACTCAGGATTCCTATTTATCGAAACGCTCTAATACAACTATTGCAAAGCATGCAGCGCCGTCCGCGGCGCCAAAAGGAGTGCCGGGAAAGCTAGGTGCAGCCGGTTCTTTACTCCGTTCACCCTTAAGCTGAGACTGTAGTCAATGCCACAAACACGAGAGTGCGAGGTCGCTGCTTTGAAACCTACTCCCACAAAGCGAGCACTCGAGCTAGAAATGCACGTCTCAAAGTTAGGAGCGCGGTTGAGTTTGCGCTTGTAGCTTTTACTGCCGTCTCGTCCTAAGGGTGAACTAGAGTCACTGGATGGGTTCCCAGAGTAACGCATTCCTTTTCTTTTTGCGTTCTGCCGACAACATGTATACTCACTCTAGCCGATCATGTTTTGGCTTGGAGCATCATTGGACGGCAGCGATCACGTGACACAAGCACCGCTAGACTCACCTCCTTCAGCCAGAGCCGTTTATTGAGAGAGTTTGGCCATAATTTTGGTTTGAATAGGCGAGCATCTCGGGCCAACCACAGGCCGCGAAACAGCCCCTAGCGGTGGTCGCGTGCTCTAAATTTGTGCCACGACTATACTTCGTTTCACCTTATGTGCGAGCGAAGGCAAAACTGGAAGCGCGAGCACGGAAGCTCCGTGCGTTCAGGCTTTGCTCGAGCGTGCGAGCTGGAGAGAAATGCAAAAAGCGCTGGTCTCGCGCTTCTAGCTTTGGCTTCGCTCGCAGGTAAAGTGAAACGAAGTATAATTTGAGCCGTGTCGAGCGGAACTCCGCGTCTCAAGACGCTCGCGCACCCCACCCTTTGCACTGCTTTCTTTAAGCCAGTCTCAGGACGCTGTTCTAGCAGTGCAGACAAAGGCATGGGCACGAGCGCGTGGCATTGGAAAGTGCCTCCTATGCACGAGGTCTCGTACAAACAATAGCGTTTCGCTGAGCTAGGCTCACGCGCCTGTGCCTTTGTCTTCACTGTCGACATTTGTGAGATGGAGTAGAGGTCTCCTGATTGGTCGACGCTGTGTCACAAATTTAGTTTACGCTCTAAGCGTGGGGGGAATATTCGGCGCTGGCGGCGGCCTTTGCTCCGCCTATTGTCCAAACTCTCCTAATATACGGCTCTGCCTTCAGCGCTTCAAGCGGCTATAATCGCCACCATCTTGGGTCTAGCAAACACCTGCTCATCGAACGCGCGTTTACGCGCCTTCTTTTCCACGCGGTTACCGACGTCAAAAACAAGGAGGTTGTATACTTAGTGGCACAATGCCTGCTTGTTGCGCTTTTGGATCCAGCAGCAGGTCTGAGGATGGAAAGAGACCCTTCCGGATCCCGTTTGAAAAGAACGCAACTGGAAGACGGAGGAAGGGTGGCTTTGCTGGCCATAGTAAAACGGAAAGATTTCGAGCCCTCTGCAACAAGCAAGCTTTGCGAGGTGAGTGCTGATTACAGCTGGTTCATTCCACGTATCGCGGAATGAACCAGCTTCTTCAACACGCTCCAATGTATGCCACTATTGCCTTCATACCCCCGTCGACGCGTGGACCCAAGATGGCGGCGCTATGGTTTCGGTTTCAGCGCCACGCCGCGCTTCTAGAACGAACCTTTGGAGTTTCGTTACACTGGGAACCCATACAGCGACTCTAGGGTGAACGGGGTATAGCATAATGAGAGAGGTTACATTGGAGTCGACGGTTAGCAGGCCAGGCAAGCAACTCCGGTACCCCCTCGCCCTCTTTTCTGTCTCCTGTGGTAGACGCTGTGGTGGCAAAGAGAAACAGAATTCGCCCGCGACGCTCTGGTATTTTTGAAAAGATAATCTCTTCTAAATGCAGAAAGCACAAAGAAGCGAAAGCTCAGAAGACTAAAAATCAAAACATCGAGTATTCAAAATGCCGAAGAATTACTCAGCCAATCATGTAGAGTAATTAAATAGAAAACATTTAAATCTTCCTGAAGCATGTGCACAAGCCAGCGTGTGTGTGCCTGTAGCAAAAAATCGTTTTACGTGTTTTGTTTTTTAGAGCTCAGCTCTTAGGCGCCCGTTTCCGGCTTGAGCGGCGTCGGCGTCGGCGTCGGCGTAACCGCGACCCTCCCCCCCCCCCCCCCCCCCCGAGGACCTCGGTAGGACCTCGGGTACCTTCCACCTCGGGGAGGGCGGGGGGTCACGTGACCCCCCCCCCCCCCCCGAGCTCACGTGACCGCCCTCCCTCCGAGATCACATGACCTTCCCCGCCCTTAGTACCCTTCCCTCCTCCTTCTCAATTCGGCGTTACAGGGAGTTGTAAACGGCTTTCACTTTTTTGCTTGTTCTTTTTTGTAATGGAAGCGTATACCACGTCGATTTCTCTGCCGGCTACGAATTTGCCTAGCAATCGCGTTAGCAATCGCCTTGCGAATTTGGTTCAACCGCCGAATGTCGCTTAGCCCATTTTCCAGGCTGCAATTATTACCGAAAAATAGTACGATGCCTCTCGCTCTTCCGACTAAAATCTCGGTCGCGCTGTCGCAGCGGCTCTGCGACAGTGTTCCAACGAGTTAAAATCTGATTGGAGCCTCGTTTTGATACCTGAGCGAGCCGCAACCTAGGTGCTATTGCTGCATGCCAAGTGACCAGAAAGAAACATAGCGGAAAAGACGGAAGCGAAGCTATCGTTGACAGACGCGTCCTTGTTGCGTATTCAAGACAAAAACTAAAACACCTAAAACGCCTTGTACCAATTATTAAAATTAGGTACTTGTTGCTTAACACGTGCTTCACTCCGACAGAAATCGCCATGGTGGCCGATGCAGGCAAAACTAACCGTAGCGATGAGCGTCTATATGCCGAATACCGGACAAAAGCTCACCACTTTTTTCTGGGATCCGCGCAAAAGCTCACCGCTTTAGGACTGCACCTGAACAAAAGCTTAAAGGGGTCATGAAACGATTTTCCTACTTCTTCCTCCTTAGCTTTAATCCTCAACTCAAATGCGAATTGTGAAATCACGTCGTCGTGACATTCTTCGGCACCGGTGCGATGACTCTTAGCTTCCACCGTGCTTTTTATGCACACCATCGAACTTGTCATTCCCCAGTGACGATAAGTTCCGTCAGGGCACTCATTGGCCACGAACGCGTATCCGAATATTCGTCGGTGGATTTATTGTCGACGAGCGCATACGTCCGAGTGACGCAGTTCTCGTGTCCAATGCGTGAGCTGGGCTCAGCTGACGTCAGTTTGGAACCGCTGACGTGCTTTGGGAACCGCGGATGTATCATAGTGAAAAGGCGGAAAGCTTTCGAAGGAAAGAAGGTACAAAATAGTCCGCTATATATTCAAATGTTCGTAGCGAAAAGCTGGATTTTTACTTTCTACCCTCTTTCTTTTGGCCAACTAAACGATATGCAATTAGTAAAGTCCTAATTTAAAATCATTTATCCCAGCCCAAAATTCGTTTCATGGCCCCTTTAATGGAAGAAATGTTGCATTTTATCAACGTGTTTTATATGAGGATCGATTCTTTTTTTCTGGGGATTGAAAAGCCCGATAGTAAATATTTCAAGGTTTCACATTCGTTTAGTAGTCTTTATAAAACATATCTGGAACGCGAAATTTGTGGTTGACTTAAGAAAAGTCGCCTTAAGAGCAGAAACAACGGCACCTGCGCAGTTTTATCTTAAAATTAATCGGCGCATACACCAAAAAAACAGTAATTATATTGACCGCTACTATATGTTCAACTGCCACAATCCACGAGCATAATGTTAATTTTATTCGGGGGATTTGACAATGGCAACGTCAGCGGGGCAAGCTTAACGGCGCACAAAAATAGCCGTGCATAAAAAAAACCTGGTACCAACGTTATCAGCATACTGATTTGGGAAACTGCCATAGGAGCCTGAATTAAAAAAGTGGCTCCAGAGTCCAATCCGTACACGAGAACCGAACTAAACGCGATCGCAACTGCGCGCTTTCTGCCGCAGCGGCCACTCTGGGAACTGTACGGCTGCACCAGAGTATCGCATAGCGTCTGCTGTTACTGTTCAATTTCGGCTTTGATCGGCCATTTTGGCACCAAAACATGGGTTTCAGGGCTGCCGACCCTAGTGCCACTAAATAAGCTACGCTTCAGAGTAACGACACTAGACCATATTGTGGCTTAAAGTCTTGGTTGCCAGTTATCTGAAACTTTATCTGAAATCACAAGAAACACTTTTCCGCCCACCAGAAATGCTTAAACAGTTCGCGAAACAGCAAAGAAATATTAGATGGGCTTTCCAACACCGAATATAATTTGGAGGAAGTCGTCCTTTTGAATCATGACGATCGGCAGTTATGTCTGCTCTGCGTACGAACCAAAATGGCGGCGCCCACAACCATGTCTGCGTACAGAGTGCCGGTACTCTAAGCGCAGCTCATTTGGTTGCTCTAGCCAAACCCGATCTCGCAGGCGGACTCGTCGCGATTGACCCCCGAAGTTAGACGCACCCAGGTCGGGACGCGCTACCTGAAATCACCGGTGAGACATGGTTGTATAAAAACTATAAGTATTGTGCCGCAAATACTTGTAAACAAAAATTTTATGAAAACACGCTCCCGTCAGTTTATACTAATCTCCAATGAAAGTTCCTGCAAAAAACTATTTTCCATTTCTTACTTCTAAATCCCAAGCTTTCTAAATGCTCAAAGTTACCACAGTAAAGAAAGAAAATTGAACCGCCATCTTGGCACCTCGAGCCTGGGAGTTTCGGTGCTCTGGGCAAATTCAGTGACTCTAGCAGTAGTCACATAAAACAACTTTCATGTTTTAACTCGTCGCTAAAGGGTGGCGCTGTTATTGTATTTAGTTTAGTCTCGGTGGACGCCAGCGGTCCAGATTTTAAGAGTGAGTTTCCCAACTGAGCGTTTTACTAACGTTGCCCGGTACCGAAACGACCACGTGCCGAAACGACCGTCAAAGCTATCAGTAATCAACTATTCCAAAAAATAAATAACTTATAAATTCTGTGCAAGGTTCATTCTATAATCCGTTGTATCTTCCGTCTCGTTGGATATTCAGACTCGTTGGACATTCTGTCTCAGTTGGATCTTTCGTCCCACTGGACGTTCAGGCTCGATGGACACTCGGTCTCGATTGGACTTTTCGTCTCGCAGTAGATTCCATCTTGTCTGTCACGTGACCGATTTGACATTCAGGCTTGTTAAACATTCAGTCTCGTTGGTCATTCAGGCCATAAGCGATGGCGGCCGCACCACTTGATTTCAAGGTGGCAGCGCCCATGCGGCCGAGGGTGAAAGGTCTATAGTGGAGCCAAAACTGGTCATTAACTCTTTCTTCCGTGACTTTATAGCTTCCTCGTAGACAGGCTATAAAGGTTGTTTAGCCAAGGACCTTCCCCCGCTGGTAAAAAAAAAAAAAATTCATTCCGAAAGCAATACCCAGTTACCTTCGCGCACTTTACGTCTTACATTTGCTATTCCTCGAGCAACAATTCCTTCGTCAGCACCGCACATCACGGAGGAGTGGTAAATCATTCGCAAAACGAAAAGCCACTCTCAAAAGAGCAAGTTCGAAGTAGCCTACTTCGCTCGTTGTTGCACTGTACCGCGAAGCGTGAAAGAAGGTTAAATCGCTCTACACAAAATGGCAGGGCATAGCCTCCTCTATACTCACAAAGACTGGCAGATCGTCACGTGACGCGGCCGCCAAAAGTGAAAGGGTAGAGCGACAGACAAGAGTCATGTAACGGGCGCCCCGCTGCGGCGAGACGCCCAAACACACTTGTCCCGAGCGATGGAATGTCCACTCGTGCTTCTCGCGTTCCTCGGGCTACCGCTTCTTTTCTCGTCGGGTTCGAAAACCATGTTTCGGGTCCTCGCCGCTGCAAAAGCTTTGCGCTGAATACCAGACTCGCGCTACAATCTGCGACCGGGCACTCTGGCTCATCATCGAACTTCCAGGCTTTGTGAGTATAGAGGAGGCTATGGGCAGGGTCAAGCAGAGCAGTTGCAAGTAGCTAGCTGTAGGCTAGGTGGCGCTAAATACCGCCTAACTCATGTGCTACAAAAAATATTTTTATTTTCTCACGCCACCATTGGATTTCAGGCACCTTTATTGGCTTTATTGTCACACATATCGATACATTACGCGTACCCCAAACACCAGCTGAACATATTCAACGACCGCGTACACATATACGGCGCATACAACCAAGTGAGTGTGCCGCCATGCAACCGCACACTTACTCGATTACTACTTCGGACCTATGCGTTTACGCTTTTTTATACTCGTCGTTTTGAATGTACGATTTTTCTCGGTGATTACTTAAGCAATAAATATTATTCCCAGCATGTTGATCTTTTTTCGGTAATGTCATTCCTCTGAAAGTATCTTGAACGCCTCAGGAGATGAATTTCTTAGCAAAATGTTAACGCTCATGCCGTAATTATTTAAAGCCAATAAAACAAGCCACTCTACTGCGCTTCCAAGCCATGTGTTTGCTCCCCCGCAAAGCACGTCGTACACAGCTTTTCTATCGTAGTATTTGTTTCTCTATTTGTGCTGTTCGCGTGCGGCTGCAATTGTCATCTTGAATTAATCTTTGTAGATGGGGTACTCACACAGCTCGAAGCGATGCTTCACGGGCAGAGAAATCGCTTTTCGATCAACATGAATGCAGTCAAATCCGCGACTCATGGCAGGTGTTAACCGTACGGAGCTACGCCATGATGAGCTACAAAACTTCTAGCGCTCATCCCAGCGCGCCACTTAGAGGGCAGTTTCTCCAGGAACCGCAGTAAATTTAAACAGCAAACTAAATTATAGCTTTCTTTGTCGATTTTGCCATCCTCCCTTAATGCTAAAATTTCAAACTGTAAATATACGTACATTTCTTCACCTTTCCTTCCTTTCAGATTGCAATCACTCTCGGGGAATGGACAACAGGATATCGCAGACGACGGTCACATTGGCCAATGTGATAGAAACTGGTTCAGACCAGTGTTCCGACATGACTATCCGCGGGCCCATATTGCCACGCACGTCGCCGAGCGAACGCGTGAGTGGCCGAATGGTTACCACGCTGTACTGTCGCGCGCAGGGTCTAAGTTCGATTCCAGTCAGTGGAATGTCCTTTTATTTATTCTTCCATCTTGGCGTTTTCGTAAGTTCGAGAACATTCTCATCTGATCGAATTCCGAATGTTCTATGCGCGGAAAGTTCTACGCCCAATTTTACAGAAAACCACGAGGGTACATCAGGAACTCCGCATGGCGAGCGGAGTCAATCTCACCCCTTCATTCGATCCTGCTCTTACGCCGACTTCGACGACCGCGACGGTCGGTTGTTATGTTCTGTTCACTTTTTGTTTTGGGCACAAGTTCACCCCATTAAACGTTTCCGTTCCGGCGGTTATTTTTTGTTTCGTCACCTGGTCATTCGTTACAATATCACATGAGCGAATGACGTTTTAGCGAACAGCGACATTTGAGCGAATCAACGTTCTAGCGAATAACGGGGGCGCGTTTTAACCCCCCCCCCCCCCCCCGAGCTGCGCTTACGCCGCTTCGCGGCGACAATCTGCGGCGGCTCATTACCAAATTGTGAACCCACTTGGCCCACCCGTAAACACGGCCGACTATTCGCTAAAGTGTCATTCGGTGAAACGTGGGCGTTCGCTAAAACGTCAATCGATCAAGTGAGTGCCTCCCACTATCCGCAGGCCCATTGATTTCACCGTAATCCCTCGAGCTGTCTTAAACTCTTTAATGTAAGGCAGTACGTCAACCTGCGACACCCCGCCCTCTCCTATCACGGCCCGACCAGCGGGATCAAACAACACCACCTACACAGAAGGCCTCCGCACGCGTCATTACAGTCAGATCGATCGAGGCGTGAGATTGGGCACGAGTTCTGTGTCAGTGTTCGATGGGGCTTGTGTCCAATCAGCGCGTCGAAGGTCGGGCTCGGGCCCAATGGCCGAGTTAGCGCGATCCGACTGTGATGACGTTTCATAGGGGGAGAGGAGACTATGCGGAGTCCTTTTGTATAGGTGGTGTTGAATCAATGCCCGACAGTTTACGTCATCTTATCTTGCTGTTACACCACTGATGCTACTAATCCTCGAACACAGGGTCACATCGGCGACAATTCCAGTTTTCGTTCACAACGGACGACAGTGCCGTCGCGATGTTGATGCTGTGTCTGAAACACGCAAAGATACAAAACTACGTCGATTGCCGGCTGGCACTCGGCATCAGAAAACAGATCCGAACTCAGCACAGAAGGCAGCAACTCAGCACAGAGCTCTCGGCAGACGGACATCGACTCGGAGGATGGGGCGCCGACCATCAAAGTCAAGGAAATCGCTAGGGTTGACTCATCGTCGGTCGAACCAGCTCACGCCGCGACTCGACCCGTCAGCCAGAGTCCACTTCAGGACTCACCGCGAGACGGACGTCCACTCGGAGGAGGGACGGCCGACTGCCGAGTGTACGGCCGTCCCTCGGCAGTCGAACTCCGAGGGGGGGGCCGAACCGAACGCTGAGCACAAACCGCGCAAACCGCGCCAAAGCAGACGACGCTAATCCCGTCAAATAATGATGATGATGTTGAAACCTGTAAACATTGCGCACTCAAGCGGTTGCCGCGAGTGATGCGCCGACGGCTCCTCGAGGGCCTTTCGCCAGGCACAGAAAGTATAAAGGAGTGACTCAAACGCGAAATGAGAAATCACGAGGTCGTGATGTGCTTAGGCCACGGTGGAAGAAACACATTTAGGTGATGACTCTCTGTCTGACGCGGCGGCCATATTATGTTCGGCGAACCGAGCGTTTCACTCGCACAAGGATAGGTGGTGCCCAAATATCGGGTCACTCTCAAACCGACCGCTCCGGTTGTTTCTCCCAGCGGTGGCCCCGCATTTTCTCGCTCACCGCTTCTTGTTGTACCCATGGTGGAAGAAACACATTTAGGTGATGACTCTCTGTCCGACGCGGCGGCCACATTATATTCGGCGCACCGAGCGCGTTTCACTCGCACGGGGATAGATGGCGCCCAAGTATGGGGTCCCTCCCAAACCGACCGCTCCGGTTGTTTCTCCCAGCGGTGGCCCCGCATTTCCTGGCTCACCGCTTCTTGTTGTACCCATGGTGGAAGAAACACATTTAGGTGATGACTCTCTGTCCGACGCGGCGGCCACATTATATTCGGCGCACCGAGCGCGTTTCACTCGCACGGGGATAGATGGCGCCCAAGTATGGGGTCCCTCCCAAACCGACCGCTCCGGTTTTTTCTCCCAGTGGTGGTCGTGCCCCTTCCCCCCCCCCCCCCCTTCCCTCGCTCACCGCTTCTTGTTGTACTTCACCGCCGCCACGCCACCACCAAGTTGCCAGAGTCCGTAAATCTGTGTTCTCTTCCTTCTTATTTTTCTTCTTCGGGTTAAGGCTCACATCGTCGACACAACACCAAAGCAAAATACGAGGCCAGCCACTGACCGCACACCGCCACCACACCATCACACCACGACAAAGGCGAGCACACCACGCCGCCGACACCGTGGCCGCCAGGGAGGACCTCATACCGCAGCGCTCTCCGCGGTGGCGCGGAACTAACTACTCCTGGTTCGAGTCTAGCTCCGAACATGACCTGGTCGCTCGATCCGCGCGGGAAGAGCGGCCAGAGTCATCACCTAAATTTGTTCCTTTCACTGTGGCTTAGGCACCGGTGCAATGACTCCAAGCTTCCACCGTCCATTTTAAAAGGGTCATGAAAATAAAATGTATCGACCTCATCTTAATCTTTTTTTATATTCATTAAATCCAATGTTGCTTTGTTCAAATACCAAAGCTTCTTTTTTTAAGTTTTCCGGCACAATTTCGCGTCTGGAGTTTACAAACCGCGCTTGAAATTCGTATATTTCGGAGATTCTGGAACGACCATACGACAGCCTGTAGGAACCAGAGGCAACAAAACCTCATCATATATGATAGATAAAGTGGAACAAATATTCAACTTTATTTAATGTTCGAACAACAAATTGAAAATGATAAAAACAAGTAACCATTATTTGACGCTCCTATATTATTTACATGACACTGCATCACGTGATTGCGATTGTGTTTCGGTTTCAAAAGGTTTCATCCGTGTCCTCTGCCGCTTGGTAAACTTAGCAACGAATGGCTCCGTCAGCTCTTCGGTTGCTTGTCGTTTCGCGGCTGCTCATCCTCTGCTCGCGAAAGGCTTCGGATGTGGTGCGTGTTTATCGTCGTTCGCGTGTGTAATGTGCGCGTGTCAGCGCCCGCCATGCCAACCGTGTGCGTTGTGAGACACTGATAGAAGACGTACAGTAGCGCAGACGACATACGATTTCCTAACCTGCCGCGCGAGCCACATCGTATGGTCCTGTGGCGTCGAGCCATTGGCCTCGATGGTCCGGACGACACGGGCGCACGCGTGGGTCACGTCTGTTCCGACCCCTTTCTTCCGAGGGACTCCGAGATGAAAAGCTCGAGGTACACCTAAGCATTTCTTATGAGTTGTGAGTGCGAAAGCATGCAAGCCGCTCGTCCGCTTCCTTTGTCGTCTGTTGCGTACTAGCGCGCGCGCGCTTCGGGATCTCTGAGGCCATGGCGCAGCGGCCAATGGGAGCCCCGTCGACGCGCGCCAGCCAATGGAACCGAAGGCGAATCGCTCCTATTGGGATCGTGGCGGAAACTAGGAGCCGTTTTCGCGCTTCAAACGGATGACGTCAGCTCGCTCCCTGAGACAGTTAATGCTTTCACATTAATATTCAAGTGCGGCAAAGCCCCGGCCTGGATTTTTTGAAGATGCTACTGTTTGATGTTACAGACCGGATTTAGTCCAACTTCAAGGTGTCTTTGTTTATAGTCGGTTATGACACAGAGCATATCTGGTGGCTTCCTGTCCTAAAACCATGTTTATTTCCTCTCCTTCGTCGCCTTCTATCAAAGCTCAAAAGCACAATGTCTCCAAATTCTCACTGACCAATCTTTTTTCATCACCAGCACGGTGTGCATTGCCCATTAGGAATGTGTAATTGGCAACACGAGTTCTAGGAAAACCCTAGCTCAGCTGGAATGTTCTCTTGTGTGTGTATGCAGGATATCCTGCCTTGAAGAACCTTGGCCTTGGATGTTCCCGAAAGTGGCTCATTTCAGGTCAGTCTTCTGGTAATCATCAAAGATGGCTCGTGCAGCATGTACAGTGCTCACCAAGCATATATGAAACACACAAGCCTTCTTGTCTCGTGGCAGAGCTATCCTGGTGGCAACCAAGCAAAGGTTTTGGGCCGAGCCACTAAACAGGCCATCCGAAACTGCCACGCGAATAAGGCATTGTTAAACGTCCTCCAAGACAGTGATGCCATAAGAAAACACAATTCTTGTGTTCTGTGTACGTTTGATGAGCACTGTGAGTGGCAGTTTATAAGCATACCTTATTTACAGAAATGCTAGTGCAAGGACCATTTCTGACGCCACATACTGCACCCCAACATCACAGTGCTGCACATATTTCTTGAGATAGGGTGTAGAGCAAAATATTTTAATGATGTTCAACATCTAATGCTTCGTTTACCTGGTTTTTACAAGCTCAAAAATGAACCTTCAATCACTTTCACTGTGGTTTTTTTTCTTCAGGAAACTGTTGTAGGTTTCTTATGAGTCGAAATAGTATATGAAAGTGTAAGTGACAAACAGCTCGTAGCGCAATTTAGTAAGATAAAAAGATATGTCCTCAAAAGCAGCAAACTTGAAAAATGTGTTCAACTACGGTTTTTATTGTGTAGGACGTTCAGCTTTCTAAGAAATTAAAATGGTGTACCCACTGCAATTGCTACGACTCCCTCGTGCCGTTTTCTACTGAGGCTAATCGTCTGTGTTTTAAAGTGACTAATAAACACGTGGACCTGTGCGCATTAAATCATGCGTTTGTAAGTTAGTGATAGATATAGATAGATATATAGATAAGTATATAGATATTTATTTTGGCTCAGGAGAGTCTCGGCGCAGTAGAAAGGCAAGCAGCCCATACCGTAAAGGCGCGATGGCGCCGCGTCCAAAGATGATGAAATGGTATTTTGCAGATGATTAAAAAAAAAATGTGACGATGGTTTAGATGGAGCTTGTGGACGAGGGTGGGGGTTTATGTTGCGGTAGAAGGGGGTGAAAAGCGTTAAACCTTGCAGCGGTCTTCTCGACGGTGGTCGTCTGGGGCCGAAATGGGCTGCTGACTTCTAGCATGCCGGTCTCGAGAGCCTGGGGAGGGCTCCAGGCTTCCAGACAAGCCGGCCAAATTTCTGACGACGCAGGCAGACCAGCACCCCCATGGTGGGGCTCCAGGGGTTAGTGCCGTTATTGGCCGGTCTTCACGAAAACGGGCCTTGAAGTCTCCCAGCTTGTGGTCGAGCTTGTAACCGAGCAGCCTGAGCACCCTGTCGATCGAAAACATGGTGTGTGCCACTGTTCCGTTTGGATCTTTGAGGATGAGAAAAACTGGAAAAACACGTCTTTCGCCCAGCTGGCCTCCTCTTCTTTTGTCGTTGCACTTGTGCAACGAAGTCAAAAGCCTGCACAAGCCGAGCCTTCGCCGTTGATGTCGTCGTGCTACTCTCGTTGTCGAACGACGAACAGTATCTCGTTCGACGTAATGGGGTGTCGTCGTACGGCACGAAACCCAGAAGCCGAGTGCGTTGCAAAGAGTCGATGCTGGAGCTCAGGGAAGTCGGCCATCGCACAGTTATCGTAGCAGAATATCAGATGTCAGATGTCATCCGGGCCGTGTTCTAAATTTTACTCGCTCTTACTCCATAATCAGGGTTTTTTTTACCTTGGCGTACTAAAACCTACCCGCGCGCAACGTTTTAAATTTGTGTTGTCACGTGACACGACCCGCCGGAGTAACTCGGATCCATCTGGCTAAGATTTGAACCCACGTTGGAAGGAACACATTTGTGTTTCTTCCAGCATGTTCGGAACACAGCCCCGTGGACTTGCGTGCGTGACGTCATTATGGCGCCGCTGTTGGAGCGATATACGACGCTCTGGCTGCACCTAGAGCCACTAAATGAGCTGTGCTTAGAGTATTGGCACTCTGTTCCCCGACATTGTTGTGGGCGCCGCCATTTTGGTGTTTGTGCAGAGCAGACCCAACTGCCGATCGTCATGATTCAAAAGTGCGACTTCCTCAGCATTAAATTCGGTATTAAGAAGCTCATGTGATATTGATTTTCTCTGTCGCGAACTGTATAAACATTTGTGGAGGGCGAAAAAGAGTTTCTTGTGATTTCTAATAAAGCTTCAGATAACTGGCAACTATGATTTTAAGACACAATATGGGAAAGTGTCGTTGCTCTCAAGCGTAGCTTATTACTAGCTGCGCCCTTCGAGTCCGGTCTACGTCGCCATCCTGCGCAGACAACGAAAATTCTCTATTGGTTACTTATCGCGACACGTTATTAGAACTGAGAGGGAAGCGCCCCGAAAAGCTGAAATTATCTTTTTTACACTGGTAAATGAATCGGACAATCAAAAGAATGAACGTGGGTATGTAATAAGTGACCAGGATTCCAAATGAACATAGAGCTCAGAATTTCGAAACAAAAAACTATACCATACGCTAAAGACACTTTAAACTATACCCGTTTTCACCTCAAGAAAAAAGCAAGTTTTGCGCATTGTTCATACGCGGCACCAAGTAGTTCTTACGAGATTTGGTGGTCGGAGGAAAAAGCGATGCTTTTGGCGTTTGGAATGTGTGCGTCTTGATAAGACAACATAAAACTAATCTACAAATCACCTACCTATATCTTAATTCTCTACATAAAGGGGGAAATCAGTAATGCTCCGCGAGAAGCCGGACTTTTCTTACTATGGTTCTTGAGGTGAAAATGGGTATGGTTACGAATAGAAATGCGAAAGCATTCCTACTCATAAGCAGATAAGGACTAAAACGGCCGAAAAAGGCTATTAACTTGCATGGCACAAAGATGGCAAGATGTTCGTGAGGAAAGCGGCCGGTGACCGTCTTATTAGGATAGAACTCGAAGAAGACCAGGAACTGATACGATAAACAGAACTGCACTCAAGCTTTTTCTTTACTTTTTCTTATTTTTTAGTGGAAAGTTTTACGGAACAAGGGTATTATACTAGAACTTCATTCAAAAATCTTTTTTCAAGAACACAATTAAAAACAATGAGTATTAAAAAGAAATCTGACAACATCGAAGAATTTCTTGAGTGCCCAGACCACCCCATTGATATTTTAGCATTGACTGAAACATGGCATACCTCTGATTCTCGTATTCTTGAATTTAATGGTTACAAATTTGTAGGCATATTTCGTATTGAAAAGAAAGACGGGGGAGTATCCCCTTACTACAAAAGTAACATCGTATGCAGTGTTATTAGCGAATATACTTGTGTCTGTTCGAATGTTGAGTGCCTTCTTGTGAAGTGTCGTAATTACATTAGAGCTATCGTATACCGACCGCCCTCTGGGTCCTCTAGCGTATTTCTTGAATTCCTGGAAGCTATTTTTCAGTAATCTTCTGATAGTAAATTACCTGTGATACTTGTTGGTGATTTCAATATCAATATGATGCTGTCTGAGTCATGGCAGTTGGAATTTCTAGATCTTGTGCAATCAAACGGGTTTGAAACTATTATAAAGTGGCCTGCTCGCGTTACGTCTGATCCTGAGACTAATTTATTTGTGTATAATGACTAACGACATAGTATCCGGTGTAATGGCAGTTGATTTAAGTGATCACTTACCCGTGTTTTGTTTTGTTTCATGTGAAAACATTAGCTGCAATGAAACGAATTTCAGTAGCCCTTACTATCGGGATATAAACGACTATAGTATCGAACACTTTGTTGCGCTTGTATCGAACATAAAGTGGAATGATACATACAATGAGCCAAGCTCCAGTAAATTCTATGATAGGTTTTTGGAGAAAATAAAAGATGCCTATGAAGCATTTTCGTTTAGAAAAGTCAAAAGGCATAAGAGGTCACGAAAACCCTGGATTACGGTATCTCTTTTCAAACGGATAAATGAACGGAACATGCTTTGCGATGCATTTATAAGAACTAAAGACATCAATAAATTGATTGAATACAAAAAGATACAAAACAAGCTAAGCTGCGACATAAAAAAGTCTAAGCAAATTGTTACAAAAATAAATTTATTGCAGTTCAACATGATCCAATGAAAGTATGGAAGACAACAAAAGAACTGATGTGTAACTTGAGTAGCACTATCCCCATTGTCCTTAGAATAGATAGTGTTAATTATTCAGGTAAAACGCTTGCATATTTGTTTAATGTCTAATTTTTACATTCAGGCGCGCCAGCGTAATCCTCTTTCCACGTAAAAAACTTTGAATTTTATATGTCGACAGGCCCAACCGGATATATATATTTCTATCACCAACCACGGAGACCGAAGTTTTTAAAGTGATAAATTCGTTAAAAATTAATATAATAGCTAAGATAAATTCGTAAAAATTAATATAAATAGCTAAGATAATTAGTCTTCCTTATCTGCAATCTGTGATAAATATTAGGCACAGGGGTATTTCCTCCGAGTCTAAAGAACGCCCGGGTATCAGTGATACACAAATGCGGATCAAATAATACTTTAAATAACTACAGACCTATATTGGTATTATTAATATTCTCAAAAGTAATAGAGACGATAACAAATTTCAGACTGTCCAATCATTTCGGCAAACATAATCTCGTTACAAAACAGCAATTTGTTTTTCAGAACGGTAAATCTACTCAAGACGCTTTACTGAATAGTAAGAATAAAATTTTAACTAATTTTGAAACCAAGCCCTATGCATTAGGTGTGTTTTTTTAGATTTTGGAGAAGCCTTTGATTTGATCAAGCATAAAATAATTCTAAAAAAAGCTTTATACTTATGGTATAAGAGGTCTTGCCTTGCAACTCATTCAAAGTTATTCATCAGAAGATGTCCAATACAACACCCTTGGTTGCGAAAAATCGGAAACCGGTAATACACATTATGGGGTTCCCCAAGGACCAATCTTCAGACCACTTCTATTTCTGATGTGCATTAATGATATTGTTAGCACACCACATACACCTGATATTGTACTCCCATGCAGATCGCACAAACGTATGTTTTTCGGGAACGAACAGAAATCGGCTTGAAACATTAGCGAACAACTGGATGATAGAGCTAAGTACGTGGTTGGCATGCAGTGAATTGGAATTAAACGTTGAAAAAACGAAATTATGATATTTAGAGCAAGAAATAGAAATATTAATCGAAAACTAAACAACCGATTTAGGAACACTCAAATTGGTTACGTAAAAACCCAGAAGTTTCTAGGAGTATTATTAAAAAAAAAATTTAATTGGTCTTAACATATTGATCGAATTCGACCCGACATTTCAAAGGCAATCGAAATTCTAAGTAGGCTAAAATATATTCTTCTAGTTTGGTTAAAGCGCCAGCTCTACGATACTCCTGTTCACTTTCGTTTAAGCTATTGTAGTTTAGTATGGAGTACATGCTCCAAGACCTGTGTATCTCAGTTACTTCTATTGCAAAAAAGAGCAGCCCGGTCAATTGCCAACGTATCATATCGGGAACTCCCGCCCATATTTCATGAAATTCTCCCTTCTTACAGTAGAACAATCACTCACTCAGAACTTGGCAATTTACATGATCCACAACATTAAACTACACCCTGAGTTCGTGCAAGAAAATTATATCAACATGGCATCCGCAATCACCTTACTCCATACTCACTACCTACAGTCGAGAATACGCACCAACTATGGTAGTCAAAAAATACTTAATCAGATCGCACAATTATTATATAACCTTCCTGAAATAATGTTCTTAATTAATAGCTATAATACAGTACACACTTTAAAATCACCTTAAAACGTTACCTTCTAGGTATAAAATAATCTATGTTGATATTATGATGTGTTTCTGTTTTATTAGATCACATTCTGTACACGCCACTGTGTCTTTGTGTAATGGTGTAATTCATTTTTATTCGTTTTTTGAATGTACATTTTGCTGCTGGACTTTACAGGGGGACGGGCCCTTGTCAGGCGACTCTAGTCGCCTTTTGCCCTATACTCCGAGACGTTTGTCTGAATAAAGTATAGGGTGGCCCAAATCACCAGGCTCGATCTAAAACGGACCGTAAAAACCGACGCCTGCAAGTAGCAATCTAAGCTTTTCGTCAAAGGTGTATATCACAGGTCGGTTTTTTCTTGTAAAATTACAAAGCGTAATCGCTTTGTAATTTTGCTGTGAGCGCTAAGCTGTGAGCTCCAGCTGTGAGCGCTAAGGGTCCTCTGACCCTTAGCGCCTCACAGCGCTAAGAGTCAGAGGACTAATCCCAAAATCTGAGAGCGCGTTCAATGAACCAGCGAATATATTTAGTGCTCCCAACTTCAACCATCTGAATGGGCATTGACTTTTCAGAGTGCTCAAAAACGCTGAAAAGCGACCAGGCGAATATACCCTTAAAAAAATTGCGGTGGCTTAAGGCTGAACTCCATGGAACGAATTACGTGACGAATAACTGGCGAACGCCGCCCGACGGCACGCTCGCTTTGCGCGCGACGTAGCAGCCCCTGTGTTGATTCCACGCGCAGAGCAAAAGCCGCCGGGCAAAATTCGTCGGTTATTCGCAGCATATTCGTCCCATGGAGTTCAGCCTTTAGCTTGGCTATGCCAGGATATACGTAGCGTGAGCTTATGCGCACAAAATGAGAGGCGCTAACAAGCTGCTCCGGTGCAAAGTCAGACTTGGCTACTGCGCAACGGAGGCGCACAGCTGGGCACGCGGCGGCGCCAGTGCGTCTGCCGCGGCTATGACGTCACTCCCCTGGAATGCGCAGACCGGCGAGGCGCGCGCGGTGGCGGCGGAGCGCGCGGTGTCGGTGGCTCCGGCGCGCCAGCTGTGCTCCGTGTGACGTCACTGCTCCTCGCGCACGCGCAGAACGGCGAGGCGCGCGCGGCGGCGGCGGCGGCTCCGACGCGCCAGCTGTACGCCGTGTGACGTCACTGCTCCTCGCGCATGCGCAGCACGGCTCATTATGCGAGCCACGCGAAACTGCTCAACCTCGGCCAGTGTAGCTCACGCTATACAAAACAGTTCCGGATTTACAGTCAGTGACTCATGTTGCCGTGGAGATAAAGTATATGTGATCGCCCGCTGATTTCTTTTTATACCTTGGCCGTCGGTCAATCTCGTGCCAGATGAATTTGTCCGGGACAGTCTCCGACAAAACAGAAGCTTGCCGGGCGCTGGGGGCTTGTCCAGTCCCCGGTGCACTCACCGCACGACGAAACCGAAGTCGAACCGTCTCGTCCAAAAAAGAAAAAAAGCTTCCCGCACGCACCGCAGCCCTCGGACATCTCTCCCTCTCTCTCCCTTCTTCTATTTTCTCTTTTCAACCATGACAAAGGGGTAAGGAAGGGCAGAGACTTAGGTAAACACGCCTCAGTCATTCACGCACTAGCCTTTATCTGGTTCCCTCAGAGGGCTAGCGCGTGTTTACCTAAGCCTCGCCGCCTCCCCCTTCTCTCCTACCCACGTAAGCCAGGCGATGCGACTTCCGCAAAAACACGCTAATCAGTGAGCCGAAATTTGCCTGACTCCACAAGCTTTTCCGAAAACGCCGCCAGGTCCTCTAACCTATTTGTTTCCATTTCGAAGACACTCAGATGCATGGGCGGAATAAGATGCCAAGCGCACCACTCGGATAAAGGTGCATTCCAAACACTACAATGATGGTTGATTTCGCTGACCGCAAGACTAAAAGTTTGTCCAACAATTTTACATGTTCCAAAAAAGACACAGAAGTCGAGTCATTGAGGGTGGTAAAACTGCATTCCTTAGTTTTATGTAAATTGACCTTGTAAGATTAATGCGAGAGCCATTGTATGTGTACGACTAAATATTTCGGCCAATGACGGCTTTGATCTATAGAACAGCTTGGAACGAGCTGCACTCTGGGTTGCAGACTATTGTCCTAGCCTGCTTATTCATCCCAATTCATCAATTCTGCAAATAGAAAGAGGAAGAGCGTGCTGCACGAGGCTGGCGCCGGGCAGGAACGATAGATCCGTTCTGGCTGGTCTGGCCCATGGCGAAACCCAGAGAATGGACCTTTTTCCAGTAAGCTTCCGCGCAGGCGTACATTCCCGCTGTCGCCATTTTCGCTGGACACCGGGACGCGGTGCCCTGCGAAAATGGCGACAGCAACATTGTCAGCATCTACCTTCGCGCGTATTTAGTCTATTTTGACGCTTTGTTTTTAGTGTCGGTAGTATGGGGTATAAAAAGCACTGAAAACCGATACAACGGCACGGTGCCAAATGTGTTTTGACGGGCGAAGGCATGTTGGGCTGCTCTTCAATTGTAGTTCGCAGACAACTCCCCAGACGGCGCTCGTTACTCGAAAAAGGCCCACTCCACCAGCGAGGTTCGGATCAAGACCGGCGGAAGCTTCGAGCCCTGTCCATACCGGCCTAGTCCATGACGATCCCGGAGTGGTTCCGCAGCGAGACTCTGGCTGTGATAGCCCGGAACAGCTAGCCTACGCAGCAGTGTTCCCAACTATTTTTTGCGGAAGTCCCTACAAACGTCTCTGAAAAACCCTACATGTCCCTACATCAGCACCGAAAGTCCCTACGCCCGTCCCTACGCAAAAAAAACAACAAAAAAACAGCTGCATACACGGCATATGCACCACAGTAGGGCTCTTCACGCTGTAGTCTTCCTTGAAATTTAATTAATTAGAAATGGGGAATATTCTTTTCTTCCTGTTTTAGTGAGTAAATTAAGCTACGTTCACCTAGTCCTTTCATTCTCTTCCAAATTCGTTTTGTGGCGGTAAATGTAAAGAAAACAGACATCTTACGTGAACTGCACGCCCTGTGCCTTTCAGTTTGCATTTTAGGATATCCATTGCTCCCGTTTCCTTTTCCTGACTTCGTCTCGATCATGCCTGCATTCTCGAAGTTTCAAGAGGCGCTTGGTGCAGTGTTGGACGAATGGCTGCTTTCGCGGGGCTTCAAATACTGATTTTCCTATGCGAGAGTTGTGTGTAGGCCAATGGTGTAAATAATTTAGCGCAGAAGAGAGGACACTCTCGTGCCAATCCCGACGGCCCGTTGATCGCTTAATAATAATAATAATTTATTATCACTTCAAGCAGCAAACATTCAAATCCGCCTCACGTAAGCACCTTCGTGCTTGTTTGTGATAGCGGGCAGTTCCAAAGAGTAGGCCGCACGGGCTGTGCATTTGTTAACAATGCTTTAGGGGATCTACCGTGGTGGGATAGTGTATGAAACTAAATTCTGATCCGAATGGAGGCCCTGTCAATGTCATTACGCGAGCATTCAGTAACGTCATGATGACGATTGTCTAGAGGTACAGATGTCGTGCCGAGACCGAAATAAATCTAAAAATTCGGATGCGTAAGCTACGACACTCTAGCCTACCACATAAGTTCGGCTAGGTGGTGGATTTAATTTGTAAATTTATTAAAACATAATACTTGCCTCAATCAAAAGTTACAACGGAAAACAGGAACATTGCCATGTATTGCAATGATTGCTATCGTCCCCTGCTTATGTCTATTAAAACGTTCTGGTGGCCCACAATAACGTTCCAGTGGTCAAAAGTAACGATTAAAAAACGTGTATGTACAGATGTTGAAAAGGAAAAAAACTTCTTAGTTGTACATTTCGTTGTTAAAGAGCTTCATATGTTCTTCCTTCTTTCACAGTCAAGTTGACACACGTCTCTCCCCGGGTAGCCATGGCTGACTTGACCAAGAGCAGGGCGTTGACACTCTCCGGCCCAAGCCTGTTTCTTTTACGGGTCTTCATGTCACTCAACATTGAAAGGATGCGCTCTGTTTCTGCATTGGAGTGAGGAAGAGTGAGGACCTGCTTTGCCAGGGTAGCGATGTTAGGAAGTACTAATTTGTCATCGAACGTCTTCGTCTTGCTCACCTGACCCCAGAACGCGTCTGGCGACTTGGTTTGCAGCTCAATCTTCTCACTCTCTGTGAAGAACGAGGGAAGCATTCACCACTCTTGCTCAACATCGCCGACACTGGGTAGGAGGTGCTTGTAGCGATCTTGAAGCACGGGCAACGATGGCAGACGTTTCCGGGCCTCGTAGTACAGTGCCGTTGAGGGCTGCACAAACCGCACTTTGTGGAAGAAGGGTCCGGAGATCGGAAGCCTTTTCTGGACTTCGAGCACTGCGGTTTGATAAAAAGACATGCAGCGCAGCTTGAAGTCACGAACTTCGGATGATCCTCCTTTCATGGTGATCTTGTCCAGGATTCCCTGGCAGCCTGCTCCAACGTACAGCTCCTCCAAGGCCAGCAGACTTCTGGGGTTGAGTGGATTGAGTATAGCAGGGTCCTCAATAGAAGACGGCTTCATGAAATTCTGGCATAGGCACCTCAGTAGTCTTTGGCTTTCCTCTTGAATGACTGCGATTAGGCTGTCCTTGCTCTGAAACATTGCGTTAAGCTTGTTGAAGAAGCCAAGCACATATTGCATGAGCTTGAGATACGCCTCCGTGATGGGGTTCATATCCTTCAAAATCAGCTCAGCGGCCACAATGCGGTCCTCTGTAGCTGCCTGTAAGAAGAGCAATTTCAAGGTCTCCCATTCCTGGAGGACGCGCTCTACACACTGGTGCAGCACAAGCCATCGCGTCTCACTTGGTCTCAGTATCTTGTTCTTCTCTTTGTGGAGGTGAGGGAGGCGCTCGCATCGCCGAAGTGATCGGACGGGCACCGCATCAGCTCCGGCCTTTTCGGTGAGTTTAACCCAGTTAGAACTTCTCCGATCCTACCCAATTTTGTGTCGTGCTCCGACAACATCTCCGGTATGCCCTGAAAACTTTCGGTGAGCTGCCGGCCGTTTTTCGAATTTTTCTCAGCCTGCTTCCGAATCCAACCGAGGCGCGCCTCGCTAAGCCTACTTAGGCATCGCGCGGATACGCCTCCACCGGCGCGCCCTCCGACCGGCCGCGGGGCCTTCCGGCTCGTCGCTTCCTTCGACATGGCTCCCAAATTCGTTCAAGGTCAAGACGGCTGGCACCATGCTGTCTCCCAGGTACAAGCCACGCTTGTTTTACGCCCCAGAGACCACCTTAACCTCACCAAACATGATCCCTGCCAGATCCACACCGCGCTCCGCACCCAGGCCGCCCTTGCTCCCGCCGATGTCAGCAAGTTCATGGTGCGCGTGGACAAATTCAAGAACCTCGCTTTCCTGCTCTGCCTTGACTCCCATGTAACCCAGCCCCTACACGAAATAACCAGCGTCGATCTCGACGACCGTCGCTGTCCGTCCAATACCTGCAAAGGAGTTTTTCACAATATTCCCGCTGGGACAAGCCCTGAATATCTCATGCGCCATATGTCGACGCTTCGCCCCGAATTTAAAATTCTCGCCGCACACATGATAGGCCGGACGACCACGGCTCTCATCACCTTTCACGGCACACACATCCCGCATGAAATCAGCTATGCCGGTGGCATCTTCCGCTGCCGCCCCCATCGCCCCAAGGCCCAATATTGCCACCGCTGTCAGCAGATTGGTCATCGGATCGACGTCTGCACCTACAATGCCCGCTGTCCGAAATGTGGTCAGCTGAAACCTGACGACGACAGCCACACCTGCTCGGCGGACCCGGTCTGTCTCCGCTGCGGTGGCCCGCATCGTGCTGACGACGCAGCATGTAAAGATAAGCAGGCTGCCGACGCAGCCGTTCGCCAGCTGGCTTACAACAAGCACATCGCTCAGCGCAAGGCCGCCCTCAAAGCTGAAGGTGTGGCAGCGGCAGCGTCCGCTATAGCTCCTCCCAAGGCGCCATCCAGGTCACGCAGCCGCAGTCGCACCCGGTTCACTACCCCTTCTCGCCGCCGCACCAGCTCTTCTCCACGCCGGACCCACACCTCCAGTGGGCGCAGTCCTGCTGGTACCCGGGGTCACAACCTTACCGCCCATCAGACCCCTTCTCGCCTACCATCCCACCAGTTGAGCCAGCCACTCCCACACACGCCTGAACACGCACGCAGATCACCTTCACTCACTTATCGGGACATCCTTTCCAACCAACCTTCAGTCCGGCTTCACACCCCACCCCCTCCCTCACCCCACCCCAGCCCAGCTAACACAAGCCTTCCCCACCCTTCTCCTTCTCCAGGCGTCAAACGTAGTCGTCTCTGCGACCAGGAGACCTCCCCTTCCCCCGCTCACACCCTTTCGAATGCGGACCAATATGTTGGTCTTTCCAATCGCCTCGGAGAATACGCGCAGAAATTTGATGCCGCCATATCGCACCTCCAGCAGCAAATTACGCATCAGCTCTCCCTCCTCCACGAGCAGCAAGCCATTGTCCAGCAGAAACATCAAGAAAACACTGACCTTCTTGCACATTTCTCTACTGAGCTTGATCGCCGCTTTCAAGAACAGACTGAGCACTTTAAATCCCTCTTTGCAACATTTCTATCGCAAATCCCCTCGACTCACCCTCTTCCCCATGAATCCCCCCCTGTATAATCATGGAAGAGTACATACACATTTTTCAGTGGAACTGTCGCGGTTTCAAGAGCAAGCATAATTCCTTCTTCCTGTGGCTTCAATCGCAACCTCAGCTACCTGACATCCTTCTCCTTCAAGAGACAGGACTAAATCCTACTCTCTCTGGCTATGTCACGTTTCAACAAACTCCCTGCCTTGCCACGCTCGTTCGCTCAGCCCTCACGGCTACTCACGAACACGATACTGCCAATAGTCTCACTGTATCGATTCCCCTTAAGCGCGTCTCTGTGCACATCAGTGATGTTTACAGTCCCCCCCGAAATACCCTCCCGGAACTTAACGAGCTCTTACATCCCTGCCGGGCTAAACGCCGCTTTCACCATATTCTAGCAGGTGACTTTAATGCCCCACATCCCGCCTGGGGCTACACTCGTGTAGACAAGAAAGGCCGTAGGGTGCACTGTGCACTACAAGAAGCCGTCTACACACTGCACAACGACATACATGAAAATACCCGAATGGGTAACTCTGTAGAGCGCAATACCAACCCAGATCTCACCTTTTCTACACCATCTCTTCATCTACAGTGGGAACATACGCAAGAGTATATGGGCAGTGACCACGCCATCCTCCACCTTACGGTATCTGAAACTCCGAAACGCATCAGATGGAAACCCATCCGCATAATCGATTGGCATAACTATCGGCAGGACCGCAGCGACCCCCCTTTCACAGATATACCTACCTGGACACAGCAACTTACACACACGCTTGATAAACGCACCCAGATCCTTGCCACCAATGAAATTAACCCACACATCGACACCCACCTCGCGCACAGTTGGGAAGCACGTGCTTCTCTTCTGAAGCGGTGGAAGCGCTGCAAAACGAACCGCAAGCTCCGTGCCCGCATCGATCGCCTAAATGAGCACATCCAGCAATACTCGGATCAGCTCAGCAGTGAACATTGGCATGCCTCTTGCGACGAACTTCAGAACATCCTGAATACTGCCAAGACATGGCGCATTCTGAAAGCCCTCATAAATCCGGATTCTACCAAGACCATGACCACACACAAGATAAACCGCCTCACTAACCAGCAAACGGATCCGGATACACTTCTGGCTGCCATAAAGGAACTTTATGTCGCTCCTGCATGCCAACCACAGTATCTTAACTATGAAGGCTCTCCTCATACTGGGCTCGATGAAGAATTTACCTACGCAGAGCTACGCGCAGCGCTCCGTCAGTGTAAAGGCTCCAAAGCTACAGGGCCCGACTTAGTCACCACCGCCCTTCTTCGGAATCTTTCAGACGCTGATCAAGATCATATCTTGCATTTCATCAACCTTGTGTGGACAGGCAAACTGCCGCTCTGTGATCTGTGGAAAAAGGGCCACATGATCTTCATTCCCAAGCCTGGTAAGCCGGTGGAACTCCCGAGTCTTCGGCCCATCACGCTCACCTCCCACGTAGGCAAAGTTATGGAGCGCATGGCCCTCCATCGCCTCCAACAACATCTTGAAGATACCCAAGCACTTCCTCACTGTATGATTGGCTATCGCTCACATCTTTCCACCCAAGATACACTGCTACGCATCCACGAAGAAATCCTGCGGTCACCTAGCACAGCCAAGCTAAGAGCCATCCTCGCTATAGACCTCACGAAGGCTTTCGACTACGTGGGCCATGACGCTATGCTCTCAGAACTCGCCGACACACAATGTGGTTCGCATATGTATAATTATGTCCGGGACTTTCTTCGATCGCGTACGCTCTCAATTCAAATCGGCGAACACAAGCTCGACGCGGTCCCTCACCCACAGAGAGGCATCCCTCAGGGAGCGGTCCTGTCTCCAACATTATTCAATCTCGCTATGCGCCGTATCTTCCGTGCCCTCCAACCCCTCCCTGATATTCGGTACTCTCTATACGCTGACGATGTCACTATCTGGATCAATTGAGGCAGTCCTGGTCACATCCAGGATTCTCTTCAGGCCGCCCTCGAAGCTGTTCATCACGCAGCCCGCACTATTGGTCTCGCTTGCTCGGTCGAGAAAACTTCCCTGCTCCTCATCCACTCTCGCCACTGGCACACCCCTCAAGTGACCCTCCAGCATGACACCCACATCATTCGCCCACAAAAGTCCCTCAAAGTCTTTGGCCTTCATATACAATCCGATGGGGGAGGCACTACTGCCGTGAAGAACATTTTACGCCAGGCTGCACCCTTCCTCAACATGATGCGCCGTGTTGCCACACGCACCAGGGGTCTCAAAGAATAAGACCTCCTTAGACTTCGCGATGCCCTCATAATTTCCCGTATTCAGTATCAAGCTCCCTACGTATCCCTCACACGTACTTCAGAACGCAAGCTCGACGCTCTTATTCGTAAGGCGACTAAGATCGCCCTCGGGCTCCCCCTAACCACTAGCACCGCTCGACTGGTTCAACTGGGCGTACTACCTACGGTCTCCGACATTATTGACATTCATCGCATACATCAGCGTCAACGACTCTCGCTAACTCCAACAGGTCGCCTCATCCTGCACGAACTCGGCTATACACCCCATCCAAACGGACCTCAACCCACTCCCCTAGACAACACGATTCTGCAACATATTACCGTGGCCCCGATTCCCCGCCACATGGACAGGGATCGAAATCCCACTCGCCGTCTTCTCCGTGCGGCATACTACACGAGGAAAATCTCCCGAGATCCCGAATCTCATCACGTATTCACCGATGCAGCCTTAAAAGACACCATTGGTGCATTCGCGTACATCACTTCACGCGGCACTGCCCACTCGAGAACGCAGCGCTGCGCTTCCCCGGTCGAAGCAGAACTTCTCGCCATTGCACTTGCTGCTGCCAACAACTCTTTCCCTGGCCATACCACCCACATCTACACGGACTCAAAGTCGGCCTGCTCCCACCTCGCTCAGGGCCTCGCATTCCCTTCTGCACTTCCTCTCCTCAACAATGTTAGAGGACCTCTTCACATCCACTGGATACCTGGTCATGCTGGCGTTGCCGGGAATGAACGCGCTCATCAGCTTGCCCGCGAAACGCTCCTCCGGGCCCCTGCTACCCTAGCCGACCTTCTCGCCTCTCGTTGTACCTTTCCTCCGCCCCACACCCAGCTCACTCGTCGTGAGCAAACACTCATTCGTGAGGCACAAACATACACACTTCACACACCCGCTCGACTCCACCTATTTCGCCGCTCCTTAGGTGACCCTCTCCCACTTTGTTCCCGCTGTCTCACCCCTTCCGACCAGGACCACTTACTGTGGGACTGCCCCCATAACCCGGCACAACCACACACTTACACCCGGGAGTGGCTGGCTCTCGCGGTCAGCCTCGAACAACAACGGGAACTGGCGGCCCACATCAACAGGGCCCTCAGCGGCTGCCTGGACTGAGGCGGCTGAGTCATCCCCACCATCATTTTTTTAATAAAGTTTCTATCTATCTATCTATCTTGGTGGAGGTACTCTTGGAGTTCAGCGAGCTGAGCCTGACGCTTAAAGTTATGTCTGAAGTAGTTGGCGACGTTTCTCAAGAGGTCCTCAACGTTCCTGGGAAGCTTTAGTGCTGCCTAGCTTGCTGCTATATGCAGCGAGTGACAGATGCAGCGGATGGTTATAATACTCTCATCCGCCTTTTCTCGCAGCCTTGTCATCAGGGAGTTGCGCTCCCCCACCATCACACTAGCGTTGTCGCATGCGAGCGCGATTATGTTGGTTAGCGGGACTTTCTTCTCAGACAGGCATTTCTCCACAGCTGAGGGAAGCGACTCTGATGAGCACGACCTGACGTCAAGTGGGATGACTTCCAACAGCTGTGTGATTACTTGGTCTTGCTCTTCTGAAAAATAGTGGACGACACAGCAGAGGAGTTTGGTGTTCGTTATATCCGTTCCCTCATCTACAAATATCGAAAACTTTGAAGCTCCCAGCCTGTGCGCGAGAACTTCAGTCTCCGCATTTGCCAACACGTTTTTCACGATAGATTCACACTTCGTTCTGTGAAGACTCACACCTTTGGTAATAGCTGAGTCATGAAAGACCACCTTAGCGAGTTCGCCCAGATGATTCATTGCCTTGAAGGATAAGGCGTGCTCAGCCACAAAAGCCGACATTTTTATCTCAGCAGTCCTCACGTTCTGTTCGTGCGGGTTTGACTTCTATACGAATGCTGTCATCAAGTTCTGCTTTCTCAGCCCCGCGGTTGCCTTTATGTGGGAATCTCTTTTTGAATGTTTGGTCAACTCACTGTCTCCGGCGACCAGGCTTGCGTTGCAGGCCTTACATGATGCACGAAATGGGTTTCTTGGGTCCGGTGCGAGCCATCCCTTGAACTCCGGAAGCTCCAACCATGCCTCGCGGAAGCGCTGCTTCCTCGAAGGTTCGGTTTCATCCTTTTCCAGTTCCCCTCGGACTTTTCGTTTCTTTCTCATTATCGTCACTGACGACGGTCCAGCGTGTTGGTCTGCCATCGTTTTGTTCTATACGGGGCTGATCACACTGTATACTAGTCACCGGTCGGAATCAGAATGGTTTTTTAAATGAAAGGAGAAAGGGCGAAGGTAGGGAAGACTATTGAAGGGAGGACTAAACAAGCGAAACCAAGAGGAAAAAGACCGCGGTCGTGCTTGTCGTCTGCTTCTTCCGTTAAAGCAGGTGGTCATGTGCTTCGGTGCGGCCAATCAGAAACCCACAATTGCTCCACGCTTCAGGATCGAGGTGCACAAGAGAAACGATGTTACATCTTTATCAAAAAGCGCGCCGCGGTGTGTTTAACGCGTTTAACATAATGTCTGTGTTAATCTGTGGCGCCACCTGGTGTTTCCAGAAGTAACTTTGTTGAAGCAAGTAATATACAAAAATGCCTAAAGTCCAGACAACACAATTAAGTTTTTACATGAACATTAAAAAATTTCCGGAAATTAAAAAAAAAGATGGCAGCGATTGTGGAAGTCCCCACGTTTTCCTGTAAAAGTGGCAGGGCGTCCCTACGTCCCTACTGGACCAAAAAATCGCGCCAAACGTCCCTACGTTTAGGGACATGTCCCTACAGTTGGTAACACTGCTACGCAGCACTGGCGTGGGAAGGACAATCCGCAGGCCTAGACACGGGCTCCGACTGTGAGCTCTGAACGACGGGCGACAACTAGGGTCGGCGGGTCCGGACTGCCGGCTCTCGAGGACGGGCAACCGGGATGTACAGTAAACCCATTCGCTGCCTTCTCGTTGTGTTGTGTCATTTCCTGGGAGATGAGCGAAGCACAGACCGATCGGGCGGCCACAAGTAGTGAAGACAACTCAAACTGGTGTCCAAATGACAACTCTAGAATATTCTCTAAACACTTGGACCTATCAAGGCTCCCGAAGGTCTTAAAAAACCGCATAAAAGAACCAGGGACATGGCACGCACGTGCACACGGGGACTGCTGAAATCGGGGTCGCCGCCGCTCGCAACGGCCCGACGGGCAGACTGGCCGCCCCATTCACAAAGACGCCTCCGCTTGTGGCGCTGAATGCAGTACTCTCGTGGCGCCGCCTGGCCATTGCCGGCTGGCTATACTGGCCGCCCCAATAACCGAGAAGCCTCCGCTTGTGGCGCTGAATGCAGTACTCTCGTGGCGCCGCCTGTCCATTGCCGGCTGGCTATTGACTCTCCGCGATCGTCGGTGAAGCGCCTCCTCGGTTGGTGTGATACGCGAACTCGGGCAGGCGGCTGGTGCCCACCTATTCTCCACGGGTCCCGCATCGTCACTGGGGACGAGGCACTGCTTGTTAGGAGGCGATGGATGACGGCCTGCCGCTGCCTAGCGAGGAGGTCTTCTGCCGCTCACTTCGCCTAGGGATGCTTGGCTTGGGCTTCTCGGGCCACCAGAAGCTTCGCGTCCTCGAAGGGCTCCACGCTGGACAGCCAGAATTCAGCGTCGTCGTGTTCGAGCTTGGCCAGTTGGTCGGCCTCCTGCTTCCCAGTGGTGCCGCAGTGGTTGGGCACCCCTTCGAAGGCGAGGCCCTCGCCGGTGCCCGCACCAAGTGTATGGGTTCCGTGCCGACTGTCAAGTTGAAGGAGGTTTATACTGTGTTTGTGCGCGCGACGTTGAGTGTTTAAGACAGCTTCACTTGTGATTGCGGTATATACCAGCGATCTCGGATTACATGTTCAGGCTTGCTGCCTTCATGGTGAGTACATTATACCTGCCCGAAGTCTTTCAACGGACGTTCGCCCTGTTGCCAGTTTCTAGTGTGCAAGCGCCGTGCAGTGGAGTCCTCGATAAATCCTAGCCTCACCTAAACGTCAAGCGGCATTCTTCAAAATGCTCATTTTTTTTTCGCGTTTTGTGGGAGGAAGAACATTTTTTTCATTTGTTTGCAAGAGTGGAGAACGGGGATGTGTGCAAGATACAAAGAAACATTTCTTCCCATAAAATAAAACGAGAACGAAGCACTATGTAGAAACGCCGCCTAGTCTGTGGTGGCATCAAGGATAATATTGGAGTGGTCACAGTATTGATTACATAGCTTTTGTGACGTACGATAACACCATTCCCTGGAAAGGCTGGCAGTAACAGCTGTTTGTGTAAAATGCTATTTTCCGTGGCTGGGGCGGTTATTTTGACCGCAGTATATCGGGTAAAAGCAATGGGATGGGCCTTCTTTGCATATTTCTTTGCAGCAATAAAAGCCCCGGTGGCCGAGGATGAAATAGGTAAACATCAACCGGCTCCGAAAGATTATTCTTTTCTCATCTTTCATTTGTGTAGCAACAAAATCCCAACCATTTACATGGTATCACTGCACTGTCTGATAGGCTACAGTTTATTTAGGGAGGTGGAAGAATATATTAACAAGAATATGTCCAAGTAGAATGTTAACAATCCTTGTTTAGTGTGAATTTGCACATGTTGACAAATACTTAGTGTTTAGTCATAATTAAGTTGCGAGTACCGTCTTTTTTTTTGCCAGCTCACATAATGGAGAAGTTCTGCAACGAGGACGTCACCAGCGTACGGCGGTACCTGGCCAGGAAATGCAATCACGAATCGTCTAAAAAAAAACAAAAAAAACTAATAACCTGACACATCTTTTTTTTTTTTTTTGAGCACATTATGATACGTTTATTTTAAAAATGTGCATGTTTTTTTTTTAGCCTAAATATTTGAAGTCCATTCCACGAGCTTCTCTATATTCTTGTGTTCATTTCTAAAAGTTGAATAGTTCTTTGGGTAATATAACTTGTTTTTTTTTTTTTACTTTTATACAATTGTGCTGTGCTTAGGCTAGAAACTTTTTTTTTAAATTTAGAGTGGACTGTGATATATTTATTTTAAAAAAAAAATGTGCAATATTTTTCTTTTTAGCTTAGGTACACATATTTGAAGTTCATTCATGAGCTTGTTTATATTTGTATGTTCATTTTTAAAAGTTGCATGGTTCTATAAATGACATAACTTACTTTGTTTTAAATTTTATACAATTATGCTGAGTTTTTGGCTAGGAACGTGTTTCTGTTGAAGTTTCTTTTTTTTTCTGCTGTCTAAGGACACTGAGCATTTAATTTCATTTATCATTTGAAGCCTACTTTTAGCCATATTAACCATATTTTGTCTCCTGAACAAGCCCACGAAGAAGAGAGTGAGCGCGACTCAAACTGTCCAGTTCTCGATCGCTCGATCGGCGGTTTTCGGGCGGAAAGAAAGCGAATTTCAAGCTGCGGATTGTGTCCTGGGTAGGCTCTCATGTACACATAGAAATTTTGGCTAGCATAAATACCCTGTCAGTGTCCCTTTAAGCGTCACAATGTAGCTAACCTACTTTTATGTTTTAACTTCTCGAAGTTTTTTTTTTTTTTTATGAATTTCCTTTTGCGCAATTTTTACGCCCTATATAAAGATCAATGCATATTCTGGAAGCTGACATTTGTATAGATTTTCTCTTTCATATATCTGTTCTTGAATAAAGTTTTTTTCTGTTGTCATTCTTTATTGCATTTCGTAGAACTGCATGTGTGAGTTGGCACATATAGGTCTCCCTGTGCCAAGGATAGTTTAAAGGTAAATTTATTAAAAACAAATCTATTAAAAAAATAAAGTTTAAGCAAAAATTAAATTTTGAACTTATGCAAAACAAATCGCCAGCAGTAGAACAAAGGCCTACGATTACTGCGATTACGAAAGGTTTGTTGGTGCCGGCAGTTGTTTTTACAAGTTTCCTATTTTAATATTTTACCTAATATGGTTCCATAACCAATGAAGTTGCACCGAATGCAACATTTAGTGCAACTTTATCGGTATAGGAACCATACTAGGTAGATCATTAAAATAGGAAGCTTGTAAAACCAACTGCCGGCATTTACAAACATTCCATGATTGCTGTAATCGTAGTTTTGTTCCACTGCTGGAGATTTGTTTTGCATAAGCTTCAAAACTTAATTTTTGCTTAAACTGTATTTTTTAAGATATCTCTTTTTGTAGTAAGTTTGCTGGTGCTTTAAATACACTTTTAATACATTCTTTTTACGAATTCCTAAGTAACTTGAAGGAAGCTAAAAGTACATTCGAAGTGCCAGCCCTACGTCTTGGAGTTCGTGAGAAGTATGCCAAAATTGCGCGAAGAATACGATATAAGTACAGTTGGGAGCAAAAGTTTGCGGAGCACGGGAGCGCGTGCCGAAATGCATCGCTGCGCCGTGCAACGGAGCGCCGCCGCATTAAAAAGCCGCGTTTTGCGCATGCCTGCCCTTCGTGCTAGTAGTCAAGTCTCTTTCGTTCGTTTCTGTCCGACTCACTCTTGATAACCGCAGTCGGCGCCAGGGGCGCGCAAGGTGCCGTTTCGCTGGCTGTCATGCCTTGTGTCCTCTTCTGCTGCCTCGGCAGCCGCGCTGGGTGACGGAGCATCTAATTAGGGGCCCCCCCCCCCCCCCCCCACGCGGTGGCTGAGGCGGCTGAAGCAGACGCGCAGCATGACAGCCAGCAAAGCGCTAACTTGCACCCCTGGCGCCAACTCCTGTTATCAGGAGTCCGTCGGAAAGAAACGAGCGAAAGAGATATGATAGCGAGCACGAAAGGCGCGCATGCGCAAAACGCGGCTCCCTAATGCTGCGGCGCGCCGTCGGACGGCGCGGCGATACATTTCGGCACGCGCTCCCGTGCCCCGCAAACGTTTGCTCCCGACTATGCGGAGGGCAAGTTCGTCTGCTTCTCGCGCAGGGGGTACCGGTGACGTCAGAACGCCGTGCCCTGATTGCCTGATCGCGGCCCCCCTATCTGAGCGTCGTCTGCTCCGTTGCAACGTCGTCTGCGTCTGTCTTACCTTTCCTGCGACTTTCGGAAGTGCAGAGGCCAGATTCACAAAACCATGTTACGCCGAAAGAGTGCGTAAGACAAAACGTGAGAACAAATTCGTATTCACGAAACGAAATTATCGTAAGTTTTGCTCAGGTTACGACGGAATCCTACGACAATCAACTCAGCATGGCCGACAGCGTCGCTTAGTTACTTGGTCGCGACGACAAACGGACGTTTATTTTTGTACGTGCTCTTCTCACGCGTCACGACTACAAGCAGCAAGAAAAAAAGTAAAAAGTACTTGAAATAAACCACGACGAACAAGAACGCTGGATCCACAAACACCCTGGAAATGCTCCAACGGCCACGATTCCACTGACCCCGTCCAAGCGAGCTCGGCAGATAGGCCTAGCAGCGGCGCAGCGGTGCTCCGACGGTCCTTGGCCAAGACCGTCTGCCCACGACCGGCTGGCGTGCTGAATGGAATATGCCCGCGCGACCCTTATGAACCCTTCAATCTCTTCCTCTTGTCATCGCCTCGTTTTCCGAGGCAGCGGCGACTCTCGCCGGTGAAAAAGCGGTGAATCTCCGACAGACGCAGGAAAGGTAAAGCAGCCATCGCTTTGACTAGCAGACGTAAAGCATACGACGTTAACTGCACCAACCCGCCGACGCCGTTTAAGAGTGAGGAGTCTCGCCGCACACGCAAGAAGGGAAAAAGTATTTGGGAGGGAACTTGCGGACACTCTCGCTTCTTAGCAGACAAACCTCGGCGCATCGGGACACCTCGCCAGCGAGTCCCTTGACTTCCCTCCTTGATGCGCGTCTGCTAGTTGTTCGACAAAAACAACGTACCGCTCGAGTTATTTCGTCTCCCCTCTCTGAAAGGCGAAGTCGAGCTCGCTCGTAAAGACCTGCACTTCCGAAAGTCGCAGGAAAGGTAAGACAGACGCAGACGACGTTGCGAGCAGACGACGTTGCAAAGGAGCAGACGACGCTCAGATAGAGGGGTCGCGATCAGCCAATCAGGGCTCGGCGTTCTGACGTCACCGCTACTTCCTTTCTCATGCGCAGAAGACGAAAATGAGCCCACTTGCGAGGCGTATACATTCAATGTGCCAGCCCTACGTTTTGGAGTTCATAAGAAATATGACAATATGGCGTCAAGAATACGGTAAAAGTACATTTGTAGTATACTCAAGTGCGGCCAATCAAATTTCAACAAAATTTGTGAAAAATATTTGTATTAAGTTCCTCATAAATATATTCCAAATATTCGGTTTTTTGCTAATGGAAGGGCCTTCAGACCCAGGGCCTTTAAAGCTTCTGCGAACCAGCGCATGCAGAGTGGCACGCGCAGAGTCGGGGTCGAGAGCTAATTTGCCGACCCCCTAAAGGCTTTTGATATAAATGCCATTTGAGATGTCTGCAAAGCGGGATGTAATATTCTCTTAAATCGCGAACATGCAAGGGACAGAATTCAAGCGTCTGAAACACTTACGCCGCCGCTTCACCGACCCCTCGCACCATTGCCTTGTGCAGTGTTGTACGGAACGGCGTTCCTTTTAGGAGGAACGAAGGAACGCCGCCGTTTCATTTTACATCGGTGGAACTGGAACGGGAACGCGTTACATTTTTACTGGAACGGAAAAAGGAACGGCGTTCCTTTTATTTCGTCCAGTGGGGTAATTTTTATTTCATATCTATGAGGAAAATTCTAAGATATATAAAAACAATATCATAAGAAAGAGTAGGGTCTCGTAAACTTTTTTGTTATTTATCTTAAATTGTGGGGTTCTCGCTTGGGAACAGTTGGCGCAGGACAGCTAGTGGGCATCGATTCTTTTTACAATGCCCAAGACTGCGGTACAGAAAGCAAAACTTTTAGTCGAAGAAAAAGACACAGAAAGAAGGACGTTTCAAACTCAGCTACTTTCTTTGCTTCCACAGATCCTCATACAAGTAATCTAAGGCCGACTACAGCCATCACTGAATTTACACAAAGAGACCTACAGTTACAACAAAACAACAGGTCACCAGGCATCGAAGGCACCCTTGTAACCCGAACATTGGCCGTTTAAAGGACCTTTATTCGCTCTAACCTTGTCCTCAATCCTCAAGCTGAACAACGAATCCAACCTTCACGAAGAACGACTTGTAGTTTTCATGACTAACCTTCTTATAGCCCTACCCTCTTCTCTACTTGCTCGTCTTGCGAATAGCAACATCGAGAAGCAACTGTTGTCAAGTTCGAACAAGGGACTCTGTTAGATTGAAACGTGTGAGGTTGTTGTAAAGCGCTCGTGCAATGTGGCGTAGCAGTACATTTGGCTCGTCCGAATCGCCCACAACAAACATAAGATTAAAAGCGGAGAATTTTAAAGGTGAACATAACAACAATTGAAACCTTGCTTCCCCTTGTTTTCTTCTACAGGTGACCAGAAACAGGTCAATCCCAGTCGCACGATTTCTCGCCGAATTTTTCGATAAGTGTCCAGATTATGGACCCTAGTGTCCTTCCATCACGGCATTCACATTCGTATGTTGCCATTTGTTGGAATAGATATAAAAATATTGTTTGATTTAATTGAGTATGGTTATCAGCAAAACACGAAAGTAACGTATATGTAACGATACGTTCCAATTTTTGAACTATAACGGGAACGAGTTCCTTTTTCACAAATGGAACTTGTAACAGGAACGCGTTCCAAAAATCAGAAAGAACGAGGAACGAGCTTTCGTTCCTTCTTTCGAGGAACGTGTACAACACTGGCCTTGTGCCGTGTGGACCGACAGGGAGGTTCATCGGCGGAATTGTCTCCGCCGGTAGCTTTCGGGATTTGTAACCCAATTATAAAGGTAAAAATGACAAGCACGCTTATAAAAGGTACGGTATCGGCCTATACCCAGCGTCTGGTACACCGGGTAAACGAGGTCCGGCTCCTCGAAGTGCTTGCGTCACGCCACGGCCAAACCAGAAAACTGGGGCAGGGAAACGAGCCAGATGCGAGATCGCGGAGCGGAGTCCTTCCCCTGACGTCACTGTACATCTCACCCAATCAGGGCGCGGTGACCGCAGCGACACTTGTGTTCGCTCTCGGGGCTAATAGCGAACACTACCGGACCTACTGAGCCCAAACAACTGCAGGATACAACCGGAGACACCGGGAGGGGAGAGCAGAGCGGCAGGCCACGGAGAAGCACGGGACGCCTGGTGGAAGCCACAGACTGGGCGCGGTCGCAGACCAGACAAGGCGCTTCTCGTAACACCAATCGATTGTTTCCTCAAAGTTAAATAAATATATCCTTGCATTATACCAAATTAACCGGTACATCTTATTAACCGGTACCGAAAGGGATATCGTCCACGCCACAAAGACGGATAGAAACAACTGAGCGAAGTCGAGACAAATGAGACAGCGGTAACGTGAATGACGCCCCATCTCAAACCTATAGAGAATGCCTCGCATCAGGAAAATTGAAAAGTTCGGTCAGGAACCGGAATCATAGACTTCGTACATCGAAAGGACCAAGGTGTTCTTCACTGCGAACGACATACCTGATTCCAGGGTTGGGCAGTATCGTGATACAAATGTATCGCGATTGTATTTCAGAAATATTTTCAGTATTATTATTTTTGTATCGCGACACAATTTTTCAATCAGTATGTGTATTTCAGTATCGGAATACATTTCCGGCGTATTCCTTGTATCGCGATACAATATCGGGTCAATGCATTTCGTTACAATGTTCGAGAAATACGTGACCCCTAAGCGAAAGCTCAAGAGACTGCTTACTTTCTTTCGTGCTTCAGAGGGGAAGAAGGCACAGTAAATGGGACGTTGAGGCTTTGTTATCAGGCAGACCAAAGTTTGCTTCAAACATTAGGGTCCCGAGATTGGTTACTTCCTTTCTTATTTTTCAGAGATAACATATGTCTTCCGTGAACTATGTTTGTTGAATTAAAACGTTGAATGCAGTGTGTACCAACTTTACAAGTGTACATCAAACTTCCAGTCCTATTTACTAGAGCTAGTGTAAAGTTTCTTCCTTGAGATCAAATAAAGAACTCATTTCAAGTCAAGGCGACGTCTTGCAATGACTGCAGAAAAGGCACCAATATGGGACTAGAGGATGTTGACTTTTAGGGGATATTTCAATATATATAAAACGAATTTAGATGTTCATGTGATATTTCTTCGAATGCGTTCAACATTGTCCCGTGCATAATCCAGAAGATAGCGTCGCCCTTCATCTAGAAGATTCTCGTGTACCCTTAACCCGAGCAGTAAAGATCACGAGGCCAGAATGATGCTTAGTCAGTGTCGCTTTCGCTTCCTGTTACGCCGCCAAATCGCCTTCCGCTGTTCAGCTGTCTCGACGCTTGTTCTTTATTTTGTTTGGCACAACTTCGCCGATTAAACTTTTCTTTTCAGTTCGTTATTAAGGCGAAAGCTTTGTATGTCTCATGGTTCAGTGGAAATTCAAAGCCTTTGGTCCAAAACACGTCGGCGACACAAAAAAGTACGAAAACACGTCGGCGACACGAAAGGTACCAAAACAAAAGGTACCAATGAAACGGCGTCAAAACTGCGTCGTCATAGAGCACGCTGCCTTCGGAGGTTCGATATGACCGGGACCACAGCCGACGCCATGATCCGAGTGAGCCAATGAAACGGAGCCAAAATTGCTTCGTCAGAAAACGCGCTGTCTTCGGAGGTTCGCTATCACGTTTACATTGGCGCTTGGTCATTCGCCTACAAGTCGCCCTAGGGATAACATAAGAGACCCTGTGTTTTCTTATCGTCTCATCACCTTACTCCGTGACATTTCTGGTGGAAGTGCGTGGTAAGTATACGGGAATCTTCTCGATGAACGGAGAAGCTATCTTCTCGATCATGCACGCGGCATTCTCTGGGCGGATGTGCTTGACTTGTCCTTGGCGTCGAGGGTACTGTGGCATTGAATTGTTCCGTCGAGATGGCACCTGGTGTTGACGAGCAGCAGGCAGCGGTCGTCGGGCCACGGCGGCGTAGCTCAGCGTTGGCTCCTCTTGCGCCACAATTGTGACGGGAGCCTCTGGTCGGAGCGTCCGGTGAACTTCTTCGCGGACAGCCTCGGCGATAAAGAGGGATGCCGGAGGTTTGGCCGCAGGCAGCAACTTCCGGAGCGCTTCTCGGACGACGTCGCGGATAACCTCACGGATGTCCGGGTACTGGCGCCGATGTCATCGCTAAGCAGCGTGGAGGCAACGACGCCTGGATGTCGTTGGTAGTAGGAGACGCACGCGTCGATGGCGCGCTCGATGTTAGTTGCCTCAGTAACGAAGGCTTCGACGGTAGTCGGCCGGTTGCGCACGAGACCTCCAAAAATGTCATTCTTCACCCCGAGAATAAGAAGGCGTAGTTTTTTTTTTTTCGTTCATTGCCTGAGAGTCAGCATGGGTGCTCAGGCGTAGGACGTCTTCAAGGAACCTTGTGACAGTTTTTTGGGAGCAGTGGGTTCGCATTCGAAGAAAGTCTTCAGCCCTCTCCTGTCGATGGTGACTGGTGAACATCTCTTGGAACTCTCCTTTCAGCTTTTCCTATGAAGTAATCGAGGTCTCATGATTCTCGAACCAGTGTCATGCCAGTGCCCTCGAGGGTAAAGGAGACTTTCTGCAGGCATTGCTCAGGCGTCCATCCATTGTGCCAAGCAACTCGCTCGTACTGGTTGATCCAGTCCTCGGTGTCTTCGTAGACGTCGCCTTGGAAGGGCGTCGGCGTACAAGGGGCGACGGGCAGGTGAACGACGCGGGAGGTAACGGCGGGAGTCTCAGTTTGCAGACCTTGGGACGTCACAAGACCATCGCCGACATGATCTTGATGTATAGGAACGTGAAACACAAGACGTTGGATGAGGTGTTGCCCTATGTCACGTTTGCCTACAACGCGGCGGTTCAAGAAACCACTGGCAAATTGTTGTGTTTATGTTTATACAGCCGGAAGTTAGTCTGCCTCAGTGGGCGTCTGGTGTCTCAGCTGTAGATAAGCAATTTAGCCAGTGCGGTACAACCGCTAGCCTGAGGCCTTCAACGTGCACCACGTAGTAGTGGTACACGACCGCACGCCGGTACGATGCTCATCCAGATCGAAACGGGCAGGGATGGGGATTGAACCCAGGATCCCTAGGTTCTGCAGCGTGAGCGTTCGCTCCACGTGCTCCAAGCTGGTGCGCGCCAGCCCACTCGGCCACCGATCACCCCGAGAAGAAACCACTGGGATTACATCTTTTCAGCTGGTGCACGGCAGAAAGGTGACGACGATGCTCGACGCCATGCTGCCCCACGACCCGACCGACGACGGCACCAACAACTCCCAGCTGGTCACCCAACGAACAGAAGAGGTACGCCAGCTAGCCCGCATCCAGATAAAGGACCAACAACGTGTCGACGAAGGCCGGTACAACCTTCGTCGCCGCGACGCGGAGTCCCAAGTCGGAGACAGGGTGTGGGTGTGGACGCCCATTCTTCGCCGCGGCCTCAGCAAAAAACTATTGAAACGGTACTTCAGACCGTACAAGGTACTTCGTCGCCTCGGGGAGCTCAGCTACGAAGCGGTGCCCGACGGAATTCAATCATCGGGACGCCGACCGCGACCCGAGGTGCTTCACGTCGTTCGACTCAAGCCGTTCTACGCTCAGTACGACTAGGGACTTTTTGTGTTCGAGATGAATTTGTTTAGCTTCCCCTTATTTTGTTTTGTTTTGTGTTGTGTTGCATCGGGGTGATGCACTTTTCAAGGGGGGAGTAATGCTGCGTACATGACCGAGAAGATAGCTTCTGCGTTCATCTAGAAGATTCGCGTATACTTTTACCCCGAGCATAAAAGATAAGGAGGCCATAATGATGAGTATTCAGTCTCGCTTTCGCTCCCTGTTACGTCGCCAAATTGCAGCCCGCTTTTCTGCTGTCTCGACGCTCGTTGTTTATTTTGTTTGGCACAAGTTCGCCAATTAAACCTTTTTCTCCAATTAATTATTTATCGTCTCTACGCCTTACTTTGTGACAATACATCTAAAGGTACCTTTCTTTTCAGTTTATAATTCATGGTCTCTTCACCTTACTCTGTGACAATATATCTAAAGGAGAACTGCACTGCATTCTGGATGGAAAGTATCTTCAATCTATTTAAGACCCTTTTAGTTCTCACAGCTCATGTCAAAAGGGAAATAGTAATTCTATCCGAAAACAATTCCGGGCTCGAGAACGCCAGTGTTTAACTACAATCTTTACCACACGGTTAGTGTGATCTTTTGTTTTAACTGGAGAACTCCTTTTTCGCCTTAGGAGTACAAACCATGTCAACGAAGCCTACATATTACTACCTCCAAGTGAGGTCTTAGCAGTACACAAAAAAAGACTATTTGCATAGTTTAGAACTTTCCCACTTTGAAAGTGGTCTTCGTTTGTTTTAATATGAGCCCCTGTTCGTTGACACTTGTGGAACGCTTAATCCTTTTTGCTAACATGACTCTTTGCCCACATCGGTGACAGCTGACCAACGAGCTTCTTACAAAGCTGCTTTTAATCAAATGTAGTCGAGTGTAGCAGCAAAATAGTATATTTACTTCTGTTTGGTATTGCTTCTACGTAAAAAAAATAGTATGTAGTAGAAGGTCGTTTCAGTTTTGTTTTCCAAATAGTAACTTTTGCCGCTACTACGCAACATCGCAAAAAGCGTCTTTTAAAAGAAAATGTTTGTGATGTGTTACTGCCCTGGCAAAAATTAGAATTCCTGTATTTGTATTTCGAAGTGCTCTTTTTTTCTATTTTCAAATGTATTCTTGACATTTTTCGCGATACTTCATCATGGATGAATTTCGGTTTCAGTATTTTAGCTGTCTTCGTCACATATCCCGGTTTTTTAATTTCCAAATAATTTTAAATATATCTGCCCAACCCTGCCGGAATCAAAGCGAGCCGATGTTTTCCTCTCTATCGTCGGACTAGAAATTTACGGACTAATGCGGAACTTGGTGGCACCTGCCAAACTAAGCACCAAGGCGTACGTACAGATCGTTCAACTAGTGCTGAACCATATCGACCCGACGCCCAGCAAAACAGTTGAACGCTACAAATTCCATCACCAGGAGCAGCTGGAATCCGAAACCATCGCAGACGACGAAGCTGCGCTCCAGCAGCTTTCACTGCAGTACAAATTCAAGCGGAAACCTACTTGAATAGCTGCTAGATAAAACGACGCTGACATTCAAGGCAGTGGTGGATCTTGCCACTTCGATGATGGTAGCCATGAGGGATCTGAAGGAAATAAGGAGCAAGACAGACACCCCATCCAACAAAATGTCAATGGCTTGGCGCAAAGGCGGAATTACAAGGCGTCATTTCCGAAAGAGGCAGACGAAGGAAAATGAAAATGTCGCAAAAAGAGAACCCTGTATCACCGTTGCAGCAAAAACAATCACGACCCAGAAAACTGCTCAGCAAGAAACAAGACTCGTAAATTGTGCGGAAGAACAGGACAAATCAAAATGGTCTGCAGTGGCAGGAAACGAAATCAACAATACTGAAGAAGGAGGGATAAACCAAACTTCACCAAACATGTCACTACACATAACTCGGGACACAAAACTCCGTTTTATTTCATCCACTCAAGCTACATGAAACTCACTACAGTTACTGTGGAGATATGCAGCAAACCTCTTCAGACGGAAATCGACACAGGCGCTCCCGTGACTTTATCAACCCTGTAGCCATTTCAAGAAATTCTTCCAGACATCCAATTGAAACCTTCGGGAATAACTCTGAATCCGTACACCGGCAAGTCCATCGTCTGAAAGAATGGTCCCAAGTGGAGATGCGGTATAACGGGCAAGTCAAGCGTCATGAAATCTAAGTGGTGAGGAATGGGGGACCTCCAATACTGAGAAGGGCATGACTTCAGGACTTTCAAGGGCACCGGACAGAAGTACACAACGCGCGTGCAGGAACCTTAACTCTCGCAAGTGCGCTAGAGGAACACAATTCCATCTTTGAAAGTCAGAGATAACTGAAGGACTACGCCGGGAAACTCTGCGTGAATGAAGATTATCAACCAAAGGTTATCAAACCAATTTTCAGTTCCATATGCCCTCCGACAAAAGATCGAAGAGGAGCTGTTTCTTCTTAAGAAAGAGAATACAATCACTCCTGTGATGAGGAGTGAGTTGGTGACTTCAATCGTTCCAGGGGTGAAGGCAAATAGGCAAATACGCATATGCAGGGATAAAAGGTTACACTCAACCCAGCCTAGAAGCCAGATAAGTACCCACTACCGAAAACTGAAGATCTCTTTGTGAAGACTGCCCATGGGGCAGATCCCCTTAGCGGAAGAATCATGAATTCTCACTGTAATCAACACACACAAAGGGCTGTTCGAGCGAACAGAGCGCCATTTGGAATAACCCCAGCATATGCATACTATATAATGTTACCTATTATCTACTTGTTTGTTTGAACTGTATAGGGTTATTTTTAGGGCTACAACAGTGTCTGCTGTGTAGTGTTTATGACAATTCTGATGAAGTTTTTGTCTTGTGTATATGTCTGTGTGTGCTTCTTTTTTTTTTCTTTTTTTTTCTTTTTTATGCCTGTCACCAGTATGGGGCTTCGGGCTCGTCAAGCCTCCACTGGAGGTTTTTCCCTTCTGTCCCTCCAATTTATTTGGAAATAAAGTTATAAAGAAACTGCAGAAACTTTGTCCGGCTGACGCGACGCAGGTTCCGGTACTCCTCCGGGTCCGTGTCAAGAAGCTCCCGTCAAAATTCGTCTAGCACACCGCAATCATTCTTGCACGTCCAATCAGGATTTCACCGAGCAAGACCTCTCTTGTGGCTGTTGTGTACTTGGGTCTTGTGAACGAGCGCGGAGTGCGTCAGGCATCTCCAAACGCCCTTCCGCGAGCCCAGAACTCCGTCGCTTCTACGCCGAACCCTTCTCGAGTAGGACCATGCCTGTGTCACTGTCATGCCTTGAGTTAGTAAAGCTAGTGGCGCTTCGCGCGAAGTCTATCACGGTGTTTTGTCTCGATCTGTACGTAACAGTGGCGTACGATTCTTTATCGCGGTAGCAAACGTCTATTTCTCTCTTGGACAACGGTGCCTCGGTGCAATGTTGGAATTTCGCGGCACTGTGGGGTGGCAAACAGGTTCGGTCCGTCCTCGCTGGCGTCTGCTGGTTGTCTCCCTCGTGTGGATGCGCTTGGGAGACGGACGAACCGCGGACATGTCGTCACATGATCAACCCTTCCGCGGATCAGTCCGTCCTGTGAATCGGCCATTAGTCTCAATAGGTCGTGTTCGTTATAAACGGCGAACACGCACGTAATACACGGCAAGTGCGTTTCTAACTTTCTTTGCAAGATATAAACTGCCAGAAAGGATTGTGACGGGGAATGGCCCGCAATTCCGATCAAGCGAATTCTGGGATTTCATAACAAAAACCAGAGCTTCAGCAGTCATTCTCCCCCCCCCCCTTCCCCCCCCCCCCCCCCCCCCCCCCCGAACCATACCACAACGAATAGTTCGGCAGAAAACTTTGTGGGCAAATTCAAGAAGTCTGTCGATGAAAGCCTGAAGTCGGAGCTGACCATGGAAGAGGCATGCCATAACTTCTTGGTGGCATACCGGACGACCCTGCACATGACAGCTGGCTCAACACCTGCCACAATGATGACAGGAGAAGAATTTCGCAGAAGGTTAATCCTTCTTAATTCATCAATAACCGATGTTGTGCAGTTAAAACAAACGAAGCAGCGCACCTCGCGGAACTCTAAAGAACGACACCTACATCAGAATAACCAGGTCAGGGCAAGAAACTACAGAAACGGCAAAAAATGCTCGAAAGGAATCATCATCCGAGTTCTAGGAAACCGAACTTACGAGTTTCGCACGAAATACGGAAATACCTGGAAATGGCAGATTGAAGAGCTGAGACATTTACCCAGGTAGGAAGAGGGAATATCTATGAATAAGACGACAAACTCAGGTGCGAAAAGCATTGAGAAAGTTCGCCCCTTCCCGTAGCATCAGTTTGCGAAGCGATTCATTCTCTCCAATTCTCAGTGACGACTTTTCAACCACGCTTGAAGAAAGTCAGAACGATCCTGGAACACTGGAGGCAGGTACTCTAAACTCGCTTGGAACACCGCCTAATGGCACACGTGACCAAGGCACGGGGGGCAGCCCTCTTCTTTTTCGAAGATCAACACTGTGAAAACGTGAAGCTTTTTAAGCGGGAGATATTGCCGTGTATTACGTGCGTGTTCGCCGTCTGTAGCGAACACGACCTTTTGAGCACAAAGAACGGCGTATGCAACCCGAGACACCGAGAGGAGAGAGCCGAGCGGCGGGCCACGGAGAAACGTGGGACGCCCTGAAGCAGACTTGTACGTAATGCGTTACAAGTAATGGATTACTTGTAATTGATTACATTTTACTGTAATTTTGTAACGCTTTAATTACTTTCTTTAAGGAGTAACAATCCTTGTAATTGAATCACTTTTTTGCTGTAATCGATTACAAACTTACCCATTACAATGTTTCTCAATTTCTCTTTTTTTTTTTTTTTTGGGGGGGGGGGGGGGGGAGGGGGGAAGGGGTTAGATGTGCTGGAGTCCTCAGCTCTGGGCAACGGTCAATTTTTTTTTTTTTTTCGAAACCACTAAGCACGGGAGCTCGAACATCAGTAGGCCACTTCACTATGCTTAGTTTCCTGGGTACATTTTTTTGGGGTACACCGACGACCACGTTTGGGTATGAAAAATGACCTTATCCAGCCTCTTGTGAGTAATGTATTGAAACAGCGCTCTTTTTATTTCATTTTTTTTAACGAGTGGGATTGGGTGTGTTGGCGTCACCCACTCAGCTCTAAGCAAAAACGGTCAAGGCTTTCTTTTCTTTTCTTTTTTCGGAACAACTGAGTGCGAGATTATGCTACCGTAATAAAAAAAAAAAGTTTAATGAAAAGTAACGTGGTAAGTAATCGATTACTTTAGAGTAATTTTTCGATTACTTTTTTGAGGCTGTAATTGTAATTGTAATCGGTTACTTTTTACAGTGAAGTAATTGTATTTGTAATCGGTTACTTTTTTTCAGTAACGTGTACAATTCTGCCCTGAAGTCACAGACTGGGTGCGGTCGTAGACAAGACAAAGACGCTTGTCGTAGCACCAACCGACTGTATCCTAAACAGTTAAATGAATATATCCTTGCATTATCCCAAACTGACCTGTATATCTACGCTGTCTACCACCGATTGAATTTAATTTTAGAGAAATGAAACGTTTAATACATTTTTTTTAATAACCTTATCGACCGTGTAAACGTCAGGTCAAGTGTGTAAACTGATAATTAGCAAAACGATTACCTAAAATTGCACGATGGAGCACAAAATTCTAGGCTCGGATAAGAGCATTCTACAAACGTTCGCCTGCTCTATGGGGAGGGAGTACTGTGGTCACGCACGCATTAACATACAGCGGTTCCCGAGAGGACATTTCCCCGCCCGACTCGATCGGCTCCAGAGAGCATCGGATTACGATACCCGGTTCAGTTACCGCGTCGTCGGCGGAACTTGCCGCACACTTGCATCAGTTCCGCGCAATATCCATGTTGCATAACATTGGATAATAACCTCATGGCTCACTGTAGCACCGCGAATACTGCTTTCTCGTCGAGTATACGGCACAAGATCACCAGGGAGACTGCACAGGGAGAATTTCCAACAAAATGGCACCAGACTACAAACACTGCTCCTCGTGTTCGGCTATACCTTAACTAAATACGAAGTTATTGTTCTTACCAACCGAACCAGACCAGCTGAACTTCCGACTCTGGAACAACACAAGACGCTACATTCTTTTGGCTTTTTCTTTTAGCAACATCAGCCAGACTGACGCATGCTTTCGCTTTTCACCGGTTTCCCGCGCGCGCATTGGCTTCCGCTCCGTGACGTCGCCTCTCTCTCGCCTTTGTCCTTCACCACTTTCCTCCTCTCTACGCGGCGCACTTCCCTTTCCAGTGTTTTGTCCGCAGACGAACGGCGTCAGCTTTTCGCGGTCATGTGGGTATTAATGCTGACGCATTCATAATTTTTTGCAAAAAAAGTATCTTGAGACCACTACAATTTATTTGAAATTGTACTTAAAAAAAGGTACAATTGCCAAAAAATAAAATTATCTCGATTGGCACAATGGGTGCACCAAAGGCGCTTTTGTTGCTGGTTTGCATTTACTCCTTTACAAAGGTACTTAACAAGTGAGGCGTAAGGTGTAGGATTTGTGCGCACATCCGACCTTCAGACTCTGGCCATTAAATAAAGATATATATCACAGAATCTGCGCACTTAGAGATTCACGCGTCTTTCCCACTGTAGATTTTGCTCTATATCTGTATCAAATGTGAGTACATTTATTTTCATTTTCATTCATTATTTCCTTTTATTTTCATTTCATTCCGTTGTGTCCACATAGAGCGTGCAGGTAGAATGCACACCGGAATGGTGCAAGGACGTTACGTGCAAGTCATGTATAGCGCTAACTCGGCCGAACTTGCGTCGTCTTTGCTTTTGAGCTACGCGACGCCGTGGCATCAAAGAGCTGCATTGGATGGCCACATTCACGGTTGTCACGGAAGCATCATTAACGCCCGCCTTGGTTCACGCACATACCGAATGTGAAAAACATGCCGTTTCTACACATATAGGGGGGGGATCGGTGGCCGAGTGGGTTAGCGCACACCAGCTCGGAGCACGTGGAGCGAAAGCTCGCGCTGCAGAACCCAGGGATCCTGAGTTCAATCCCCCTGCCCGTTTCGATCTGGATGAGCATCGTACCGGTGTGCGGTCGTGTATCACTACTGCGTGGTGCACGTTAAAGACCCCAGGCTAGCGGTTGTACTGCACTGGCTAAATTTCTCATCTACAGCGGGTGACTCGTCACAACTTTGAAATGGCTGACCAACTACACGCTCTCTAGATATCGACACAACCCCAATGTACACATATAAATAATCAAATGAAGTATGGCCTGAACTCTCACGTTGAGGTACGCCACAGGGCATGTTTTTGTGCAAATATAACATGTGCCGGAAAATGACCGAGTTGTAAAGGGGCCGATAGAAGCCACGAAATCCAAATCACTGCTGTGAGCTAAAGTCCCTGAAAAAAAACAAAAAAACATTGGGGTTGGTGTACGTTTATACAGCCTAGAACTTTGTCTGCCTCAATGGGCGACTTGTCTCCCAGCTGTAGATGACAAATTTAGCCAGTGCAATACAAACCGCTAGCCTGGGGTCTCTAATGTGCACCACGCGATAGTGATACACGACCGCACGCCGGTACGATGCTCATCCAGATCGAAACGGGCAGGGGCGGGGATTGCTAAAGTCCCTGGATAAAATTCACGCTTGGCGTTTCTTGCACGTAGCGACAACCACTGTCGGCGAACGCGATAGACACGCACCAGGAGACCACTAGCGAGAGACGCACCGCAGTTTCCTTTCAGGGGCCTCTCCATAGCCGCTCATTCTAGTGCTGCGCCAAAAAGGTGCTTCCAAGTGTCGTACGAGGCACGGGGTTGCGCATTGGTGTATTTGATAGTTTGATGCCGCTTGCAAGACAAACACACATCAAGAGCCTTTATTGAAGGCGTGGGACTCTTCGAAGTGACCTATGACCTCGCGGAGCGCGAGATTACGTGGCACGTTCTTACCGCTAGGCTAGGCCGTGGCATCGGCTGCCGTCAATATAGACCCTTTTGCTCATTACAAACATCAACTACCGCTTGCCTCCCAAGCGACTTCCGGTCGATCCGTCTTTGCAAGCCTATCCTGCTTGCTTATGTCACCAGTGCTAGAAGGCATAAAGGCTAAACGAAAAACGAAGTTGGAGATTTAACGAGGGCCTTCAGCCGTACAATTTAACGTCTTGGAAGAGGCAAGTTGATTTCCAAAACTATTCAAAAATGGTAACGGCTCGCGCTTCTTTGTTCTTTTGGCGTCCACCTGGAGAATCGGGGGTTAAACGCTTCATCGACATTTCAAGTAGCGGTGTTAAGGTGGACTTTGTTCATTCTTTTTATGAGCCGGAAGTTCTCTGTGATGTCAGAGATTTCAGAGCCGCCTTGGGCCATGAAAAGGGTTAATAAAATTGAAAGTGAAAGCTCGTCGCGCGGGAGCGAGACACAGCACATTTCCATGGCACCACTACGTCATAGTTGCGTCGCCTCTCATTGGTCCTTTATTTTGTGTGGTGCAGCAGACAAAAATCTCACACAGACCATTCTCCGGCAAAAGGGTGAAACTGATCTCGGCGTTGTCAAGCAAAGACTCGTGCCGCCAGTCGCCGTACGTGCAAGCTCTCGAAAAAACAGCAGTAACAACGACAAATGCTCTGTCTTGGGGCATTAGGTGCTGGTACCGTCATCTCGTTGAACCCATCGAAAACAAATCTAGCAAAAACTGCCCCGTCAAATTTATTTACACAAATACGCAAAAGCCAAGAAATTCTGCCTCCCCGTAAGGGTCCTAAAATTAAGACAGGAGACACCACAAGTACGTACTATCATTCGTATTTTTTTCTCTTTTGGAGTCTAAGTAGATTTAATTTCAAAATTGCCTCAAAATGCGCTGAAATTTGCCAAAATGGTAATAATTCCGGATTTTATTAAAACTCTCCAGCACTCTTAAGGGAACATTCAAGGGTCGTACGACCTTCAATTCATCTTCATAATGACCCTCGAAAAATAATCAATACTTTGGTGCAGTCCTGAAACTCATGCTTGTCTAGCAAACTGTGCCCATGGAGTGACGAGCGGGTAAATCCCCCTTAAGTGTGGTGATTTATATTCTTGATAAAAAATGCCAATGTTGCATCATTCCACCAGTGGCAATAGATTTTTCAGAATAGTTCAAAAAATAAATAAACATCGCCGCAAGTCTTCGGGCCCTCTCGATCTTTGCGGTAAGGAACGCTTGATGAGGACTCCGCACTTGTTCAAAGATAGTGGATATTTCAGCAGGTCCCCAGTACGGCGTAGGCCACATCAAACAAGCAAATATAACTATGACAAAGCAAACGGCTCCACTTTTACTTGTCGACGGCATGGAAGACCCACCCATGCGGCCCACGTCTGCGTCGCCTTCCAAAATGGCCACCGCTTGGAAATCTAATCCACGCCAAAATCGGTGGCAGATTTAGCAGACGAGCGAGCGTCGTATCGCTTTCGTGCGCTGGTGCCTGCAGTGTAACACCCGTGGCCGCACGTCCGTATCGTAAAACTCAGCAATGAACTCTTTTCCTGGTCGCCGCAAGACGATGTTTTTCTCCCGTCCCGGGCTAGCGCTGCCCCGGGGCTCGTCTCGCAGACGAGGAAGCGGAGATGGCGGCTCGATCCGCAGCCAGCTTTCGTAACCGACTGTCCGGCTGACACAGTTTGCAGCTCTCCCCCCTTTCTCCCCGATTCGCAGCGCTCAGAACGTAAACAAGCAACGCAACCGGGCAACTTCTTGCCGTTTTTTGTTTCTTTTGTTTTCCAGAAAAACAAAAAGAACCTCACACGTTGGGTAACTGCAAATGGGTTAGGGACGACGTAGCCGGGATCCTGGTTAGGTTAGGCAAATGGAACTGTGCCACTGCGGAAGGCTGTTCCTGCTGAAGGTTCGGGAGTTCGAAAATTATTCCGGTCGCTCGTTTATTTCGCTTTATGTATTCCTGGTCGAGCTAGAGCGGTGTCACGTGGCAGCCCTACCAAACGTGGTAGCGGTCGGACACATGCGTATTTTTGTGGATAACTACGCGATCGAGCAGTATCTACCAATCGATAGAGAGAAGGGGACTCATAACTGCCGGAGATAATTGCAATATTTGTCGAACGCCCTCGACCGGGCGGATTGGGAAATCTTTTGGAGCCACGGTGCCGGTCTGCACTTGGACCTATTTTGCTACGCCCGTTATTTGTTTTGTTTTTCCCTGTTTCTGACGTTTATCGCATTCTTTTGTGTGCCTGGTTTGTTGTTTCTCTTGCACGTTCTTGACATACTCGACGAGGCATTTCGAAAGACACGCTGAGGGGCGATACTAATCGACGCCCGGCAGAGTTCTCCATAAATCAAAGCACGATGGCCGTGGTGGCGTACACACACCATCCTCCTGGCTACACTAATCATAGAGCCGTGGCTCACAGAAAGACAGTTACTACGCAATATATATAATGCATCTCATGGGGGCGAGCGTGTCTTCAAGTGTGCTCGAGCCACATTAGCAGCCAGAGTGATCTTTTATTCACTGAGAATCCTCGTTTTCTGGATACGCCTAGCAAGCGTGTCTGCTGAAGACGAATCCGGTCACTTGGTTTTGTTTTAAATCTCGCAGCTTTCTTTTTACCGGTGGCCAGCTTAGTTCACTTCTCATGCAAAGTGCCTAACTGTTGCAAAAACGATGGGAAGGAGCTGAGCTAATTGGTTGTACATATTTTGATTGTCTAACCAGCTGAACTTCAGCTGGTTCCACAATCTAGAAATGTTGCGAAAACAATGTTTCTTCCAACAGTTAGGCCTGTCGCACCCTTCTACCAGGAGAAGCAGTCAAGCCCCATGCACCATAAAGTAGGTAAACCGCTTGGGGCTCCTGTGAGCCTTGTCTTGTGTGCTACTTGGGCTGTAAAGTCGCCGGTCTGTGGCGGAAAGGCTCCTCAGAGTCACGATCGTGGGTCAGGATGAACGAACACGGTTAGTTTGTCGATGCTCATGGTGTGGAATGGAGCTACTTACAAAGTCAGGGTGAAGCATCATTCTAAGTCTGCTTGCCAACATACATTCGCTTTCGCTCCACGTCCTCTAATCTGTGGTACGTTATAAAGCTCGAGCCTCGACCACGAGAACATAACACTTCGCGGTTGTCCAACTCCCACTTTAGGTTGCTAGACTTTTGGCTTCTTCGAAAGACTACCGAACACTTCTGATATAAACGGCCACCCACGGAGAAGAGGGCCGTTGTGCCAGTGTACTCTTCCGGTACTACTCAGTGGCAGCTTCTATACTCCGTTCACCTTTAAGCTGACAGAGAGGAAGCTACAAGCTCGAGCTAGCCCGCGCTGCTTGGATTAAAGGTTTGAGACGTGCCTCTCTATGATGTCCCAGATGAAAAACTTTCGGGCTGAAGTCACCCCTCTTTTTCTCGTTTTACGAATAATGTATTGCAATGCAATATTCAGCACTTAGTGTAGCTGGGGCACTAAGCCGCTGTTTAAAGACATCATGTGGTTAACGATTGTAGTGTGACCACTGAAGCCTGAGACGATGTTAACTAGATTTCTCATTCCTGCTGGCCAGGTTCTCATATCTGTTTTTCCGCCAAGTGTCTGCTAGTCAAGACGTAGCCATAGCCTGAAACAGATATGCTGAGATTCTGACTTATCGACAAAGCTTGTGTTACCTGTAGGTTCGCAGAATGCGTCCAACGAAGGCTTGTTCACGCCACAAGACTCACTTCAAATATGTTTCAGTGCTACAACAATAACTAGTCTTTGAGGCTATAGGGTGTATTTTGTGGCACTAACAGAAAGGCGAACTTTAGCAATAATTTTGTAAACAAAAAGTACAAAGACCGCTTTGGTAGTGTTACATAGCTACTGATTTGACGACTATTCGGATGCACGTGTGAGCGCTTAGAAAATATATACAAACTAGCGCTCGTAACCACTTCAGACATGTTATGTTACTTCCGCGTTATAATAAGTGCACATGCCGCTCCAGGTAGAAGGCGCTTGCCGCCCTATAAGCACAGGGTCCTTGCGAGTTGATTTCATTTTATGCCAAAACAATATCACTTAAACAAACTCTTTCAATTGTTTTACTACAGTACAATAACAATAAAGTCTTACATTTCTCATTACTGAGACAATCCAGGAGTTGCATCATACTACTTTATATTAGATATGTGAGTGAGACATTTAAATATTAGTCTACTTCACTAAGCTGGAACCTTGTCCCCCACGCTTTCATGGCCACTTCAGGGTTATTTACGGCAACACCCAGAGCCCGTAAACGTTGCAAGTCAAGCAGCCGTATGATAAAGGGAACCAATTAACCGAAGCGCCGAACTTTCTCTGCTCCTGACGATAGCATCCGTCGACGTAACCGCTAGTTCATCGACGAAGTGTAACCTCGCATTCCCGCGTAGATCATGATCGGCGCTCCTCGACAAGCGTTGCGTCACTGCGCGCGCACAGACGCGCTCGGGCAGGCAGGCAGGCGGCTGGCAGAAGATCACCTCCAGGAAATTCCCGGGCAATCGAAACCCAAGCCTTGTCGACCGCGGAATCGGGGTCATGGCGAGAAAGGCGCCTGCCCAAATTTTTTTCTGAGGCTGCGAGGTTGCAGCCATTTTATCAGCACCTCCCCATGAGCAGAAGCAGCGAGTGAGAAGAAACAACAAACGCCGTTTGTTCTGGTGGCCCCGTTCGCTACGCAGTTCCTGGTTCCTTCTCTTGGCCTATGCGTAAATAAATACCACTACCACCTTACGCGGACGTGGCTGTAGCTGCTCCCGCGGCAGAGAAGGCTTCGGTCTCTCCGCGACCCATCTGCGCATGGTCACTGGATCCGAGCGGCCCTGGACTCGGAGGATGTGGGCCGTCCATGGCACCTTCTCTTCCGCCGTCTTGTTTCCCACGCCGCTTACGGGCGCGTCGGGCTGCTAGGACACGCTTTCTGCGCGCGACTTGCACGGACGTCGCATGACAACGACGCCTCATTCATTTTCAGTCGAAAGCTTAGTTTCTTTATTGACTTCACAGCGGCCGCATTTTACCTTAGACTGTCATCACATCGTACTTCTGCAGCTTCACGGCTCTCCTCAGTGAAAAGTAAATAAAACGTTCAGTATATTTCGTTTCACCTTAAAAAAGAAGCTAAAACAATTCTTGAAAAAAAAAAAAAACGAGATAAGTGTGAATTCTTGCGTATTTGCGTCCAATGAACTCGAATATCACGAACATTTGACACGAACGTATCACTGGACGGGAGAAAAACCAAAAAACTAACCGCCAGGTGCGACGTAATACCCAGAGGTTTCAACTGCCTGGTGCGTATCGCTTGTGAGGCAACGTATGTAACACTTTTGACTGTTCGGGTAAGGCTTGCGGAAGGCGCGTGCATGTTGAGAACTCGGTATAATTTACCGATTCCCCCTTCTCACTGAACGCGGCAGAAAGAAGGTAGATCTTCAGTGCAATTTTCAAAGTGCCGTTGTGGCTACTTGGCACATCAATATGAAATATAATTTTGATATTCGTGATCCGGGAAGCCATATGAAGACAATTCAAGTGTTTTTATTTTCTCAAACAGAAAACCGTTTCGGTTTCCCCTTAAGTTCGAGGGCCGCCAACACTACAAGCTAATCGATCAAGCAGCGAGTTAAAGTGCAGCGTCGCGGCATTTGCAATCCTTCTGTGTGTGTGTGTCATCATCGGCTAAAGCAATCCTGCTGGGAATAATCCGTGACATTTCGTTTTAAGTGCATGTATGTGTCTACTTGTATGTAGTTTAGAAGCTCGGACTTAATGTGAAACAGAGTATAATACTTATATAAGTATTACACACCATTCCGATGTTTACAATTCTGCAGCCTGTGTGCGATCTCCAGACCCCGCCTCGTGCATGTTTGTCGTTTTCCAAATGGGAGGAAACTGCGACGAAAAATGTCACCGTACAGAAGCTCGTTTCAGGGGCGGTCTATACACGTTTGCAAGAAAAGCTCCTGGGCGCTGCCATTCTGAGTCGCTCCGGAGGCTGCGCCACCCAACGTTTTTGCCATGTCGGGGTGCATCACTGGGGTGCGCGCATGTGGATTAGCAGGAAGGGGGCGAAGTATTGTAGGGACGGGGGAGATGCTCTTGCAGGAGTCGCAGAACTGATCCATCTTGAAAAAAAAAGGGGGTGGGCTGTGTATACGACACGGCATCACGTTTTAGGCGTGACAACGTCTCCGTGCCAAGTTGTGTGAAATGAAACGGATGTATCAAATGTAACAGATTTATTTTGGTGTAACGGAATGAATGGAATAAAACACACGTATGAAGTGGAACACATTTACTTGTTAGTCACAGAATAACTCGAAGGAAACAAATATTTAAACACGAGCTAACCTATACTACTGAACGGTACAAAAGAATCCGAACGAAACGGATGTCAAGAAACAACAAAGGCGTATTCAAGAAGTCACACAGGTAATCAAAGCAAGTGTAGATCGAAACGCGACTTACATTTTATCTTCGGAAGAGAAACTCATCGACGAGAACACGCAATTGATTAGACGACGATGGTAAAAAAATACAATATATGTCGTAGCGTTTCAGCGGTTTGGCCTCGTGCCTGCTTGAGCGCCGACCGACGTGCATCGCACCGCCTCCGGGATCGGCTATGCGGTTAACAAATGAAAAAAAAAAGCAAAACAAACATTACGCAACAAAAAAAAAGATTGAAAATTACAATATTTTTAGAGCGCTTCAAATAAAGACTTTTGAGTGGTTGATTGAATGTACATAGCCGAAGATGTTTATATTAAAACACGGATGCTAGGTCCACAACTAGATTCTCCCCGCCTTATTTCTTGGACGGCGACCGTCCATTCGCCACCACGATCGATAGACTTCTCCCACATCCACCGTACATTACAACTGACGATACATTTTCGCCAAGTACTTTCCGCAAGAAAACATGGCGTCATCTCTCCAGAACGCGCACACTGCTCCAGTAACAAGCCTCCAGACGATAATATTATTAGCAATACTGAGACCGCCAATATAGTACCAACGAGTTCCCACTCGTACACTTTCTCACCCGCCAGATTGGCGGTTCTGAAAAGATTCTTTCGAAATACCAAGGACCATACAGAGGTTTTTTGGTCAAACTACTTACCTACAAAAGATCGGCCGGCCTACGGTGAGCCGGTCGTACACGTCAATCGCCTCAAGCCCTTTAATCCTCTCAATTCCCACTTTTAACCTACTGCACTCAACCATTCGGCCAGAATGGCCTTCTCTGACGAGAGAGGAGGAGGAATAAACTTTGTTGTGCCAATATATTAGTATCTGGGTTGTTCCCTTAGTTCAGGGCCCCAACTCTGTCAGCTGTCAGCCTCGTCCCCTTGATCAACTTATATTGTTCGTCGGCAGCCGACGAGCTAAGCTGTTTGCTTTCCCAGTTCTCGGGAGTGGAAGCAGAGTGGGTGCGGAGGATTTTGGGATGTGCTGTGCACAGCCACGCGGTGTGTAGCACCTGTGGCGACGATGTGGCGCGTTGCGTGCTTGGCCGCGACTGTGCTCGTGTTAAGAATCTAACCACTGCGACCTCGGGAACCAGTGACTCCGTTTCCTCATTCTCTAGCTAACCCCCCCCCCCCCCCCAATATTAAAGGGGTTGCCCAATGAAATTCGAAAGCTTTTGCACTGGTCACGTAGAGTGAACTGAAGTATAGTCAAATGTCGTATTTATTTCATTAAAATGCGCCTCGATATTTGTTAAATCAATCATAAACATCAATACGCCACTGCATGCCAACTTTCGCAAGTATGCATGACTGGTCGTGTGGAGACGTCGCATAGGGCATGGTAACGTCAGTGTCACGGGCGTTGACTCTTTCCCGGCTTTGATCAAATGTGGTTGGTGGTGCGTACAAAGGTCGTCGTCGGAAGACCTGAGCTTCCCTCGATACCGTAAACCTTGTCTTTCTCAAAAAGCGTCTGTTTTACTGAGACAGCAGTCAAGAGCTGTCGTGGCTCTATTTGCATGATGCTACGCCAGATTTTATGTTGTTGTTTAAAATTGAATTACTTGGGCGGGGGAGGACTAAAATTTCGAATATTGCGCGGAAGATATTCCTAAAAGCAATGACAATATAATTTAGTTGTTTTCTGAGACACAAACGTTTACCGGACAATTCCTTTAACGAGAAACGCTGTCGGTGCGATAGCACGTCACCGCGATCTACGGGCAACATTACTATAGTCGGTTACAAGTTAAGAAGGTAGTAGAAGCTCCTCCCCATAAGCGTGATGCGCCCGCTTCAGACGCCCCCGCAGTCGAGAAAATAGTTCGCTGAAAACGCCCCTTCTGCTTCAATAGATAGATATTGACTACAGACAGACCTTGTAGTGGGTGGCAGCTTGCGCCACCTAGCCGAGGCAAATTACTTGCTCCGGAAGGTTGAAGTAAAAAGAAGGCTTCAGTGCAACGAAAATTGTAACTTTTATAAGTAATACATATATGGTTGTTGGTTTTAGCTTGATAACCTTCCTACACGAATTAGGTACATTCCGTGCATTTGCTGCGTTTGTTAAAAAAACCATGCGTTTCGGGTTTTGAAACCCCCTGCGATTCGCGTTTTGAAAAATCCGAAGTCGTCTTTTCTTTTCCGTTATGAATCCCAACGTGGAGACAGCGGAATGCAATTCCTCCGATTCTGCTTCGTCAAGAGAGTCTGGTACAGCCTCGCCGTCTACGCCAAGGCGCCTCTACAAGAAGCATAAGAGCGGCGATGTCCTCAACCGAGTTGCACGGCAGCTGATAATGAACGCGTACGTTCAGATGCGACACGAACCGCCCGCCAAGCCCGGCCAGCCCGGCCTCACTGTGGAGGAGTCTTGCATCAAAGTCAGCAAACTGCTTGGCGTTGGTGTACGCACCGTCCTCGAGATTAGGAAGCAGGCGAAAGAAACCGAGGGACAAGTTGTGAAACCTTCTCGGAAGCGCCCAGCAAGTGAAGGCAAGAGGCGGCGCAAAGTCAGGTACGGCGACTTCACGTTGTGTGCGCTGAGATCGTGCGTCCACCGTTTCTTTCGACGCAACGAGGTCCCCACGGTCAAGAAGATAACGGCCGAATTCTGCACGAGCACTGAACTTCCCTTGTTGAAGGCTTGGACTGTGCGTCGCCTTCTCCACGACATCGGATTCGAGCATGACAAGAGGGAACGAAACTCGCGGCTGATTGAACGAGGGGACATCGTCGCCTGGCAGCAGAAGTAGCTGCATGAGATCGCACGTCACCGACAAGATGGTCGAAAGATCTTCTACTCTGACGAGACGTGGGTGACGGCAGGGCAAACTGTCTCAAGGGTGTGGGTAGACACGACCGTGGCCTCGTCTCACGACGCCTTCATGCGTGGTCTCTCGACTGGCCTCAAGCAGCCATCGGGGAATGGCCAGCGTCTTATTGTCACCCACATTGGCAGCGATGAAGGCCTCGTCGACGGCTGCCTGGACGTGTTCCGTGGACAAAAGACCGGCAATTACCACGAGGAAATGGATGGCGCCCGCTTCGAGAAGTGGTTCGACGGTGTCCTCGACAAACTGCCGACAAGAAGCGTTATCGTCATGGACAACGCTTCTTAACATTCACGTCGGTTGGAAGCAGTGCCGACGACGAGTTCCCGCAAGGACGACATCCGACAGTGGCTGACGTCTAAAAAAGTTTCATGGGACCCCAAGATGCTGAAGAAGCAGCTGCTCGACATTGTGGCCTTGGTGAAGCCACAGCACCTGAAGTATCGTGTGGACACTGCTGCCGAGACGGCTGGCGGCACTGTGGTCAGGCTCCCACCGTATCACTGCGAGTTCAACCCCATTGAACTGATATGGGCGCAGATCAAGAACGGCGTTGCTGCCCGAAACACGACGTTCAAGATTGTCGACGTGGGGACACTCCTCAACGAAGAAGTTGACAAGGTCACCACTGACAACTGGGTTAATGCTGTCAGGCACGTTATTGACATCGAAGCAACGTTCCGACGAGGCGGTGCCACAAGTGCCCTCATCCAGCCCATCGTCATCCAGCTGGATGGAGAGGACACCCCATCATGACCTGTCTGGTGTCGAGCCCTTTGACGAAGCTTAACGCCACCATTATGGAGAAAGCGTGGAACATCTCGGAACACAAAACGGTCCTTTTAAGGACCACTCATATGCTTTAAAATCGGATCGTTGTTCTTGTCCACCACTGACCTCCCGTGTCTCATGTTGTCATGCTTCTTTGCTCGTTGCCGCATAGCATTTCGATATGCAGCCACCAGACAAACTTTTTATTTTTGTTGCGATAATGTCTAAGCTGGTCTATACATTGCACTGTGCCGTGAATCACAAGTATAGATTTCAACTTCGCGAAAACAAAAGTTTGCAGCCCATCTACGGCAAAGACATCAGATGCCATATTGGCCCTTCCCGCTGTCAAAACATCTTTGCTACACAACAAATAGAATTTTGATTGCAAATAAGCTCTTTTTTGTCTAAGAAAAACGACAACAGATCACTGCCAGTGCTCTGCTTTGAAGCATAAATGAGACATCTGTGGCCATTCACACGACTGAGGCCTCTGGGAATAACAAAACCGTGTGTTAGCACAGTGGAGAGCGAAATTGCAGTACCAGTGTTCTTTTTTTAAGTCTAAAGGAAACGCCTGTGGTCATTCACATGACCGAGGCCCCTTGAAAACAACAGTAACGTGTGTCAGCACTGTGGACAGCTAACTCTAACTGCCAATGATCTGTTTCAAAGCATAAACTGGACGTCTGTCGCCATTCACATGACCGAGGCCACTCTGAGAATAAGAATAACGTGCGTCAGCACAGCGGGCAGCTAACTCTAACTGCCAATGATCTGTTTCGAAGCATAAACTGGACGTCTGTCGCCATTCACATGACCGAGGCCACTCTGAGAATAAGAATAACGTGCGTCAGCACTGCGGGCAGCTAACTCTAACTGCCAATGATCTGTTTCGAAGCATAAACTGGACGTCGGTCGCCATTCACATGACCGAGGCCACTCTGAGAATAAGAATAACGTGCGTCAGCACTGCGGGCAGCTAACTCTAACTTGCCATGATCTGTTTCGAAGCATAAACTGGACGTCGGTCGCCATTCACATGACCGAGGCCACTCTGAGAATAAGAATAACGTGCGTCAGCACTGCGGGCAGCTAACTTTAACTGCCAATGATCTGTTGCGAAGCATAAACTGGACGTCTGTCGCCATTCACATGACCGAGGCCACTCTGAGAATAAGAATAACGTGCGTCAGCACTGCGGGCAGCTATCTCTAACTGCCAATGATCTGTTTCGAAACATAAACGGGACGTCTGTGGCCATTCACGCGACTGAGGCCACCCTGGGGATAACAATACCTTGTGTTAGCACAGTGGAGAGCAAAATCACAGTGCTAGTGCTTCGTTTCGAAGCATAATAGAGACGTCGAAAGTTCCCTTGAAGTTGACGGCCATTATGACTCTTGGGTCGCACTTCGGCGAGTTGGCTAACACCTCGTGGGGGATGAGGAGCAGGCTGCCCTGTGCGCCGAAGTGCGGTCTGAAGGGGTGTGGCATAGATTTCCTGAATTTCAGAGGCGTCATTAAACTGGTTTGAAATATATCGCATAAATAGCACCGATTGCTTGACGTGAGGAAAAGTCGGCTACAACATGGATGAAGAATTGTGAGAGGACGGAGATCTAAGGAATGCCAATGCCATTAACTGGGCCTAGTTCAGTTCGACTCAAGCTTGATATCGTCCGTCTTGCAGAAACGCTGTGATGAGGTGAAGCGGTCTTCGATAGAGACCTCAGTTTTGAGCCTCCCGGACTAGTGCAATGTAGAAGATTTAATCAAACCTTTTTAAAGCCGATAAGAACCATGATGCACAGATTGCAGCCTGACTTGTTGCCGAGGACAGAGTTGTGAAGTACTGAAAGGTCGTTTTTGAGTGCTTGGGTGGCTTCTAAAACTGGTTTAGAATGAATGGAGGTATTTCTGGGTTTTGTGATGCTATAGTCTGTAACAGGCCTAATCCCCTTTTCCGTTGGTGCTGCTGTAGTGCCCCCATCAGCTGGCCCAGAGGTCAAATATTTAGTGCAGGTCACGATTTGGGGTCCCTTCTCGCACCCGGATCAAGTGGGATCACCTCCTGGAAGGCCGGGGATGTACTGTTGGAGCGGAATTGTAGGATCAGTCTAATGGGCTGCTAAGAAGTTATCCCATGCGACGAATCATGCCGAGCCCTTTGAAGGCTGAGGTCTAAGGCTTGCAACGAGATCAGATAGGTAGTTGGTCGCTTCCCACTGTCGGTGTGCACTTGCCATACCCCTCGGCTTGGGGAGCCCCACGCTAACGCTTAGTTCTCAGGCCCGAGCCCGCTGTAGTCGTCATAATTTTGAACCAATAACGCCGATGACGAGTCCATGTTGTCCAGTCCAGAACTATTTCAAATTTGCCTGATGACTCCTTATCCAATTCCAGGTCGTGAACTTTAACAGCAGAGGGACGTGAAATTCAGTTTCTTTTTTTGTTGTTGTTCAGAGTGCATTTTGTCTGGCAATGGGTATCTAAAAATGATGCCTGCGATAGTGTTTAAGTAACGCGGCTCGGAAACAGGTTTTTTGTGCGGTGCCACTCATTTCATCAAATGACATTTCCCCGACAGTTCGTTCCCTCAACGCTGCGACGTTTTATCAACAAATTGTTTCCTAGACACTCGTTCATCGACATATCTTGCTATGTTTCGTCGACAACATTTTTGTTTGGTTAGGGGTGCGCTGGTTTGTTGGTGAGCAAGGGTACGGGTACATGCACGGGGGCAGGACCACCCTTACACGCTGCTGCGAAGCGGCATGTACGGGTGGGCTGGGTGGGTCCACATTTTTGTAATGAACTGCTGGAGACTGTCGCCGCAAAGCGTCGTGAACTGGGTGGGTCGGATAGTTTAACATGTGCCCCAGTGATAAACGCACAACAAAATGTTCCTACAGTGTGCAATTTGTGTGTCGATGAAACTTCACAGCACAGTGTGGTAGTATCGATGAAACAATCAGTGTCGATGAAACGAGGGTCGTAAAAAGTTTATGAAACATGTGTCGATGAAACGACAGGGACCCTTCTTTCCGATGGTTTCATGAAAGCTCTGACAATAAGGACTGCGAAGTTGCCTCCAAGAAGCTCAATATGTTTTTTACACGAGTCTGTCTTTGCCAAGGTAGACCAGAAAGATGATGGCAGACTCTGAAGAGCTCGTTCACGGCTACGGCCTGGTATAATGCAGAGATAAACATACATCAGAAATGTAATTAGGCGGTTTGAGCTGTAGCTTGATTCAAACATTGTTGATTTTATTGTTATAAAGACAAATCATTCTGCCACTTGCATTCGGACCAAGATCAGGACATCTGAGTATTCGGTATGTTTTCAATTTTTGTGTTAAACAAATATTTCGCATATAAGAAAGCCACAATTCATGAAGCGGGAAGCTGCCCTTGCAATCAATTATTATTGACATACTTTTCATCTTCTACAAATTATTAAACTAATGCTGCGATCCAATATTGTGGACACATTTTCCTTTTAAAGTAAATTGGAAAAGTTGGTGCGTGTTTACCGGTAATACCCCAGGCCGCGACGCGACGCGAGTGGGGGTACACGCGTCACGCACCCGGGTTTCGAAGCATAAATATACGACTGACAGGGCCTCTGAGAGCAAGCAGAATGTTCGGAAGCATTTGAAAGAACCAAATCTGCTTCCCTCAAATTCTGATATTTTTCCCAAAAGAAGACATCAGCTTCTTAACGTCCAAAACAATAGCAATTAAATGTTTGTAACATACGCATCACTGGCTTTATCATTTGTATGGCACATGTATGTTACAGCTAATTATTGTAAACGAAGGTGCACCCGCGGGTACTATTGCAGTCATAGATTAGCGTGCAGCTGATTGCGACGCGGAAACTTGACAAGGACGCCACGTTTCACAGATGAATACATACTGCTTCGAAGGCGTCATTTCAGTAGACAGACTATTTATTAACGCCAGCAAAGATACGGTCGAAATCGGGTGAAGACACTTTCAGTGTTCGCGGTTCACTTATTTCACTTATTACCGCACAGTCCACTACACGTATAAAGAAGAGTTTGGAGACCGCTGCATTTTAACGTCGCTCCACGGAAACCACTGCGAAGAAAAGCCGCTGCGTCACGATGTTGAGGCGGAACCTGAGGCAGAGAAGCAGACGGCGTTCGACGTATGTACGATGCTAGGCCTTACTCCCGCATCGAACTTTTCGATGGCAATGCTATCGCTGTATTTTCACGCTGTCGCGCAGAACCTATTGCGCATAAAAGTGGACGCGGTTACGACTTAGCGACGTATGGTCGGATAAGTAAAAAACCACGTTAAAACACAGAATAATTGTCTGGAAGATACTGGAGTCGTAGAAAATCTGCTCGGCAGCCATGTTGAAAATATTCATTTGCGAAAACACGATTGGTTCGGGCAGATTGTGACGTCACGGAAACAACGGGACGCGATTGGTGGCGGAGGAATACAAACTTCCCTTTTAGGGGCATTTGCCGCTACCTTCTTGACTTGTAACCGACTATAGGTAGATTACCGCAGTTGTGGAACTCCTGCGGAAGGGCGCACCCTTCCCCCCCCCCCCCCCCCTCCTTACTCACTTCAGTCTGCCTCCCGTCGTTTGAAGCGCCATCTAGATTTTCGTTCCATAACTGCGTGTTCTATAGAGCAGACCTTAAACGCCATCTAGGCGCTGTGTTTCGAAACGTATGCATTCATAGAATACACTGCAGTTACCATAGAAGACGTCCGGCGCTTTGAGCGCCGGGAGGTGAGTCGTGATCACTGAGGGGGGTACTGCTCGTGCAAGCAGCGTCTATAAGCAGTTCCGTAAGTGAGCTTATCTAACAGCGTTGTCCAGGGGTGCCTCATTCAGAGGGGGCTCAAAATTCCGAGCCGCAAGTGCTTCACCTGCAACCGCCTATGAGGTATATTTCTGTTCCATACGTTTCCGTATATGCCACCCTTTGTGTGAGAAGTTGTCAAGTCAAAATCAGAGGTAGTGAGAGATATAAAGGGACGAAAGTATAACATAAATAGCAGTTATGATGATAGAGTAACAAATCTAAATACACGAGCACGCAAGTTCACACACACGCACTCACGCTCACACATGCACACAGATGCGCTAGTTTTGCTCTGGCAGGAATCGGACACATCACTGTGACTGTGAAGAACTGTTAGAGCCATTTTGACAGGCATGTAAAGGTCAGGAAATGCAAATAGGAGCCGCTGAAATTATCTATGTCGGCGTGTGGAACAAGGAGGAAATATAATGCTCATTCATTCATTCACTTTTTCTTAAATGTGCTTCTTGGAGCACATTGCATGAGTGGTCGTTTTATAAGGGGCATTACGTTACATAAGGGCGACATCACGCAAGGGGGACATTCCATAAGAGGGACATTATTTCATAGGGGGCATTAAATAAGGTTGGAGACAGACGTCATGTAATAAAGCTAAGACATTACCATAAGGTATGGTTCCGGTGCTGTGACACCACATATTGGGTGGTTCTGTAGGAATTCCTCTCGCAGACAAGGTGTCGAACCGAAGCCGAACCCGAAGCAATAACCAGAGCAAAACCGTTCTTTTTGAGCGAACTGGAACAAAACTGTAGCCAAAATCAAGCATTGAATATTGAACCCGCACCATAACGGAACCGTAATCTCATGTGGCGGTCACCTGTCCATGGGAAATCGGTTCGGCGTAATACAATCTGAGGCGCGCCTTCTTGCGGGGGGCGGCGTGAAGTCAATTAAATATTCACGAAAATTTTATATTCCCGCCGTTTGCTTAGTAAAAACTGGGGCGCTGACGCCACGTCAGCAACGCAGTTTTTTTCTAAACAAACGGCGGCGACGTAAAAAGAGCTGAACAATAATGAAACAAACAAAACAATTTCACGTCTATGCTCAGCACTACTTGGAGTCGACGAGTCGGCGCAGTGGCGCACGCTTCTATAGTTTGTTTCACCTTACCATAAACCGCAACGGACGCTACGAAACACCGGAGGGAATCCATAGATTGGAGTGTGTCACGTGCCCTTCCGGTTGGGCGGTGCAACGTGGTGAGCGCAAAGTCACGTGACGAGCTACCAACAATGAATGAGCGCGGGTAGCTTGTATAGCGTCCATCATGGAACATCGTAAGATGAAATGATCTATATCTGACTACGCCAAAAGGCTAAAGAGCTATTTTTTTCTTTGCCAGTGTTTGTGCCATGTGTGTGTGCGTGTTTCTTTTCTTGCTGCTAAGCAATATCCCTCGAAGATAAGATACGCAAACATAAACACCAAAATAAAAACGAAAAGTCGACGGCTGTCGGCGTGTTTCTACCGCGGTGGGAAAATCTGGAGGACACAAGAAGCGAAGTCGCGACGAGCGCGACCGACACTGAGGCGCCGTTCGCCGGGACGCCAATCACCCAGAACAGCCCAGAGACCTGGACGCCGCTTGAAGAAATTCTAGTTCGTTTTTACAAAGCAGCATGTCGCCCGTTTTCTTTCGTGTCCTTTTTTAAAAAAAAAAAAAAACAATCTTTAGACCACTTTATATTGTCTTTCTCTTCTTGAACTCAGTTGCTCGAGCAAGGCGTTCGGAAGTCAGTGTTGCCACTGCTACTGATTTATCAGCAGATATACTAATTTTATAAACATTCTACTGATTTTGTGATAAAACTTAAAATATACTGGCTTTTGCTTGTTAAGGGCTGAATGCTGGTTAAAGCTACTACTCTTACCGTGCTAAAACTGGCTTTAGGTCAATTTGAAGCCTTAACCAACCAAAAATAAGGCTGAAATCAGACAGCCACTTGATATATGTTTATGAGGGTGGCGAGGACAGAATACTGCTGTCAACTGCTTGCCACACCACCCTATATCGGCATATTAGAAAAATTGTTCCATGCTATTTTTCAAAATTGAGAGTGCACAAGAAATGCCCACACTTGGTGGATTTGTTTTTAGTGTGTTTGGAACATTTTTATGTTTTGTTCAAATTTCTTTTCTATTTTAGGTTCGTTTTCTTTACATGTGTTCCAAATGTTATTCGTATTTGTCACTACTTCTCATTTAGAGTTTAACTACAATATTTTACTAACCTTATAGTCATTGTGATTATACATATGGTCATGGGTACTACAACTTACGCATGCACATATGCACATGCATTGTCCTTGGACGAGGCTTGAGTTCGCACTTTGCTCAGGGAGCTTTCTTGGAGTACTTTGATCACTAACAAACCGAGATGCTGAATAGATTCAAAACTAAAATATAAAAATTATGTCTCAACTTTATCTTATTTTTGTGTTTCCATGGTATGACTTGCATGTTTAGGGAAATTATAATTTTTTCCCCGAGTTGGGAAAACATGTTTTGCTATGTCCAGGTGCTTAAAGTTTTAACAGATTAAACTAATTTATCCTCGCAATTATATGCCTTACATTCAAGGGCGGATTTAGAGGGGGGGTCCGGATGTCCTGACCCCCCTCTTGATTTCTGCATGTGTAAAATTTAGGGCGTAAAACGAGGGAGAGGGGGAGGGGGTTCCTAAACATATGGTACGCTGACCAACACCTGACCCCCCCCCCCCCCCCCCCTCAGGAAATTCCTGCATCCGCCCCTGCTTACATTGTCCTGACCGTTTGCCAGCCGAACCCGTTAAAGGGAAACTGCAGCGGTTCTACATTTGATGAACAAACACTAAAATCGTCCTTATTTGGCATCCAGGATTGCTAACATCAAATATATATTTCAGACTGATGCGCCAAGTAGCCACAAGAGCGCTTTCAAAATAGCGCTGAAGCCCCTCCTTCCCGCCGCGTTCGGTGCGAGGAGGAAATCATGACGTATTATACGGAAGAGTGCGACACGCGTTCCCTCACAAGCCGCATACGCAAGGCAGCTGAAGCCACTTGGTATGACGTCAGACCCAGCGGTTGGTTTTTCGTTTTTTCCTCGTGTCTATTGATACATTCGGGTCAAATAATTGTGATATTCAGATTCACAAGAGAAAAATGCGCTAAAATTCACCTCTAAATATTTTTTTTTTCAGGAACCTCCTTAGCTTTTTTTTTTAACAAGTGCCAAATAAAATGACCTTTGCCAAAAAAGAAGCGGATCTTAAATGAAAATAAGCAAAAACGATGAACAGCAGTCGAAGTTAGCATATCCTGGGAAAAGAAATTCAAAGGTTAGTTGTGGCTGAAATTCATTTTCATATAATTGAACGTGCAATTCGAATTCTATTCATGCATGTGCACTTCTAGAACAGCATAATATCCGCTGCCATATACAGCAATACACTGTATGCGCACTTTTCTGTGAAGTACTTCAAATGCATTGTCGGTACGATACAGTCACAATATATTAAAGGCACCTCCAGAATTTGCTTTTAAAACGGAGCGCTCCAAAATTGGCAGAAACCAGCTGGAGAATACTTGACACATAATGGTTTTTGATATTGCATTCTTAAAGGACTTTGCAACAATTGTGTACCTTGCGCGAATACCGCTTAGAGCGAATCCCTGACGTTTATGACCAATGAAACACGGCCTCGTTTTTCTCCCCACTCAATAAACGTCGAAGAAAAAATTAAAGGAACCTTGAAACGAGTTCTTTTTTTTTACTTTCGCTAAATACTATTCAGAACCACTTCCTAACGTTAATTACCATACAACCTTGCCTTAGTGTTTTTTTTAATACGAAAGCATTAACTCTCCCATGGCGCGGAGCCGGCGGCGTCTGTAACTGAAAAAAAAAAACAAAAAAAAAACGCGAAAGAAATGCCCATTTTCCCATTGGCTGAGCAAAACGGCTCCAAGATAGCCATTGGCGGCCGCTTCATGAGAGCGCGTGCTCGGCAACTTCAGCATATAGGAAGCTATGCCTCGGCAGTAGGAAAACGTGGCCGTCCACGCTACTACACCATCGACGAACTAAGGAAGCGGAAGAAGGACATCCATGTTTTCGAGTTCACGACTCATAAGAAGTGCTTGCGTGTCCTCGGAATTTTCTTTCTCCAGTTAACCTTGCTTAACAAATACCCATTACCTCAGTAAAAACCTGCTGGGGAAATCCTGAAGACTGTAGGCGTTCCAATAGAGCTTTAAAACTATTTTTATTTTGTAGAAACATGAACTCATCATCGCCGACCCTAGAATGGACAAAGCTATTCCCCTTTTTACAGCTTTGGAATAAGATGACAAATAGTGTATTTTCTAAGCAATGGCAGTCGTCAAATAAATTGGAGAAATATCAGAGTCGTTCATCCCCTCAACTCGGAGCCAGAAAAAGTGGCCACTTGGCCTGGTGCCTATCCTGTGCCGCCGGCGTTAATCATAGCCACGCACTGGAGTCGGCAAAGTATAAAACGCGTGCTGAGAGACAGGCATTGTAATAGTTCGGCTATTCTAATTACCACAGTGGTTGGAAACAAGCCATCTACCCGAGTGTCCACCGAGGCATTGATTGTTACGAGCCGACGGTACGTGATAGCGCATTTCTCGTGTCCAATCCATGAGCCGCGCTCGACTGTCGTCAGACGGGTGGTTTCGATCCCACAATTACGTCACCAAGCTTTGCGAAGGCAAGACTGAAAGAAATATAGTCCCCTTTTATCCTCGCAATTTCCCCGCGACCAAGAAGCTTTTGAATCAGTGGCGGTCCGTGCGAGTATACTTGGGCCAGACTAAGTAAAGTCATGAACATTCCAACCCAATATCGTTTCATGACCCCTTTAAAGAAAAACGAGAACCGTTCACCCCCCCAACTCGCAGCCAGAACAAGCGGCTACGAGATCTGGAGCCGATTATATGCCGCAAATGTTGATCACAGCCAGGCGCTGGGATTGGCTAAGCACAGTTTACGCGGCGAGCTCCAGACATTGTTAGTGTCCGGATATGGCCGGTATTGCAGCGACTGGGCACGGACCACTACCCTAATGCTTCTCGAGCTATGGATTATCAAGAGCCAAAATCGAGTGCTCACGCAATGCTAGGGTCAAATCTGTAAGCCGCTTTCACATTCCGTCACTGGGGGATACTGCGACCCTCACGCTACGTCATTCAGTTTTGCAAAGAAGAGATTTAAAGAAAACGCTCGCTTCTCTCCTTGAACTTACACCGCAACAAAGATGTTTCTTGGTCAGTTGCATGCGAGTATACATGGGTCCTACTAGTGCCAGTAAACTCATGTAAAGTGAAAAACATTCCAACTGAATATCGTTGCATCACCTCTTTAAAGGGATACTACAACGAAATTTCGGCGCTCATTAATGATGAACCATTAACTGTCCCTTGAGCGAAGCTGACGTTGTCTGTAGCCGTTGTCTGAAGCACCGAAAAAAGGTACCGAAATGTCCATGGGCTAAGCGAAACGGCACCTCAAGTCCCGTTTTCAATAAAACACAAAGAAAAGCACAGCGAAGCAGATGCTTCGTCACGGAAGCCGGCGGGTGCGCTCAAGGTCAAAGCGGACGTGCCTCAGAAATAAAACACGAAAAAAGCACAGCAATGGAATGCTTCGTCGCGGAAGCCGTCGTGAAGCCGGAGGGGTTCGCCGCGCCTGCGCAGTGGGGGAGCGTAATGTCACCTCCGGAGCGCCATGTGCCAAAGGAAGACGTGGCGCGCGCTGCTTGTAGGAATGCGCTGCGTGTAGAAATACTTTCCCGTTCCTACACGTAAACAGTCTCAAGTGTCTCTGCCGAACTTTTATTCGTCTACGCGTATTGGCGGGAGCAGTGTCGTATCAGTGACCCCAATCTCTCGTTGAAAACGACACGAAAATAAATTTTTAAACGAATTAAACGATTAGCAAATGGCACCTGGTGGATGTCATAAAGCATCGTTTACAATGTCCATCTAGGAACGTTAACAGGTATAGACGCTTTCAGGCAGCTATGCATGGGCGCCGCCATAACCGACCTTCAGTTTTTGTTTCCTCTTATTTCGTTCGCTTCACATCATCATTACCACAGCAGGACAGGTTATTGCCACTTTAGCTGCTACTGCGTCCTTCTCCCCAGCATATGCCTTTGTGGAGGCTCGTCAACGCCCGCTTCAGTGGCCAGGAATCTCGGTAAGACAGGAGAAGGTCGGCAATGGCGGCTCACTCTAGCGCGAGTCGAACGCGTGTTTAAAGCGTCTATACTCCGTTTCACCTTATGTTGTACCGCAGCGAAAGCTAGGAGCGCGAGCTCATAGCGTTGGCAGCTGCCCTTGGTGCACGAGAGCTTGTGCCGCCAAGGTGGGCCATAGAGCAAGGAGCTCGCGCTTGTAGCCTTTCCTGCGGTACAACACAAGGTGAAACAGAGTATAGTAACGATGCCTGTCTTGCCCAGAACTATAGCCTCCCTGGTGCCTCATGCGTGCAAGCATGTGCAGTGTGCGCGTGAACGTAGCTTTGGTAGGTTTTAATTGCACGCACTTGCCCCCACGAGCAGAGACATGGTGGCACCGCGATGCTCTGCTTGCAATCGTCTTGTCGACGTCAGCCTCGCGCCGCGGCTTTACTCGTCCCAACGTTATTATACTTCGTTTCACTTCATCTGCGAGCGAAGCCAAAGCTAGAAGCGCGAGACCAGCGCTTTTTGCATTTCTCCCCAGCTCGCGCGCTCGAGCAAAGCCTGAACGCACGGAGCTTCCGTGCTCGCGCTTCCAGTTTTGCCTTCGCTCGCACATAAGGTGAAACGAAGTATAGATTAGCTCAATTACGGAACTGCTCATGGACGCTGCTTGCACGAGCGGTACCCCCCTTTCTTACCACGGCTCGCCTCCCGTCGTTCGACGCGACGGACGGCTGCTATGGTAAATGCAGTGTATTCTATGGAATACGTACGTTACGAAGCGCAGCCGTCTGGATGGCGTTCCATCATACCCTATGAAACAAACTGTTTTGAAACGAAAATCTAGATGGCGCTTCAAACGACGGGAGGTGAACCGAAGTGAGTGCGGGCCGGAGGGGGGGGGGGGGGGGGGGTACCCCCTTCGTGGGAGTCCCACAACTGGGGTAATCTAGTAACGTTGGCTCGTCCCAAGACAAAGTACGTCACGATTGCACCGAATGTCACGTTCTCTCCTCTGGCTGCTCTCCGAGCGCTTGCCAAAGTGGAAAATACAGCCATTTGTATTTTCCGTAAAAATCAAAATACAAATGTGCAATTGTCATTTACGGATATTGAGGATTATATTCAGCCTATATCTATATAGCTACCTCCTTATCGAGACTACTCGCGACCACCGTGGTTTATTAAACTGTACATAATATTTTTGTAATGTACCCTTGGGAAAAAAATAAATATAAGCAATAAAAGTGAAACGTAAAGTAAAAAAAAAGCGTCTGCATAATGACGGCGTTTTTGCTGCGAACCGATTTCGTTAGCGTATCGTCTACTTTCTTTCGCTGGTCGGATGCATCCAGCGTTACTAGAACACTCAGTTGGGAAACTCACCGTTGAAACCTGGGCCGCTGGCGTCCACCGAGACCGAGATAAATACGGTAACAGCGCCACCCTTTAGCTACGAGTTTAAACATTAATGTTGCCTTAAATGCCTACTGTTCGAGTCGCTGAATGTTCCTAGAGTACCGAAACTCCCAGGCTCGAGGTGCCAAGATGGCGGCTCAATACTTTTTCTTTACTGTGGTCACCTTAAACTTTCAAAAAGCATGCTTGTGCGTAAAAACAAAAAAAAAACAAAAACTTTCAGCCTTTCCACTCTGGTGAAGAAGGAAGACCAGCGAAGCTGTGCTATGATGGGAATGAAGTAATTGCCGGCCGCAAGTCGGCAAGCCAGTGTGGAAAGGCTGAAAAGGTTGTCGCCATCTATGAGCGACCGCGGCTACCAGACAGCCGTCAAGCCGGTTGTCTGGTTTCCACCGTCGATAATAGATGGCTATAGCTGTCTGGAGTGTTTTGACGATATTTGTTTGCTGGCGGACACGATCCTGGGGAAACTAGCCCTTAACAGCTCCGCTGTAAAACTTTTGTTTTTATTAACTTTTATTGGACATTAGTACAAAATAACAGGCGCGTGATATTTTCTAAAATATTTAGTTTACAAGGTTTTGCGGCACGATTATTATTGTTTTTATACAACCACGTCTCACCGGCTATTTCAGGTAGCGCGTCCCGACATGGGAGCGTCCTGATTTCGGAAGTAGTTCGCGGCGCGTCCGCATGGGAGTCGGGGATTGGGAAACAATGAAATCCCTTCGCCTGTGAATGTTTCCGCGCCAAAATAGCCGATTGAAGACAAAATTGAAGTCACAGCGGACGCTGTCGAATGCGTTACTCCCGAAATAATGCAAGCAGCCGTACAAACCCCGACTGGCCGCTGCGGAAACAATTTCGGCGTAACGATCACCATCAGCTCCGTTCTTGAGTATGGATCGGTGCCACTTTTTCAGAGCAGGCTCTATGGCAGTTTCCCAACTGAGTGGTTCTAGTAACGTTGGCTCCACCTTAAAACGCTGCTCCCAACGCCATCTATTCATACTGGCGCCAAACGCGCCCGACAACTCGACTCGGTCGTCGGCGTCGCCGCCGCCCGCCGTTGACCCTGGAAAGGTTTTTGGCTCTATTTTTTACTGAAAGGGAGCTACGCTTTGCAATTTTACAATTTTACAAGAACAAACCGACCTGTGAAATACACCTTTGACGAAAAGTTTAGATTGCTACGTGCAGGCGTCGATTTACACGGTTCATTTTAGATCGAGCCTGGTGTCTTGGGACACCCTATATATCAAACAGTCTTTTTTTTTTCTTATCTATTTTTTTACATTTTTGAGCAACGCTGATAGTGCAAAGACACTTGACAACACAGGCGTCCACAATTTTTTTTTTAAATAAGTGGTAGCCGTCGATTTGGAGTTATCTAGAAATTTTTGCTATTTTTTATTTGTTTTTAATGTACTACTACTTCTCCGCCGTCTCTGTCAACGCTGTTGGGAGCTTTGAGCTGGGTAGTTTGAGAGCACGGAGTGTGCTACCGTCACGGTGTCACTGTTCGTGCCGGCTGATTAACTGCACATGACGTGAGTACTGCAATTTGGTACTGTCTCTGAGCACCTGTAGGACCACATAATTTGCGTAGAACGGTGTTTGCATTAAAAAGTCAAGTTTCCAAATTGAAATTATATATATATATTTGCTTTGCTGACCTTGTTCCGGCAACCCGGCTTCTGATGGTCTTTTTTGAACGCAGATTGCACCGTGTTCAACACCCTTTTTTGTTTACCGACCAGGAGCTGAATACATTTTTTTAAGAGCAGGTTCGAACTGGTTAGCGCTTGGTTGAACCGATAACCGAACTGTTATTTAGAATTCATCACAGAACCGGAATCGAACCGGAACAAAATGCAAAGCTACTGAACCCGAACCGAACCGGAATAATGAGCGGTTCGACTCCCTGCTCGCAGCACTTAATAATCCCCACATTGAAGGTGTAGATGATCAGTCGTTCGTTCTTCGTTCCATGCTGTACACACTGGGATGTCTGCTACATATATTTTGCGTAGAAAATACTTAACAAAGGCGTCATTGCTACGTTAACGCATTGGAAGTGTGTTGTTCTCAGGACAAAATCATTTGGTGATGCAGGGGGGGGGGGGGGGGGGGGGGCGTATGTCGTTCGGCTAGACGCAGCGAGAATGTCGTTTCGCCCTTTTTTCTTTGGCAACAAACTCAGTCGCACCATCTATTATGTTGCCGGCACACTTCCGGTCCGCGTATATCTCCTAGTTTGTATTTCTTTCACCATAAAAGTGAATTACGTCTTACATTGCTATAAGCGGCCATTCCCCAATGACAGCGCGTAGATTTGATACCGAAAATGTTAGATTATCCTGCGTCCAGTTCAGGGCCGGAATTTTTTAAGGGCCACACTGGCACCCCCACATTTTAACCCACTCGTGAAAAAGTGAAGGCATGCCCTGACAAGGCAAAGCGAGTCCTCGAAGTTTACATGACTTCGAATTGAGGGTACTTGGTTGTATGACTTTGCAGCTAGTCGATCAGCTTCGGTGTGTCCAGGAACTCCAAAGCGTCACGGAACCCATTGGAACCGTACTTTGAAACATTTTTACAATAAAATTTTTACAAGTTATAACTTCTGTTTACTTGTTGTAACGGGCACCGGGTGTCGCAAGTCTACTAAGGCAGTGGTTCTCAAAAGGGGGACCGCGGACCCTTTGGGGTCCGCGAAGGCTCTCTAAGGGTCCGCGAGGCCTTGTTTTATCACTCAGTCCCATCAAGAGACGTTCTCTTTTTTCAGATTGTGAAGAAGCGTTCCAATTTTTTAGTAAATTTTCTCGTATGTATGTCAATGACAGAAGTCTACTTAAAACTAGCTCTTAGTTATATGCATTTATTAAATCATTATCATAATTAGCCTATAGCTTTCCCTTCCCCTCACCACAAACAGGGTCCTCCGTCGTCTCCGCAGATCCACAAGGGGTCCACGAAACATTAATGGTTGAGAACCACTGTACTAAGGGATGGGCACGATCAGTAATCACAACAACCAGTTGTGTATGCCGGTCCAACTTAATTTCAGCAAGTGCGGACAATTCATTCTTGATGGCCTCCATTTCGGCAGATGTTGATGGCACTGGTTTCTCAAGCTGGCCACGCCATTGAACTTTTCATCGCATGGATGACAGAAGTGTCCGTTGTACTTTGTCAATCTCGGTCCTCTGAGCCGTCGGTGTAGATTCGAGGTGCTCCCTGGTACCGCGGTGCAAGTCTCTTCAGCTGTTTTTTTAATGACGATGTCTGTGTTGTCTTGTTTCTTCTCATACCTTGTGGATGTTCCGAGCACACAAAAATACCATGGGAGATGATTCATGTATGCCGTTGGTTACATGCTACAAAGAGATAGCTGAATCTGGATTTCTTCTCACTTTTAACCGATTCAAAAGGGTAGTTACTATTAACAACTCATGTAGTCATATGAACTTATGCTTAAGATTTCTTTGCGATGCGGAGATGTAGAGGCAGGGTGTCACTACCAAACATACGGACGTTTGTTAAATGAAGCTCGAGGGACGCCCAGCGCTTACAGATGCCTTGGCGTTGAATGCGTTCAAGACGAAACACGTGGATGGTGTGAGGTCCAGTGTTTGAAATTGTGTAGACAATAGCCCCTCCATAATGGTGTCGTGCAACTAGAGCTTTGAGGATAGTGAATTTTCCCACGAATATCCACCGAGGCGACAGATTGCGATCGTAAATTCACTTGACGTTGTAGCTTGGGCTTCTGCCTGTGAATTTTCCTGAAGCCTCTCATTATAAGTTTCTCAAAGAAAAAATCCTGTCCTGGCCTGGTGAGTCGCTCCAATATAAGTCTACATGTGGGCACGAGGGTCTTTGATTATGTGGAAATAAATTAGCTTTCTTGCTTACCGAAGTTTTGAGTTCGATTGTAGCTTGGCACAATTGAACAGAGGTCATGACCGACTGTAATATTCTACGAAGCACATCTCGTGTCAAGTGGGTGGCCCATAAGCAGACGTCGTCCGCGTAGGTAAAAACGTTGATCGCCAGTGGTCCACGTGGTGTTTTTGGTATGTCAACCATGGCGATATTGAATTTTGTCGGTTTTCGTATAGAACCTTGGGGAAGGCCTCTATGTTTGGATGGAGGTGATTTCATTTCTAAGAACCTGTAACTTTCAATTATTTAAAGGGTTGACCTGGCCTTTCTGAACGCAGCCCTTGAGGTTCCTACGATAGAAAACTCCTGAAGAATACTTGAAATGTTTACATAGCCGAAAGCTTTCTACGCGTCAAAAAAAGATTGCAAGTGTGCTTCGCCGCCGAGCTCTTGAATGTTCTACGCCGATGATTAGGTCAAGACTAGTAGCACAGTGGTAAGTTGGGCTAGTTTGTGTAGCATTGCAAAAGGACAAAAAAAAAACTGCGCGAAAAACGACACGTATAGAAAATGTATACACATACAGAGCGCTAACTTTCCACTGTCTATTTTGGAGGAAAAAAAAAGCCCATTGGCGTGGTTGCATACAATCAAATACGTCACATCGCATCACCTGACCATCACGTCGAAAACTGCTGATAAAGGCAAGTTCGCAGTCATATAAACTTACCGGGTGAGCACTGACACCCTTATCTCTGTCAATTGAAAAAAAAAAAATTAAAAGCGTTTACAATTCTCTGTAATTCCGAATTAGAGCCCAGCTCTTTTGGAGGGGGATGGAAGGGTACGGAGGGGAGGGCATGCCCCTCCTCCCCCCTCCTTCTCTCCTGCTCCCCTCCCGTTTAGCGGGAAATTTTCGCTAAATTTCCCGCTAAATGTAGAGGAAAAATTTCCCGCTAGATTTAGCGGGGACATTTTTCTGCTAAATTTAGCGGTGAAATTTGTCCGCTAATTTTAGCGGGGAACGTTTTCTGCTAAATGTAGCAGAAACCTTTTTCCGCTAAATTTAGCGGGCAAATTTACCCATAATTACACCCGCAGTCACGACGACGCCAACGGCGACGCCGATGGCGCCTGCGACGACGGCGACGGCGACGGCGCTCAAGCCGGAAACGGGCTCTAAAGTGCTTCCCTAATCTCTCTACCCGTCTGTTGACGATGCTTTCCAAGAATATTGGAGCCTTCATCGCGCACGCATGTTCACGCAATCTGTCGTTTTGCCGATGTGTAGCTTCTTACACATCACCGGTTTATTGCATTAACTGACGTGTAAGAAGGTATACATCGGCCAAACAGGCCGTTGTATAAACGAAAAATTGCGTGAACATGCGTGCTCGATGAGGGCTTCGCTGTCAGGAAACTTGGCGGTGCACGGCGATCAGTGTGGGTGTACTCCTGTTTTAATCGAGACCAAGATTCTTGGAAAGCATCGTCAACAGACGACTAGAGAGATTACGGAAGCATTTTTGATTTTAATGAACAAGGATAAGTGTGTTTGTGCTCCCTCCAGGCACGTAGCCAGGATTTTGTTTCGCGGGGGGGGGGGGGGGGGGGGGGGCCCATTACAAAATGCTGTATGAGGGGGAGGGGGGAGAGGAGGTTCCAGCAAAATGAAAGATTTCGGGGGGGGGGGGGGGGGCCCGGGCCCCATGGGCCTCCCCCCTGGATACGTGCCTGGCTCCCTCAATAAACTTTAATGACTGCGAACTTGCGTTTATCGGTAGTTTTCGACGTGATGGTCAGGTGATGTCATGGGACGTATTTGATTGTATGTGACCGCTCCGGTGGGCGTCTTTTTTCAAAATGAACAGTTGAAAGTCAGAGCTCTTTGTGTATGCACCTTCTCTCTCCGTGTCGGTTTTCGCACTGTTCTTTTTTACCCATTTTACAATAGGTCAAGACTACGAGGGGCGTTCATAAAGTTTGTATTATTGTGACGAAGGAATAGAGATTCAGCAATCGAACTCGAGGAGGAGTTGAGACATTCTCTACATGTTCGCTGCCAAAAGTTACCCCCTTTTTACAGCGATGCACCACATGCCGGAGGCTATTGTTATAGAACTCCTCGTCTTGAGTGTTCAGGAATCGCTCCACTTCAGCAATCACTTGGTCGCCGTCAGTGAAATGCTTTCCTCTTATTTGGCCACACTAGAAGCGTCTGTGCCATTTAACCAAAAGTGTCATAAACTGGGACGTTGTCCCCGAACAACGCTCCCAGATTGGAATGAATATCCTTGGCATTGCTTCCCTTCAAATGAAAAAAAACGGATCACTGCATGTGCTTGGCACCAACGGGTGGTGCCATTTTTGTTTCGTCTCGCTAGCGGCGTTCCGAGCTACTGTAGCATGCGATGTTTATACTGAGCGGAAACTAGAGGGACGCGCGCTCATGTTGATGCCTGTTTTGTTCTGTTTCCTTTAATTTTTTGTGCCGATAATACGAACTTTATGAACGCCCCTCGTATTTCACCCGTCGCAGAGAGAGCATATACCTTGGAGAGAGCCCGTCAAAAACCCGTCATCTCGTTAGCTAGCAAAATATGCTTGCCGAGGAACCATGTGAAGTGGTTCTGGATCATACACTTCATTAATTTTGCAGCACATGATGTCAAGAGCACGGGTCTATATGAGAATAGCTCCCATAATGACCTTCTGGGTTTCATAATTGGTACAATAATGGACTTTTTGGACTCTGATAATCTCTCTAGATTTCCAGATAGAGTTAGAGTTGTAACAATCAAATTAAACCATTGATGGGCAGATTTTGAAGAGCCTGGTAAGATATACCACCTCGTCCTGTAGCACTGTTTTTTATTTATTTGTTTTTCTGAGTCTTAGTTGATTACTGACGCAGCGTCTGATCTGCGCCCCGCGTTGACCTATTTTGGGTGACTCCGAACTGGCAGCACTAATGGTGCGGCCTGTTCACTTGTGCATTCGCGGGAGGATTCGCGCTAGAGGCGAGCGGATTTCGGAACCGGGTAGCGAAATCGACACGTCGCTGGTGGAAAATCTGGATATCGTTCCCGGAGCTACCCAGGTTTTCCGCCAGTGACGAGCGAATTTCGCCACCCTGCTCCAGAATCCGCTCGCGGCACGCGCGGATCTGCCCGCGAATTCGCAAGTGTAAACTTGCGATTTCCTAGGCGTGAAACACACGTGCGAATAAATCGAGCCCGTTTCGCGCCTCCGAGTGGCGTAAGCATAACAACCGACGCTGTGACGTGACCAAAATGCCGCACCTTCACGTCTGAGCGTCAGCGACAGTTGCTATGGTTACGTCGCTCGGAGGCGCGACACGACGTGATGTTTGTTCTCATGTGTTTCGTGCGTAGGCTTTTTTTTTTTTAATTTATAATCGGCGACAGGTTAAGAACCCAGCAGAGGCTCCGCCTCGAGCGCCTTCGATGACGTCGTCCGCGCAGCCAAAGTCCTCCGGAACTCAACGTGCGCCAGCTGGATGCAGAACATCTACTCTTTTTTTGACATGTTATCGACTAAAGGAGGTGTAGAATAACTTTACGATACCTCACGCCAAGGCATGCAGTGTGAGATAACCTCGAGGTATCCTGAGACTTTTTAAACGTATATTGTCTGCGCAACATTGTTTTTAAAAATGCTCCCTAAATATTTTTTTTTTTTTTAAAGCTGCCTGCTACCGTTATCTTCACAGTCCCACAGTGCATAGAATGTTGTATGTTCGGAGCAAACTTTTGAACTTGTTGAAAAGACTTTAAACTGTCGTATAGGGGACTGCAGAACTCCTTGTATACAAATTTATCCGCTAAATTTAGTAGGTAACTTGATGCCACGCGACTTGATGCCATGTTACGTCAGGGCACGGGGTATCATGACGTCATGTCGCTGACCACGTCATGTGACCTGACCACGAACGTGGCGTCGTGGTGCGACGTGATGTCACAGCGTCACGTCGCTTGACGTCACATAACGTCATTTCCGTGACATCAATTTAACCGGAAACGTTTGCGGGGGATTTGACGTCACGATGTCAAGTCGTTGTGTCACGTGAACTGAGGTCACGTGAGCTAGTCACGTGCGTAACGTGACATTAATTTCCCCGCTAACTTTATGGGAAAATTGACGTCATACTTTCAAGCCGTCACGTGGTTCGACGTCACACTTTCAAGCCGTCACAAGACGTCATGTGATTCGACGTCACGCGGCATGGTCACGTGACGTGACATCACGATATCAAGTCGTGGTCTCCCGTGATAACCTGACGCGCCGTGTGATTTAGAGGGGAAATGCACAGACGGACGGACGCAAGGTCTGACGAATTTCTGGTATTAGGCGTTTCGGTCACAGAAACATTCCATGTTTTCAAAACATCGTCGAGCTTGGTCAGCCTGTGTGAAACCGCCGATTTTACGTCCAACAAAGCTATAAATATCTCCGGCGTGAATTTTGCAATAGTACGTATTAAAAGCCAATCGTGGTTTTATCTTGCGATACTGCGAATGTCTTCTCCTAAAGATAGTCTTAGTAGATCGTTTTGATCACTTAGATAACACAATACTCCCCCGGCGCGTGTCAGCGTCGGCGGAGTACTCTCTTACCACCGCGCCGGATTCCAAAAGTCAATATAACGTCATTTGTGCGGGTGATTTTAATATTGCTATGTCTTCTGACAGTGTTTCTAAAAGGGAAATGGAGAACGTAGTTAGCATGTACGAATGTGTCAACACGATAGTCAATCCTACAAGAGTTACCTTACAGTCCAAAACCATTTTAGATTTGTTTATAACCAATTTTCATACAGATCGATCGAACAGGGGAGTTATAAGTTGTGACTTGAGTGACCATGTTCCTATTTTCTTGTGTGTTGAGCTTAATATATCTCGAAAGCTAACGAAATGCGAACCTGCGATTTTCCAAAGTATTGATCAAAATAGCCTCGATGCTTTTAGACGGGACGTCGCAGCTGTAGATAGGAATACGGTGCTTACGCAAGAAACGGTTGATTATGCCTATAACTTATTTTTAGAACAATTTCTTAAGCTGTAAAAACATCACTTTCCATATAAATCCGTAAAAATATCAAAAAAGATTCGTAAACCGTGGGTGACGTCCAGTTTCATCAAAAAACTTCGTAAGAAAGATATGCTGTATAAACGGTTCATTAAGACACGCAACCCAGATGCTCTTAAGGAATTTAAGTCTTATCGGAACAGCTTAACTAAGGAGCTAAGGAATGCCAAAAAATGTTATTATTCTTCCCTTTTCTCGCCGGCAAATGGTCGCACTGACGCAATATGGAAACATCTTGGTTCGATATTTAAGGGATTTCCTGTATCAAACATTATTCAAACATTGCGGTACAAGGGTGTAAGTTTAACCGGCCAGGATTTGGCACATCTGTTTAATGAATGTTTTGTAAATATATCTAGTATTGCCGATACTAATGACTCCTGTAAATATATTTGTCAGAGAAACTGTAGATCTATATTTTTAGAGCCAATTGCTAGTTCAGAAATCACTAATGTGATTATGCACTTAAAAATAGCGGTAGCTGCGACGCTGATGCAATGCAAATTCGCCCCATTAAGTATGTTGCCGACCTAATTGCTCCCATGTTAACTTCTATTTTTAATATTTCTTTTGAGTCGTGTGTGTTCCCCAGAAGAATGCAAGTAGCAAAAGTGTCTGTACTGTATAAAAAAAAGGAGATAAAAATGACTTAGGCAACTATAGACCTATTTCTATATTGCCCGTATTTTCGAAGGTTTTTGAAAAGCTACTCAATCATCGTTTAGTAGACTTCTCGAATAAATGTGACCCCATAACTTCCTCGCAATCTGGTTTCAGAAAAAACTGTTCAACAGAGACAGCTCTACGTAATCAAAAAGAATTTATTTTAGAAAATGTTGAAAGTAAAAAATTAGTTTTAGGAGTGTTCCTAGATTTTATAAAAGCTCTTGACTGTCTTAACAACGAATTATTATTCAAAAAGCTTGAAATTTACGGCATTCGTGGACATGCCCTACAGCTTTTAAAATCATACCTACGACATCGTCAGCAATATGTTAACATAAACGGTCATTTTTCTACTGTAAGTTCTATTACGTCAGGCGTTCCGCGAGGAAGCATATTGGGACCATTTCTTTTTAATTTATACATTAATGGTATAATCAACGTAAATACTAAGGTGAAATTTGTAATTTATGCAGATGACAGTACCATTTTTTTTCTGCCGAAACCTGTGACGAATTAATTGATATGGCGAACTTTACTCTGTTAAATATAAAAGGCTGGGGGGATAGCAACTCACTAAAATTAATATTAATAAGACGAAAGCAGTCATTTTTCGACCAAAAAATAAGTCTCAGGTTATATCGAAGATTCTCCGCTTTGACTCGTCTCCCATCGAAATCGTTAGTTGTTTCAAAACACTTGGAGTGTTTTTTAGTGAGACAATGAGCTGGGATAATCATATAAACTATATTGTTCCAAGGCTAGCTCGGGTAGTGGGAATCGTAAATCGCTACCGATCTGTTTTACCAACGAGCGTTAAATTGTTGCTCTACAAATCACTACTCTATTCCCATTTAACGTATTGTCTTCTAGTTTGGGGCACATCCACAATGACTAATATAGAAAAATTGTTTTTGCTGCAGAAAAAAAATATTGAGAGGAATATGTAGTGTGCCATATGACTTTCATTCTGCCAATTTATTTAAGATTTGTAAAATAATTAACATTTATAAATTATCAGTACAGACTCGCTACAAGTTTTAAAAGTGAAAAAAAGGAGATTGTGTTTTCTGGAAAGACTTGCGTCGTTAAGGGGAATTTCCCCACATTATTCCACCCGCAACGCAGAGAAATGGAGGATGGTCACGCAACGAACAAACTATGGCTATCAAATGTTAAATTTCACACTCCCACATTTACTAAATAGTTTTTGCACTGATAATATTGATTTTGATAGTTTAACTTTCAAGGACCTGCGCTTATATTTTTGTACGTTATTTTTGTTTTCATTCTATGTTTTTGCACTTGGGTGAAGCTTGGTTTGTAGAAATGTCAACCGTAGATGTGCCACGGTTTCACTGTATACTTTGCCTCTTTTTGTATTGTTTCCGCATGGTTGCTGATGACCAGTAAAGCAGCTATTCAGCTTTTTTTCTTTGGGCCCCCCATCATTTGATGGAAATAAAGTTATTATTATTATTAATATTAACTGCCTCTAGTTTGCGAAGAATCTTCGTCGGACTCGGCCCACAGTTATAAGTAGGGTTCCGTGGTTTCGGTATATACCCAATGAACACGAAACATTACCCACCGAGGCGACTTTCTTTGAATCGGTGAAAACCGAAAAACCCCAAATTTAAACTGTCCTTCAGGAAAAAAAAAAAAAAAACGCCAGCTTCACAGGAAGAAGTTTTCTACCCTACTTTTTTTTTTCTTCCGGAACACAGACGCACTAAAATGTCCTTTGGGTGTTGCCTTTTTTTTTTTTTTTTTTTTTTTTGAATTATATTCGGAACCCGTTTTTTTTTACAGCTTCCGTAGGCCTGGAAGAGTTAATGTGTACGGAATCGTTTGGATCCGCTAGAGAGACATCCAGCGCATCAGCGACGGGCGGGTTGAGAGGGAAAGGGAAAACGCACAGTAGTCTCTAAGGGCGGGAGAGAGAAAAGAGGCGCCCTTCGTGGGGTTTTCGAGTGGCTTCGATGGGGAGAATACAGCGAAAGAAAATGCTTCTTAAGCCTCGCATTTTACTTGTCTAGGGTTCCCGTCAAAGATGAAGAAAGAATAAAACAATTAAAACTGGGACAACACAACGCATCTTTCATTTGTCCCAGTTTTATTTGTTTTATTTTTTCTTCATCTTTGACTCGAACCAACACTCTCTTCTCCCAAGCTAGGGTTCCCGTTGTACGTAGAATACGTTCCTGGATGGCGACTCGGTAAATCACAGAGTAATCCTTCTTAGTGTGACTTCATTACTATATATATATATATATATTTATTTATTTATTTATTTTATTTTCCTCAAAGGCCCCTGGAGAGGGAGGGGGTATTACATGAGGGGTGGGCATTACGCAGCAAAGCAGCAAAAAATTCCAGAAACCTGCGAACAAAATACAAAAGAATACAAAAAGAGCACATTTATATCAAGAAAGACAGGGTGAGCTAGTGTTGCCAGACGGATAAAACAAAAGTCAGCAGATTGATCCCCAAAAAGTTAATAGATTTGCACAAAATCAGTAGATTCTAAGAAATCTGTGTTTTTCCATGTTTTGCTATTTCCATTAAACCACACTCCGAAGAAATAGTATAGAGTAACAAATACCATGGTAATATACACAAATAAAAATAAAACACAAGACCAGTTCTCGAGTAATTCACGTATACCCAACTAAACTTTACCTGTTTTATAGAAAACAAAGTAAAATGACACCGTAAATGTTTTCTTTTTTTTTATATAAGCATTCATTGTGTTGCGATTTCAAGGATTATTCTTTGAAATCGAGACTGAGCCACTTTTGGGATCAACAGATGAGTGCGACATCCACCTGTCGCTATTACTGAAACGAAACCAACACAATACGTTCCGGCAAGTGCGCGCATACATGTCCAAATGAAGCCCTCTGCAAGCTGCCATCTTTCCTTACTGGGCTGTGGAAGGTTTTTGACGCAACGCTGTCGGCGCGGAGCACTGTTGAGGCTACGCGTCGTCTGCTACGGGCTTATTTCTTTTTCGCCTGACCCAAAGTTTTCGTTCAAACGTGGAGAAATTTAATTCGTTAGCTTTTTAAGCCACCGAGGAATAACCTTATATAATTTTCTTGCCAGAGCCTGTCAAATAAAGTAAGGAACTGAAATTTGGATGTCGATCCCATGCATTCCGCCGGGCGAATGAATGAAAATGGCAGCCCTCTCCGCACATCTCGAAGCAGCCGAGAGTTGGGGGGTTGGGAGCGTTGTGAAGGAGGTTGGGGGGAAAGTGAGGGCCAATAGTGTATGCGCACTGCAGGCGCATGCGCTCACGCCTCTCGCTCTGCGCCGCGGGCTGATTGGCTCACTCGGGAGAGGGACGTTACGGCGGCGAGATCATAGACTGGCCAAACTCTCCACATATATGGCTCTGGCCCGGATGTCACCGTCGACGGGCTTCTGGGCCATCTAGCCAGTGCTTCGTTTTGGGCCAAATAATACATTTTAATATGTTTACTTAAAAAAAAAAGTCAGTAGATTTTCTTTTTCTTTTTTCAGTGAATCAGTAGACCCGGCAAAAAATCAGTAGATCTACTGATAAATCAGTAGACTTGGCAACACTGAGGTGAGCACACAAATGCACGCATGAATTTCACCATTATGAAACTATGACTGATCTAGCGCTATAAGAGCTTCTTTGAATTTATCCAAGTCCCTAAGCTGTACTATGTTTTCAGGAAGATCGTTCCAATCTTTGGCTGTTTTAATAAAAAAGGAATTTGCAAACCGATCTGTGCTTGGGCGAGGATATGACACTTGTTGGGTGTTGTTAATGCGACTTGAAAAGTGCGAACGGAGCGTGATGTAAGGGTTCGGTGACAACGTGTGATAATATCGGTGAAACAGTGATAATCTGGCAATTCTACGACGGTGATTTAGCAAAGGCAGAGCCACACGTTTCTTTAGTTGGGTGACGTTTGTAAAAGACGAATAGTCGGAGTATACGAATCTTACAGCACGATTTTGAATGGCTTCCAAGTTTTCGATAAGATAATTTTGGTATGGATCCCATATTGCTGCGGCATATTCTAGTTTGGGGTGGATGATTTTGTATAGGCGAACAGTTTCAAGTGAGGAGGAGCGAAGTTTAAGATACGTTGCAGATAACCAAGGGATTTACTTGCAGTTGAAATTATACTGTTTATGTGGATGGACCATGAAAGGTCTTCACTGAAGTGCACGCCTAGGTATTTGTAAGTAATTGTTTCTTGTAGGACAGAACTACCGATGGAGTAATTATAAGTAAATGGATTGGTGCGTTTATGAAAGGAGACGAGTTCACATTTTGAAACATTTAAGGACATTTGCCATTCATTACACCAATTTTTTATAGCTGAAAGATCTGCCTGCAATTTTACTTGGTCATCGTAACTGTTAATTTTGGAATATAAGACGCAATCATCGGCAAAGAGGCGGATGTTATTAGATACACAAAGCGGCAAATCATTAATATATATTAAAAAGAGAAGAGGGCCAAGCACTGTGCCTTGAGGTACTCCCGAGAGAACGGGGCTGGTGTTAGAGGGGGTACTATTTACAAGGACGAACTGATTTCTGTTAGAAAGGAAGTTGTTAATCCAGGATAACACGAACGGGTCTAGGTTAAGCAGGGCAAGTTTAGACATTAGTCGGCGATGCGGGACTTCGTCGAATGTTTTTTCGAAATCGAGAAAAATTATCTCTGTCTGTGTGTTATTGTCGAGATTAACATGTAGGTCGTGAAGGAATCCGGCTAGTTGTGTTTCACAAGATAAACCCCTACGGAAACCATGTTGTGAAGGGTGTATGAAGTTGTTACGCTCTAGATGATTTATAATGTTTGTGAAAATTATGTGTTCCAAACTTTTTGTTGGCACGCTTGTCAAAGATATGGGCCGGTAATTATGTGGTGAAGACCTGGAACCGGATTTGGGGATTGGAATAATCTTACCTAACTTCCATTGAGCGGGGACGTGGCCTGTTTCGAGTGATTGAAAAAACAGTAATGTGAGAATGACGCTGCTTATCACCTTTGTGTTTTTCAGTATTTTGCAGTTGATGTTGTCTGGTCCAGCAGCTGATGAAAGCTTCATATTATTAATCACATTGACTATGCCGTTGTAGTTAACTATTATTGGAGGCATAGTTTCAGGAATCACTCTGTCGGTAGTAGTGGGGGGGGTCAGGCTGCGCTCTTGCGTAAAAACAGAGCAGAAAGCGTTGTTCAACGTATTAGCACATTCACTTTTACTTAAGGGCTCATCGGAATTACCATGCAAGGTGATTGAAGTTACGGCTGAAAGGTTTACAGTTTTCCAAAACTTTTTGGGGTTATTCTTAAGCATGCTGGGTAGGGTGGTTCCAAAAAAACACTGCTCAGCTTTGCGAACTGCATTTGTAAAATGTTTTTTTGCTTCATAATAGAGTAGCCACGTAGAAGGTATGTTTTTTGCTTTGGCTAATCTAAATAAACGCTTTTTTTGTTGTTCATTTTTCTAATTGCATTGTTAAACCATGGGGCAGATGGTTTGCTTTTAATGATAATGGTTGGTATAAATTTATCTACTAGCTCATTCAATTTGTTACCAAATAGGTACGAGTTTTCATCGACAGCGCGATAATGAAAACCTCGCTCGTATGAGAGATAGAAGTTTTCGAGTTCTCTGTTTATTGCTTCGTAATTTCCGCGGCCATAAAGTTTGATTTGCATGGTAATGGGTTTCTCGTTCTGGAGAGATAATTTGAAAGTATCCAGAATTACTTTATGGTCGCTATTAAGTCTAGTATGTTCGAAGTATGTGCAGTCTCTCTTGTTGCTTGCGTGATAACTTGAGTGAGTTGGTAGTTCTGTATACAGTTTAAAAATTCACTACATTCTTTAGGGCTGACACGAGATACATCTGACCAATTTATGCATGGATAGTTGAAGTCACTGCAGATAATAAATTGTGATCTTGGGTACTTTTTATGCAAGTAGTCTAAAGAGTCATTGAATTCTCTAGCAAATTCGGAATCCTGCTTTGGCGGGCGGTAGCACGCACCTAAAACGATAAGATTACGTGGACCTTCGCATGCTATCCAGACCATCTCTAAAGGGCTGTCAACGTCTACTCTATGATGACGGATTGAATTTTTTATCGCGATTAAGACGCCCCCACCTCTCGTTGATGTGCGGTCTTGTCGATATACAAGAAACTCGGGTAGGAGCGGGAAAATTTCCAAGTCTGTGATAGCAGGCGTCAGCCACGTTTCTGTGAGTATAACAATATCACATTCAGATGACTGAATTAGATTACATATTTGTTCTTGTTTTGGCATGACACTCAGAATGTTAGTAAAAAGGACTGAAAATGAGCTGTCATTTGCGTTGCAGTGCGTTTTATTCATGCTGTGACGAGGAGGGAATCCAACTGGGGGTGGTGAAATGCATGCGGCTTGTTGCTATATTGGAAATCTTTCTTGCACCCTCATTTCAGTCGTATCGTAGTAGTACGTTTTGTTTCCAATAATCAGCTTTTTCTACCGCAGTTTGAAGAGGGCGTTTTGGTCGCGGGCAAAACGTAATAATTCTCTGCGCGTTATACGAGTAGCCGCAGAATAGTCTCCCCAACGCTAAAGCTTGTGCCCTTCAACTTGATGCAGTTCGACAACACCATTTCTCTGGTTTTAAAGAAAGTAAATTTCACGACAATTGGGCGATGTTTGTTTGGTTGAACCTTTCCAACTCGGTGCGCTCTTTAGATTTTTTTGGGTTCAATCGACAGGTCAAGATGATCCTTGCAAAGATTAATGATTAGATTTTCACTGTCATTCCACGTTTCGGAGGCACCTTCGGCAATGCCATAAAAAACAAGGTTACGGCGGCGTGATCTGTCCTCAGCATCGTTCAGTCTATCGTCGACGTTAGCCAGTACACTGGATGTTTCGGCGGCTGACGATAACAATCTGTCAACGCTGCAGCGGATTTCAGGGATAGAACAACATTCGGCTTCAGTTTTAGTGATACGTGTGCTTAATTCGGACAGTGTTTGTTCGGTTGCTGCCAGTCTGTTGTTTATCGCTTTTAGCTCCGACATAATCAAAGCTTGGCCAGCCTCCAATTTTGTAAGAATTGCATGAATGGAGTCTGTCTGGTTGTCCCCGCTACGAGTATGTGGACCTGGGTTTTCTTCGAGGTCTCCTGACTGCAGTAACAGCTCGCGAATGACATCGACACACATGAAAAACAAAGCAACAAGGCACCGAGGGCTCGGCAGCTGTACTAAGAAGCGGTTTCCGCTTTTTCTTGCAAAGAGAGATTCGTTTGTACGCACCTGTACAATGAATGGGAACGGCGTTAATCGCTGCTGCATGGCGGTACAACTGCCGAGCCCACCTATATATATATATATATATATATATATATATATATATATATATATATATATATATATATATATATATATATATATATATATATATATATATATATATATATATTTATTTATATATATATGATCAAAAACCACACACAAGGAGTTCCTGGGATCTCGGCCTTGCCGGGCAACGCGGTGCAAAGTGTGTAGCCACATGACGGAACCCGTGGAGGCAAAAAAGTACAAATTCGGACTTCACCTTTAGGATAAATGGAAATTATAACTGTAACTCAGCTAATGTTGTCTATCTGTTGCACTGCCGGGTATGCAACATGCAGTATATTGGACAGAGCCATCTCCCCTTCCGTCGAATATTTAACAATCACAAGTCCCACCTTAACACACTCCCCAAACTCCCGCTCTCCAAACATATGCGTCTCGATCAACACCACATAAACAAAATATTGGTAACTATACTTCAATCGGGATTCAGTACATCACGCGAAAGGCAGCAAAGGGAGTCGTACCTAATTAGAAAAAGTTTAACACGCTTCGAGCGGACATTAACGAGAGCGCCGGTCTGCTTAGTTGCTTACATCTTGAACAGTTCACCTCCTCGGAACCCCCACGCTGACGGAAAAACGAACAGACGGAGTCCCCTGCCTAGAGTTCTCCCTGCACTGGACATCATTACGACCTCGAGGAATCTCTTCGCTCTCGGGTGCGAGATGGGGAGGCGGGCGGTGAGAAAAATAAAAATAAGAGGAAAAACAAAAGGGGGGGGGAAGGGGGGCACATGCCTGCACGTGAGTGTGTGTGTGTGTGTGTGTGGGGGGGGGGGGGGTGGCGAGGGGTGTTTGGCTGTGTAACATGAGCCGTCGCGCGTCTCGGTTCGCGCCCGAGCTGCTCCTGTGTCTCTGTTGGCTCTTCTTGGCCACCCGAGCGCTCTTTTGGGCACACTTGGTTTTGTTTTGTTCCCTTGTTTCGTTCTGGACACCGCCGAGCCCCAACGGCGCCTAGCGGGAGGTTGTTTGGGAATGCATGCGGGGCCCCTTCTCTGGCCGCGGCCTTCGTCCACCCATGGTCGGTGCTGAGAAGTTGTTTTTCGCCTTTCCTCAATGTTTTTTTGTTGTTTTTTTTTTGGCCGCCGTGTCAACGTGGCGGGCTTCCAGCTTTCACTGCAATAAGGACCTGATGAAGAGCGGTCCCCGCTCAGAACGTCGTCCAATAAATACGTTTTAAAGCATTTACCTCCTTCTTACGATATATATATATATATATATATATATATATATATATATATATATATATATATACAGAGTGTTTTTTAAGCTTAACAGATTTGTTTAAAAAAAAAAACGTGAAAGTTACACTTATGCCGCTTGTGGAGGTGAGTTATACGGCCAGGGGGACATATTATAGGGGGCTAATCGTAGCAATCAGTTGGCTAATTAATTAAAATTTGTTAATTAACTTTTTAATTAATGAAAATAGACATATGTTTCCAATTAGAAATTTGCTCAGGGTCATCGAAAACCCCTAAATCAGTCATTTTCAGAAAGACTTTGAGCGCGTGAGAAGCGTAGTAGTGCACTGAAGTTACCGCTCGTGGAGCAGGTACAAAGCTAGAGGTTGCGATAAGGCGCCCGCGCGATTTTTCCGTCTCTTATCTAGCCCCAGCCTTGTACCTGCTCCACGAGTGGTAACTTTAGTGCACTATACTACGCTTCTCACGCGCACAAAGTGTTTCTGAAAATTACTGATTTAGGGGTTTTCGATGACGCTGAGCAAGTTTCTAATTGGAACCATATGCCTATTTTCATTAATTGAAAAAAGTTAATTAACGAATTTTATTTAATTAGCCGACTGATCGTTACGATTAGCCCCCTATAATGTCCCCCTGGCCGTATAACTCACCTCCACAAGCGGCATAAGTGTAACTTTCACGGCTTTTTTTAAACAAATCTGTTAAGCTTAAAACAAAACACCCTATATACAGGGTGTTTTTTTTTTAAGCTTAACAGATTTGTTAAAAAAAAGCCGTGAAAGTTACACTTACGCCGCTTGTGGAGGTGAGTTATACGGCCAGGGGGACATATTATAGGGGGCTAATCGTAACGATCAGTCGGCTAATTAAATAAAATTCGTTAATTAACTTTTTAATTAATGAAAATAGACATATGGTTCCAATTAGAAACTTGCTCAGCGTCATCGAAAACCCCTAAATCCGTCATTTTCAGAAAGACTTTGAGCGCGTCAGAAGCGTAGTAGTGCACTAAAGTTACCATACTTGGAGCAGGTACAAGGCTGGGGCTAGATAAGAGACGGAAAAATCGCACGGGCGCCTTATCGCAACCTCTAGCTTTGTACCTGCTCCACGAGCGGTAACTTCAGTTCACTACTACGCTTCTCACGCGCTCAAAGTCTTTCTGAAAATGACTGATTTAGGGGTTTTCGACGACGCTGAGCAAATTTCTAATTGGAACCATATGTCTATTTTCATTAATTAAAAAGTTAATTAACGAATTTTAAGTAATTAGCCGACTGATCGTTACGATTATCCCCCTAGAATCTGTCCCCCTTGCCGTATAACTCACCTCCACAAGCGGCATAAGTGTAACTTCCACGGCTTTTTTTAAACAAATCTGTTAAGCTTACTTGTTTAAAAAACGCCGTGAAAGTTACACTTATGCCGCTTGTGGAGGTGAGTTATACAGCCAGGGGGACATATTATAGTTGACTAATCGTAGCGATCAGTCGGCTAATTAATTAAAATTCGTTAATTAACTTTTTAATTAATGCAAATAGACTAATGGCTCCAATTAGAAATTTGCTCACCGTCATCGAAAACTCCTAAATCAGTCATTTTCAGAAATACTTTGAGCTCGTGAGAAGCGTAGTAGTGAACTGAAGTTACCACTCGTGGAGCAGGTACAAAGCTAGAGGTTGCGAAAAGGCGCCCGCGCGATTTTGTCGTCTCTTATCTAGCCCCAGCCTTGTACCTGCTCCACGAGTGGTAACTTTAGTGCACTACTACGCTTCTCACGCGCTCAAAGCCTTTCTGAAAATGATTGATTTAGGGGTTTTCGATGACGCTGAGCAAGTTTCTAATTGGAACCATGTGTCTATTTTTATTAATTAAAAAGTTAATTAATGAATTGTAATTAATTAGCCGACTGATCGTTACGATTAGTCAACTATAATATGTCCCCCTGGCTGTATAACTCACCTCGAAAAGCGGCATAAGTGTAACTTTCACGGCGTTTTTTAAACAAGTCTGTTAAGCTTAAAAAAAAAACACCCTGTATATATATATATATATATATATATATATATATATATATATATATATATATATATATATATAATCTAAACGCGGTTCTTCGTTTTCGGCTAAAAATCAATCTTTACTTATATTTACACTCCAAACAGGTTTGTTTTTTATTAAGAGAAAAATTTATTTTTGTTGTAATTGAAAACAAAACTAGTACGTTTCGAACTTTTTTTTTGTGATCTACAAACGTGCAACTTATTAACGAAACGATTTGAAAGCGCGAATGAAAGAAGCAGTGCAAAAGATATTCAAGTGATACAGATTTTTTTTTTTTTTTTTTTTTTGCGAATACAAATTTCATAAGAGAGCGCTACCCCAGACTACCGAATGCCTCGCTGACGTTGCTGCGTGTTACGAACGGAAGCTTTTGTGTTGAGAAAGCATTATCTCAGTTAAGATACGTCCGAACACCGAACAGGTCTCCTATCGGAACAGAAATACTGTTCGCAGGTTCGTCTGCTTCTTTTGCGGAGGTGGTGGTGACGTCAGAAAGACGCAAAGTTCTGATTGGCTCTGATTGAAGAATAGCGGGTAGACCTCAAAACAAGCTGCCTTAAGGCCTTCCCACTAACCTTCAATCGGAGCCAATCAGAGCTCGGCGTTCTGACGTAACCACAAGCCCTGCAGAAGAAGCAGACGAAACTGCGCTCGGCATTGCCGCTCCGTATCCAATGATATTTCGGCCTCTACGTAGAAGAACGCCCAAGATCCAATCAGGAAGCAAGGAGCGTTATAGCACTAATAGGCCACGCCCCGCGTTTCTTAAACTGCCAGTGATTGACTAAATAGACCCTCGGCCTTGGAGTGAAACGAAAATATACACCCACAGACTGTCGTTTACAAACAAGCCCGCGTTTGCGCACACCCTGTGGGGGCACTGCACATGCGCAGTCCCGACAGCAGCGCCACCACAGCGGCGCGACGTCGGAGAGTCGAGTTGGTCTATATGGAAAAATGTCGTTCGGGTCGCAACGCCACTGGTAGTTCCTGCGACCACACGATCGCTTACGCCAGGCCAACGGGAATGAGGCGCCACCCGCGAGGAAGCCCTGTTCCGGCGTTGCAGAGCCCGACGGTGACAGTGTATACATACTGTTTCCTCGAACGCGAAGCTTTTACGTCTCGTTTCGTTCGACTTCTACACTCTTTCACGATTTTACTCTCGTCAAAGGACTATTCTACGTCAAAAAGGTAAATGACAAAAGACAGATTACGGGCGTCACGTACCCCCGGTAAGCCCAGATTTGTCCACGTTATTGCTGTCGCAGTTCTAGCTGCACTCCCCAATACGTCGTCGGTGGTTTGGTCGAACCACTTTCCTTCTTATTACATCCTAGATATCCCAAGCTACCTATATGCGAATTCTGCGAGCCAAAATAGATCGATCCCGCTGCGATGGCCTGGAAATCCGATCCGAAAGGGTAGTGAATTTAAAACACAACAAATCACCGGAGAAAATGCACGACGGCTGGCCACGAGCCAACTGATACGAGCCCAACGTAAGCAACTTTCGGCGTGCATTCTTGGCACGAAATTGTGTTGTTCACTCAAAAATGCGCGTTGCAGGAAGAGGGGCATTGCCGGAATGCTAAATAGACACTAAAATGAATATTCAGTGCTAAACCAGGAATATATATTTTAGCGTTTTTCGTCGCTAAACTGCTGGCAATGCTTTGTGTTCGGACTTTACTGCCAACATCAGTGGAGCAAGCCCGAGAAGCATAGTACCTGTACAGTATGCTTATGCATCGCACAAAAGACAGTCTACAGACAGTGTCTGGGGCGTTCCTTGTATATGAAGACCCTTTCACGTTGATCGTGAGAAAACAGTCTTCAGACATCTTAAAAGCATACAAATGCATAAAGCTTCGAGCATGCTTGTGACGTGTCTGCTCCTAATTTGCTCATCACGTCTGAAGCGAACACCGTCCCCTTGGTACGGATTGCGACGTAACAATGCCTCCAATCAAAAAAGCTCGCCACGAACCATTACATTTGTGAAGACAGACAGTTGTACTTCGGGCGCAATTCCTACGAGCGCAGAGGTAAACACTTGTGTTACTATCGGGTGCTTCGGCTGAATATGTGGTCCATCATTTATTTTGTCCCCCTCTCTCTCTCCCTCTGTCTCTCTGGTCACTGTCATTATATGAACAAACTTGCGCTCGTTGCTGTTGCACACTTTCACAAAACCACTAGTACCTTCTACGTCACGATGCAAGTTTGTTTTGTGCGTGTGCATGCGTGTGTCTCTAGTCCGTGCGCTTATGCGTACGGATAGAGACACACGCACGAGACATGCGTACGTGTGTGGGTGCGTGTGTATGTGTTTTATCTTCAGGCGAAATAGCTGCAATATATTTTGTAAATTTTCATTTTCTTTTTAAAGTTTTTAGAATACTTAGAAATCAAGGTAACATTCGCCTAAATTAAACACTTTGAATAACTATGTTGGAAATTATCTACATTTGCCTACACTTCGCTTTATGAGCTTCGCGGGAGAGCAGGCTAGTATGGCGACGAAGACATAATCCCCAACTTGGAGGCACAACGTATGAGTCACGTTTATTTCGCGCATGCGTTCTAGAAGAAATTACTAACGTTTATTTAAAGGAGGCAATGATCATCTTTACTTGAAAGGCACGATGCCAAGACACTTGTTTCGCTTTTACGGATAAAGACGGTATATATTTCTTTTGCTTGATCCGCCTAGGATTTGTGTCATTATGTGGGCTGTTGATTTTGTTTGGCACCGGCAGTGTTGTAGGCGTTACCGAAAAAAGATAACGAAATACGTTACTCGTTACTTGCAAATAAAAGGAACGCGCTGCCGTTATTGCTACAGTTAAAAAGTAACACGTGGTACTTTTGAGTTACTTTGCTTAATTATGAATTAACACGTTGTACGGTTTTGACGTTACAGGTATGCATAAGCGCCACATTTTAAGAAACCTTAGGTCCACGCAGAAATAGAACATAATTTTTTTTTTACTAAATACTAAAAAGAAAACGCAAAGAAATGCGCACAAAACGAAATTCACGCAGCGTGCCGCCTAGAAACACGAAAAGAGTGAAGTGCAATTTTTTTAAGTCTTGGGAAGAATATATGAAACGAGTAACATAGCGACGTTACCCGTTACGCGAAATAAGTAACGTAAGTACGTTACACGTAACAGTTTTGAAAACGTAACGAGTACGTTACTTCGTTACCGGAAAAGGTAACGAGTTACTGGTAACGCCGTTCCTTGTAACGCGTTACCGCCAACACTGGCCGTACCGGTCTTTCATGTAGCTACCATGACGTGATACTGAGCATGTCACGCCTCTCACTGCTTTGTTTATATTTATATATGACGTGAAATTACCTGATATATGGTCATATGATACACTAACGCCGTCTCCCATAGGTTTTTCCACTCGGCCGCAGATTATTTGAAAATTCTCCGCGATGTCCAATCACATGACACGTTCACATGATATGGTGATGACGGGACTCACAGTAGAAGCTCCTCCCCTTACACACGCTCGTTGTCTTGCGTCGTACTTTGGCTTCGTGAGCTCACGAGACGCTGAAGTGACTTTCCCCGTGTGGCTACTGGAATCATCATTGCCATTTTTATAATTACGTAAATGTGCAAGCATTGGTATATTGCCGCGCGGGCAGCTTGCCAAGTAGGCAGCGCGCGCGTGGCCTAACGGTTATAGCGCCTGCCTCCCACGCGAAAAGCCAGGGTTCGATTCCTGGCCGCGGGGACGCCTTTTTGTTGACATCTAATGTAATGTTCTGGTAAATTCGAGAACCGTGTTGCTTGTTCGAGTCTAGAAAGTTCTACACGCCGAAACTTCTACGCCGATTCTTCCAGAACCCTCCGCGTGTACATAAGAGGCTCCGCGTGGCGAGCCGCAGTCAGTTTCGCCTCAGCGTTTGACGCTGCTGCCACGCCGACTTCGACGCTCTGTTTTCTTCTGTTCGCTTTTATTTTTGGGCACAAGTTCGCCCCATTAAACGTTTAGTTTCCTCAGTTATTTTTGCCTTATCAATTGTCATTCGTGACATTTTGGTGGAGGTGCGGGGTACCGCATGCCCGTGCAGCGTTCCCCTCCAAGAGCCCGCAGTGCAAGTCCGATTCCAAGCCCGGTGAGAAGACAACTCTCCGCGGAACCCGAAACTCGGACCAGCCGCCGCATCAAGGGAGAGGATCCTGAGTACGGCCAGCTGTTGGACAAGCCCAAGCCACAGAAGACGACGATGGCAAACCAGGCGCAGACCCCGGCCGCTCCTGCCGTCGTATACCTGCCCCTCGCAACCAGAACTCCGACGCCTTTCCACGGAGACGACCACGAGGATATTGAAGACTGGCTGCAACACTATGAACGTGTAGCCCGCCACAACGGATGGACGACTGACCAATGCCTTCACAATCTGTACTTCGCGCTCGAAGGAACTGCGAGGCATTGGTTTGAAAACCACGAAGCGTCCTTCACTACGTGGGAGTCCTGCGCCGCCGAGTTGAAGCGAACATTCTTCAACCACCATCGTCGGCAGCGAGCGGAGGACCTTCTCCAAACAAGGGTGCAGGGCCCCAACGAAAGCGTGACCAGCTTCGTTGAGGATGTCATGCGCCTATGTGCCCGAGCCGATCCCGAGGCAGCCGAGGAGAAGAAGCTTCGCGTCCTCATGCGTGGCGTGAAGGCTGAAATTTTCGGGGGCCTTGTCCGCAATCCTCCGACAACCGTCGACGGTTTTGTGGCTGATGCGACTAACATCGAGCGTGCACTGGCGTCCCGAGCAAGCCACTACCACCGACTCGCCGGCGCGCCTACTGCTCCAACCGTCGCAGCTACCCGTCTGGACTTGAGCACCACCGGTGTCGACGGCCTTCGGGAAATCGTCCGCGACATCGTCCGAGAAGAACTCAGGAAGCTCCTGCCTACTGACAACCAGCCGGCTGCGCTGTCGATCGCCGAAGTTGTCCGCGAGGAGGTCCAGAGGGCATTCCAACCGGAGGCTCCTGCCAGCGTAGCAGCACCCGAGGAGCCGACTTTGACTTATGCCGCAGTAGCTCGGAGACCGGCCCCAGCGTCCCGGCAGTATTGGACGCCGCCTCGACGTGACCCACCCGCGCCGCAGACTTTCCAACGTCGGGATGGGCAGCCCCAGCTCGTCCGCACCGAACAACCAGCCCCTAGGAAGACGGATGTGTGGCGCACGGCCGATCCACGACCGCTATGTTATCACTGTGGTGAGGCCGATCACGTCTACCGGAGGTGCCCGTACCGACAAATGGGCCTCCGAGGTTTTGCGCCGAACGACCCTCGCCCAAGACACGGCGAACGACCTCGTGACATAGAGGAATACCTCCGTCGCCCTCCGTCACCAGCGCCGGCAGCACCACGAGGTTCAAGGTCTCCATCCCCCCGACGTTCCGCATCGCCATTCCATCGGTCGCGCCGTGACAGCCTGTCTCCCACTTCCCGCCGGGAAAACTAAGCGCGGCAACTCCCGGAGGTGAAATGCCGAAGACGACCGAAGCAAAGAGCCTCCAAGAACGCCGGAGCAGACTACTCAGTCATGAGTGGGAGGCTCTCTCGCCGCCTGCGAAAAGTTACGACGCCTTGGGGAGGACCACAAGTTCGGACCGCCGGAGGACACCTTATCACGCCTGTCGGAAGTTGCATGCTCGCGTCGAAATTCACGGCGAAACGGGCCCTGTGAAATTCGTCGTTCTACAAGACTGTTCCAGAGATGTCATTCTCGGCATGGACGTTCTGTGCGAATACGGCGCCGTCATCGACCTGGGTGAGAACAGATTGACGCTGCGGAAGCCTGTTCCGCCTTCAGAGAAACCCCAAACAGCGTCAGCCGCCGTCCGAGTCGCCGCCGCCCACGTGAACCTGCCGCCGCGATCAAGTGTTGTCGTACCCGTCGTGGCCGATACAGCTACCTGCGGCGAGGTTGTCCTGGAAGGCAACCTTCAATTGCTTTTAGGAAGAGGAATAGGCGTCACAGGAGGAATAGCTGAATTTCAGGACGGCCGCACTGTGGTCCTCGTGACGAACTTCCGAAATGAAACGCAACACCTAACAAAAGGGGCAGCCATTGGCCACGTCGAGGAACTCCAAAACTCCGTCGAAATCGCCGCCATTACTGACGAATCATCGCCACCTCAGCAAGGCAGTACGTCGCCAGCGCAGCTCGACATTGACCACAAGCTTCCGGGCCCGAAACGACGGCAGCTGATTAACCTCCTCGCCGAATACACCGACTGCTTTGCGACATCATCGAAGGTATGCCAAACCGCCGTTGCGAAGCACCGCATCATTACCGAGGACGACGCGCGCCCTGTGCATCGATCGCCGTACAGAGTCTCCGTAAAAGAAAGGGATGTAATCCAGTTACAAGTTCGAGAGTTGCTGAACGACGACATAATCCAACCTTCGAGCAGTCCATGGGCCTCTCCAGTCGTACTGGTTAAGAAGAAGGACGGAACGCTTAGGTTCTGCGTGGACTACCGGCAGCTGAACGCGGTGACGAAGAAAGACGTCTACCCACTCCCCCGTATCGACGACACGTTAGACCGGCTACGCCACTCTCGATACTTTTCATCGATGGACCTGAAGAGCGGCTACTGGCAGATCGAAGTCGACGAACGGGACCGAGAGAAGACAGCTTTCGTCACGCCAGATGGATTGTACGAGTTCAAAGTGATGCCCTTCGGACTATGCACGGCTCCAGCTACTTTCAGCGTGTCATGGACACCGTACTGGCAGGACTGAAGTGGCAGAGCTGTCTCGTCTACCTCGACGACGTCGTAGTGTTTTCCGGCGACTTCGACGAGCACTTGCGACGACTCCGAGCTGTTCCCCAATCTATACGGACCGCCGGACTCACCCTCAAGCCGTCAAAGTGTTGGTTCGCCTATGACGAACTGAAGTTCTTAGGTCACGTGGTTAGTAACGAAGGCGTTCGCCCAGACCCAGAGAAGACTCGCGCCATCGCAGCATTTCCAGCGCCGAGAGACAAGAAGGCCGTGCGAAGGTTCCTTGGACTATGTGCCTACTATCGGCGCTTCGTTCGGGATTTTTCGCAAGAATTTCCGCACCACTCACAAACCTCACGAAGGACGCCGAGAAGTTCGAATTGGCTGAGGAGCAGCAGCAGACATTTGACGAGCTGAAGCGACGTCTCCAGACTCCTCCTGTTCTCGGACATTTCGATCAAGATACGGAAACCGAAATTCACACGGACGCAAGTGATGCTGGACTTGGCGCAGTACTGGTTCAAGTGGAAGAAGGCACCGAGCGAGTTATCGCACACGCAAGTCGGACACTGTCCAAGGCGGAGAAAAATTACTCCACGACTGAGAAAGAATGCCTTGCGGTCGTCTGGGCAATCACGAAGTTTCGTCCGTACTTGTACGGCAGCCCGTTCCGTGTAGTCACGGACCACCACTCGCTCTGCTGGCTTGCGAACCTCAAGGGCCCGTCAGGACGCCTCGCTCGGTGGAGTCTCCGACTACAAGAGTTCGACATGACTGTGGTCTACAAGTCGGGCCGCAAGCACAGCGACGCCGACTGCCTGTTCAGAACCCCCGTCGAAACACCTTCCGCCAGCAGCGACGACGATGACGACGAGTGCTTTCTAGGCGCGGTGAACACCGACGACATGGCACGACGTCAAAGAAACGACCCTGAGTTACGCGCGCTAATCGAGCACCTCGAAGGACGGGGGGGTACTATACCCCGTGTTTTCTTGAGAGCCCTGCCGACCTTCGTCCTCCGACAAGGTGTACTTTACAAGGAGAGCTTCGGAGACAACAGCTCGCCATGGCTGCTGGTAATCCCTACCGACCTTAGAGCGGAGATCTTTCAAGCCTGCCACGACGACCCGACATCCGGACACCTTGGCTACAGCCGTACGCTGGCCCGGATTCGTGAAAGGTATTATTGGCCCAAGCTGCCGAAGACCGTACACCTCTACACACGGTCGTGCCACGAAGCCGGCAGGTCTCCTGCAGCCGATTGCTCCCCCAACCGCACCGTTCCAGCAGATCGGAGTGGATCTACTTGGTCCTTTCCCACCATCAACGCAAGGGAACAGATGGATAATCGTCGCCACAGATTATCTCACGCGGTACGCCGAAACGAAAGCCCTTCCTTCTGGGACTGCTGTGGAAGTCGCCAAGTTTTTCATCGAGTCCATCGTCCTCCGGCACGGCGCTCCCGAGGTTCTGATCTCAGACCGAGGATTATCATTCATGGCCCAGCTGACGCAAGAAATCCTTCGTCTCAGCCACACCAGCCATCGTCGCACCACTGCGTACCACCTGCAGCCCAACGGGCTGACGGAGAGACTCAACAAGACCATCGCGGACATGATCTCTATGTACGTCGACGTGGAGCACAAGACATGGGACGAGGTGTTGCCGTACGTCACATTTGCCTACAACACGGCCGTGCAAGAGACCACCGGGGTAACACCCTTTCAACTGGTGCATGGTCGCAAGGTCACGACAATGCTGGACGCGATGTTACCCCACCAACCGGCTGTCGACGGAAGCGACGATGCCCAGGTGGTTGCCCAACGGGCAGAAGAAGTCCGCCAGCTCGCCAGACACAGTGTTCAAGCCCAACAACGAGTCGACACTGGCCGCTACAACCTTCGTCGTCGGGACGTCCACTTCCAGCCCGGAGACAGGGTGTGGGTGTGGACACCGATCCGCCGCCGTGGTCTCAGCGAAAAACTCTTGAAGCGCTACTTCGGACCCTACAGAGTGCTTCGTCAACTCGGGGATCTGAACTACGAGGTGATGCCCGACGGAACACGGACTTCATCACGCCGCCCTCCACGACCAGAAGTCGTCCACGTCGTGCGCATGAAGCCGTACTACGCTCGATAGGACTGTGGACCTTATGTGTTCCAAGTGACTCTTTAGCTTACCGTTCTTTTTTGTTTGGTTTGTTTTGTGCTTCATCGGGGCGATGCACTTCTTAAAGGCGGGGAGTAATGCCGCGCGCGCAGCTTGCCAAGTAGGCAGCGCGCGCGTGGCCTAACGGTTATAGCGCCTGCCTCCCACGCGAAAAGCTAGGGTTCGATTCCTGGCCGCGGGGACGCCTTTTTGTTGACATCTGATGTAATGTTCTGGTAAATTCGAGAACCGCGTTGCTTGTTCGAGTTTAGAAAGTTCTACACGCCGAACCTTCTACGCCGATTCTTCCAGAACCCTCCGCGTGTACATAAGAGGCTCCGCGTGGCGAGCCGCAGTCAGTTTCGCCTCAGCTTTCGACTCTGCTGCCACGCCGACTTCGACGCTCGCGACGCTCTGTTTTCTTCTGTTCGCTTTTATTTTTGGGCACAAGTTCGCCCCATTAAACGTTTAGTTTCCTCAGTTATTTTCGCCTCATCAATTGTCATTCGTGACAATATTAGCAGAGCGTCCTGATCAAGACCATCTGAAATTGGCCATTCCACGTGTTTAAAATAATGCACAAAACTATGCACAATCCCACATCAATCCTGTTGGCCAGGTAATCGAAATACGTGACCGGAATAAGCGGAGTACAGCTTCCGGTATTAGAACATATTCCTCGCAATCCTACGAGCGTGCTTGGACTTGACTTTCAAATCTATACTCTAAGTATACTCCACACCACGTTCTACTGCCCTCTTTATATGTGGGTTGAATTGCAAATCGGTAATAAAGTTTTGCAAGCCCAAAATTTGTTTCTTTTGCTGTAAATTACAATTCTCGGTGATTTGGCATAAAATAAAACAGCCTCCTGCATTACATTTTTTTGACGCTTACTAAATATTCACAACGAAAGTGCCATTCTGGAAACTGCGCGGACTGCCCGAGTTGGGCCTGACCAGGCTTTGCTTGCGTGGAGCCCACATATCTGCTAACCTTCCCCCCGCATAGCAGAGTTGAGACCCATGCTAGCATTACATGAACAGCCCAAGGTGGCCACGCCCGCGCTTTGTCTCCGTGTAGCCCACATATTCGACCACTGTGACCCTGCGGAGCCGAGGTGTCACCCAAGAAGCTCATCTGCACGCTATACTGTACCACAGATAGTCGACGTAGGACCCACGGAAAAACCTCCCCTACACCAAGGAGGCTACGTGCAAATCCAATCCACAGGAAAACGCACATGGGACAAAGGAGTAATTGTGCTGAGGACAAAGAACAGATCGTATGATGTTGAAATGAATGGAAATGTGCTTCGGCGAAATAGAGTATTCCTGCGGAAGGTGCCAGTCCCAACATGGAATGGCTACGAAGAAACCGAGGTGGACAACGACAAGACCGAAAGCCACCACCAAGACGAAGGCCCAGCAGGAGACAGCTGTGTCGCCGAGCCACAGACCAATCCTGTGAACGCAACATCAAAGGGTCTATGCAGCCCAAGTATCCGACCAGTTCGCAAACGCCGAGTACCGAACTATCTGAAGGACTATGTACCTTAAGAAACTGATAATTCTACAATCCCAAAAGAAAAGGGATGTTACAATAATCTATTGTAGGTGTTTCAGCTGGCCCCCGCTAGGTGGCCAGTGGCGGCAGCGCGGTTAAGCAGAACCCGCAATAAACATGGCTGACCAGCACATGTGTGGTTCCTTAGCAGAGTAGACAAACAATGAACAGCTACTTTCTATGCCAGTGGGAATCTGCCCTCTTGCCAGACGCGATTGAAATGGTAAAGAATAGGGAGTAGTGTAGAAGGATGAAGGTGTGTAAGCATCCAGTAGTGTTTACCATCAGGTTCAGGAACTGAAGGCTTAGTTGAGCGAAGGATCATTTCAAGTTCGTGCTGCGTGAGGGGTTAATTGGAATCCTCTCGAACACCACCTGAAGTCTTCACGCGTGTGCTTCCACTCGCTCTTTGTGTGTAAGAAATGCGGAGGAAGAGTGTTGGGAACTTCATGTACGAGCAAAATGCTGACCAAGAATATTTGCCTGCCCCTCTAGGATGGTCCTTCAAGAACTCTACATCGTCAAAGTTTCTCGAAAGACCACGACAGTTCTATTAAATGATTACAGTCATTCTTTATGGAAATGCCCCTTTTAATTAGAGGGCTGAAGGAGAAAAAAAAAGGGTAGGGATGGCATAATCATTTCGGAGGAACTACTTCTGTTTTCGATTTGCTGTCTGCCACTCCATCTCCTTTAGGTCAGTTACTGGAGCAGAAAGGGTGCCAGAATCAGCTGTCACCTCTGCGTCCAAAGCCTTCTTGGCAAGCCTGCCAGGAGCTTGAGAGCTATCAGACGAAAGGGGGGGGGGGGGGGCAACCCCCGGCCTTTGCCTTGCTTTGCTGGGGTGGGGCGGTCGATTTACTGGGCCGACCCACTGCCCCGTTTGTGTCGTCCACTGCACGTGAAGCGTGCTGCTTCCTCGGCGAAGTCCTTTCCAGAGATGAGCGAGGGGCTCGCTCCCCTGCCGGGAAGGACGGCGCAGGAGGAAGGGGCGATCGAGTCGCCACCATCGCCTCAGTGGCACCTGTGTCCTTGGTACCACAGGGATTGTCAGCTGATTTTGCAGCTGAGAGTGAATGCCCAGGCAGAGAAATCTTCAGCCCGGACGTGGGGGATTGCAGCGGCTTCCGATGGTCTGGAAAAGACACCTGGGTCGACACTGACGCCTTGGACGGTGCATGTCCCCTGCTGAACACCGACTCGGCAAAAAAAAAAAAAAGCCTTTTTGAAAAGCAGAGAGACGACGCTTCGCATCCTGATAACTAATGTTCTCCTTTACGTTCTGATGTTCCATCCGTAGCTTGGCTTTTCCCAAAGAAGGTAGCTGGCCTGCTGTCTGGTTACCTTTTCAGTCCTCTCGACCTCATATTGTTGAACTAAGAGGTCCGCAGGCATGGTGGCCTTCGTCGAGCCGGACTTCACTGCATTCCTGAAAAAAAAATTAAACAAAGTAACTCGTTAGTGCAATTCCACTTATCTTTTTATGAACCAATTCATGACAACTTCATTAAAATATATTGAGTTGAATTAGATTTGATGATTCCACAATGCCCTAGGGTTGTGCTAGATATCTCGACATATGGATATGACAGGACTGACTCTGAAGCAGCCTAAATTAAGCCATATTTTAAATTACCCGAGACAATGGCAAAAAGACAGGAATATTCACAGTCGAAACAAAGACATAGGAAGAGAAACGTCTAATTTTAAGCAGTGTCTCGTTCTCTCTTTAACTAAAAATGTTTCTAACATTTTACCGCCACCTCGGGTAATTTACAATATGATCAACGTCCACCAGCCCGCCTGCACACTCATCGTGTTTTCGCTAAACTAGATCCAGCTGCAGAGATGACCAATATTGGAAGCACTCGCTTGTCTAATTATGTTATATTTATATCGCTGCCAATCTCGTTGCCTCTGGTTCATTTCGTTTTCCATGTTCACATCAAGCCTTCCCACAAAGTGCAGTTATGCCAATATTAATGCTGGGGAGTTATGGTACTATACATGGCGCGTCGCTTCATGGGATGTGGATTTTCACATTTCCCCAGTTTGTTCCCTAGTAAATGCAGGTGAGTCACGCCATCTTGACGTCCATCGGGTGGATATACGTCCCATGTATTTGGAGGCAGAGATACATGCTAGACCGGGTACGTAGGATGCCAATTTTGTCCCGTTCCTTTTTGTGCAAAAGTTAAAGTAGTCAAGTGTCAATAACGCGTGAAAATGTGACTGTTGTGCAGATTTGTACGTAGCGCGTTACAAGTAATGGATTACTTGTAATCGGTTACATTTTACTGTAATTTTGTAACGCTTCAATTACTTCCTTTAAGCAGTAACGATCCTCGTAATTGAATTACTTTTTTGCTGTAATCAATTACAAAAATACCCATTACAATTTTCTCAATTTCTTTTTTTTTTTTTTTTTTGGGGGGGGGGGGGCGGGGGAAGGGGAAGGGGTAGGGGTTAGATGTGCTGGAATCACACAGCTCTAAGCAACGGTCAATTTTTTTTTCTTTAACCCTAAAGCACGGGACCTCGAGGATTAGTAGGCCACTTCACTATGCTCCGTTTCTTGGGTAAATTTTTTTTTGGTACACCGGAGACTACGTCTGGGTATGAAAAATGACTTTATCCAGCCTCTTGTGAGTAATATACTTCAACAGTGCTCTTTTTATTTTATTTTTATTTTTCCCGACAGGGATTGGGTGTGTTGGCGTCACTCACTCATCTCTAAGCAAAAACGGTCAAAGCTTTCTCTTTTTTTTTTTCGGAACTGAGAGCAAGACCCCAAGGAATAAGCAAACCGTAATAAAAAAAAAAGTTGAATGAAAAGTAACGTGGGAAACAATCGATTACTTTAAAGTAATTTTTTTCCGATTACATTTTTTGAGGTTGTCATCGTAATTGTAATCGGTTACTTTTTTTCAGTAACGTGTACAAGTTGCTGTGTCAGCATGTGTGGCAAGTGTGGTCTCGACAAGATTATGAGGCACTGATTGGCAGAGAAGGGTGCAGAACAAGGATAGAATATCCCACTTTAAGCAGCGAAAAAATAGCAGGCAGCGAAACTTCTTGCTGGCGATTCCAACGATATGACAATGCAAGGCCCAGCTAAGCGTGTCTTCGCGCACACGACGTTGTTCTTCGAAGTGAACTCTTCCGCATAAATAGCTGATCTAGATTTTACGATTAAATGGCCAAACCAGGCCCCCGTCGTTTCATGGACATTTTTAGAGTGGGGGGGGGGGGGGGGGGGGGGCTGCGTTGTCCTGTGAATTGCGAGTTTGATGTAAGCCGGTCATTTTTTTGAGGCAAGGCTGCGGACATGTTTTCGTCACAAAATTATACCCTGCCTCGTCGATTGGACCTGCTTTTTTATTTGTCATGAAGCTCAAATAAGCAAGGTGTAAATTACCTTTGCATCACGTGGTATGCGCACACAATATGAGAGTCTACCCAGAAGTGAAGATGATGAAAATGTCAACACAGTTGAATCTCAAATGGCCATCTTGAGAGAAGCACCCACGACGCGATCACGTTTACGACGTCTACTAACTTTGTATTAGTAATGTACGATGCAGATTGCTCTCCCTAAATTATGCGACTGTCAAAGAGGATAGATATGTCTTCACTTCGGACGATCAGAGACTGGATCCCGGTTCTATGGACGAAGGCAGCGCAGTGATGTGTCTTAATGCCTGAAGCAACGAGCTAATTAGCGGATCCCCCCTAACTACAGAAAAGCGTAGTCAATTGGCAATATATTTCAGTTATTTCCGGTTCGGACTAAAGTGATGGACGTGAGAATCACGCTACTTTGGTGATTGTGGTTCATTCCCGTAGTCAGCTGTTGACAACCCTCGCGTCTTGGGACAGAACATTCTCACTATGGGCAGTGCTCGACAAAAGCACACATTAAACCTTTTCTAAGCTCCCACTGCATCTGAAAGCAGAGTAGTTCTCTCGCCTCATAGTGCAGTAAAGCTGCATGAACGGACCCCTTCTGGCCTTGAAGATGGCGCCACGGAATGTACTGACGTCACTCACGAGACATACACGTCCACCGTGTGACGTAGGTGCCAGCCATGTATTAGTGCTGAACTAATTGCCTTCAGGCAAGTCGGGTTGACACAAACAAATTAGGTGTAGTTGCTGCACTTGCACATACAAATGTCGCACAACGCCCACACCTGTCATGATATAAGGAATTAACCGGTCCTCGTAACCGCCATCAGTGCTCTGAGCAATCCAATTTGAGTTGCCCCTGAGTGATCACGAAAAAATGAATAAGTAGAGTGATCGCTGTGTCACTTATTTTATCACAATTAAGTGTTTCTTAGATTGTACCTGTTTACCAAGGAACATGATGCGTGCCTCTTCCTACTATCTTTTTCTCAAATCAATAATCAGCAACTTTGTTACGCGCAATATTTGTAGAACATCTTGTAGGGAGATCTGCTCGTGAGTTCAGCCTCTGCAGATCACGTCAGCAGCGACATGTATGTTCTCGTTTTTGGTCAAATAGCATCGTTTTACCCTTTAATAATAAAAAAAATGAAAACAAAATGTTATACCTCAACAGGCTGTACGTTTCTTTGTCATCAAAGGCAGAACCTGTGTCCTTGGCATTCAATTGTGGAATAGAACGAAGTACGGCAGATTGAGGATTGATTTTCTGGAGCTTCTCTAACAGTGCCTCCTCTCCAGGCACATACGATGCAGCGACATGGTCCGGTTCCTTGCAAATATGTCTGACCGGCTTCCCAGATTTGCTCCGGTTGATCTCGTCCAGTGGTACATCTCTGCCTAAAATGTGCAAAATGATGTTGTACGCTTTACTTATTATCTTGAGGGATCGCCAATGCAGCGTGTACCTCTCCTAAATGGTCTAGCCGCGTGTGTTGACTGTGCTTTAAATTTTAATAATCATGTGTCGTTACTCGTAGGGAATGTTAATAAAGTACTAGGAATAATATCTCGCTTGACTCGTAACTTTAAACAACCCCTTTCACCGATCCACCTTTTTAATTCCCTAGTGAGATCACGACTCGAGTTTGCATCTGTCATATGGAACTCGAGATCTGAGATACAGCAAAAACAATCGAAAATGTTCAGAAAAAGGATAAATACTTTGAGAGGCTCTTTTATTCTAATTATGAACATATGCTCTAAACGTTTTCACTTTCACTTCTGTCTGCCAGATCTGTTTGAGACTGTTATTCTGCACAAGGTTGCTAATGGTGCATTTGGTTCTCTGCAACTCCTTAAAAGGGTGAACTTTCATGCTCCTTCACGTGTAACCAGACGTTTTGTGTGCTTCTATGTTCGCTCACTGTGCAATACGTCACGTCTTTCTCAGATTCAGTCATTATATAACGCCATCGCTCCACCCCACCTTGATATATCTACATCTGTTGCAATGTACCATCGCCATGTGGTTAATCTTACATTTGTCTTTTAACACAATGTGTGTTTAGAAGTTTTTTGCCAATTTTATTGCTGGTGGTGGTGCACCAATGGGAAGACCGATCTGGTTGTTTTAGGCAACCAAAGTAAAGATGATTATTATTATAAATGGGCACACTTACGAATCATGAATCAACCTTACCTTAGATTGGTTCCTTTAGTCTAAGGTTTCCTTACTTGTTTCCGTAAAAAACAAAAGAAGCGGAGTCGCTACAATTTATGGTTCCTTTCCTTTCCTCATACAATCTGGCGAAGTTTCGGGAGTTGAACAATTTGTCTGACGTCGTCAGTTGCTATTGTAGGGTAGATGATTTGTTCGACAAGAAGATCTGTCTAGTCCCGCCTTTCATGCGCACTCCTCCGAGGGATCGCCAGAATCCAATAGAAATGTACAGTGACTAAAAGTTTTCTGCACGCTACCGGTTTTCTAAAGCAACAGTGCGCGAGTTGTTATTCCTCCTGTCACTTCAACCAAGCACCGACGATCGTGGAAAGCCGCTGTCACCTCTGCTCTAGCTGTTGGTGGCATTGCGATTCTACGGGGCTGGCACCTTTCAAACCGCCACCGGCGACTTGGTGAATATGTCCCAGCCCACGGTATGTCGCATCGTCGGCAAAGTGACCGACCTCATCACAGACAATCATTCCCCGAGGCTCGCGAAGTTCCCAGACATCGCCGACTGCCGCAACGTAATCACCGAGTTTAATAACATTGGCAACTTCCGCGAAATCACAGGACGCATCGACTGCACCCACGTTCGGATTAAAAGCCCCGGCGGAGACTACGCAGATGTGGTCCGCAACTCGAAAGGTAGAACGTTTACGTTCTACCTTTCGAGTTGCGTTTAGGTAGAACCATATAATGGATGGTGAATGGATTTATAACCCTTGACATTGCTCGAGAATTTTTTTAAAGCTCACATCACCTGCGTCATAAACTACCCGTTTCCTGGCGTTTAAGCTTCTCTGTAATGTTTTTTACACCAATGAACAAAAGTTTAGTTGTGCAGATTGGTGCATCACATATATGCACCCTGGTGTTAACAATGTTCTATTCCAAAAGCTGGCTTCACTTAACTAAATCTGCCTCGTTACCCAGATTGAAGCTTTTCTACTTTGTTTCTAAGAAAATTAATGTGCAAACACCTTGTAGATTTACATTGAACCCAACCATGTTTCGCAATAGAAATTCTAGCGGGGCCAACTCTGACTACTATTGCTTATTTACTAATTGCATAGACATTCACGAGAATTGTGCATGTTCATCTCCTGGCCATATCACAGGGCCCGAGCTGCAGTTCTACGACATGGTAGCAAGCCGGTTGGCTCTGTCCAAAACAGCAGGATTTTCGATAACTGTCGTGCCCATGTGCTGTACCAGTAATCAGTTGTGCTCGAACTCGTGTTGAATGACTTGGGCTGCGCCTACCTTTTCTAATGACATCACTGGCAGATCCAGGCAGAAATGGTAGCACAGGGGACCAGTAAGTTTTCTTCGCAATGCCCCCCTGGCAGCAAGATTGATGTCAGAATTGGATTATATAATTTGGTAGGCGCTTCGCTGTTGCACTGCTGGTGCAGAATGTATTAGAGGCCGAGAGCTCGTCAAGTCGTCCAGCGCAACATGATAGACTTGTGAGTGTGTAGATGAAAATTTCAACGGTATGACTATTTCTATATGCCCTTATCAACCACTCACAAACAGCATCAGGCATATTCCTGTGTCGTGTCTTGTACAGTGAAATGCTACTGCTTCACAACCTTGCTCAGAACATGACCTTGCACATCATCCATCACTGCTCGGAAAGAAGTTGAAAACATAAATATACAACCCCTCGGCACATAATTTATGCAAAGAGATCGATGGTAAATAATATTGAAATAGCACTCACACCTATAACTGTATGGGTGTAAACCTGTCGTCTTATGGGATGAAGATTCTAGCAAAATTGAACATGATGCTCTGCTGTCACCTTCAAACTCGAAAGCAACTTGGATGACGTAGTGCGTGTACGTCTCCATCCTTGCAAGAGCAACGTGCAATCTAAGCGAATCGCTTTGTCAGCAACATGAAATCCCCAGATGGTTTGCAAGTGATTAAAGAGGATTTAGTGATCTGAGCGTCGCTAAATGTTTATATAGAACTGTTACAAATAATAGGGATTCTCAAATGTCTTCAGATACCAATACGACTGTGACAAACCACGTGACCTTGACTGAGAACGCAGTCTGACTGACTTTAAAACTTTTCATATACCTAAAAGATAAAAAATTCTACATAAATTGGTTCAACCTAAAACTAGTGGAAAGAATGTTGAACATCAAGGCAAATTTTGAAAACGTTTTAGGCATATTGTGGCGCGTAGGGGAGATATTTAACTGTTTGTCCCTACATTTGCAATAATACTTAAAATGCAAGCCAGCTGGTGATGATTCATGGTAATAAAACAATCATGTCCTACATTTGTTGTATGGCTTCAAAGCCAACGATTCTTTTAGATGTGCCAACACAAAAGTTGAAATATAAGCAGCAGTCAGGGGCTACTTAATAAATCTTGAATATGTTAAGTTCATTTGCCCCCACAAATGACAAGGTAAAAAATTGCCTTGGCTTCAGGTTATGGAACTTGGCAATTCATAATAAGAATTTTACACACCCGAAGTGCCTTCGGTGTGTGGATGCGACGGTTTCCTTGCCTCGACATGAGGCTTCAGCTCAAACAAGAGCGGTCGGCGACCATCATCACGGCCTGGGCGGCACTACACAATTTAGGACGGCAGCTGTTAAACCCTTCTCCCCCGGTTGTACCCCTGCTCCCTCTTCCAAAGCCCTTTGTTCGGAGGCCTGGGCAATCAGCGATTCCGCCACCCCTTGACACTGGAACGAATGTGAGGAACCTGCTCATCGCAAGTCACTTCACCTAATCATGAAAATGTCCTTGCGGTCATGTGTCATCCACTGCTGTTATGTTAATTTAATTTAATTTAATTTGAATACCCTCAAGGCCAATCGGCATTAAAGAGGGGAGTAGGAGTAACAAAATAACGCACAAAAAGAAACAAAAGGGCAGAGTACATAAGGTATCATGGTGGCTCAGGACAGTAAAAAGTGTTTATAGCAGTTTTAAACAGTTGGGTATCAATAATATAAATTACGGAAATCGGAAGGTGATTCCATTCCCAAAGAAGTTTTAGGGACGAAAGATAGTAGAAATGCGTTGGTATTACATTCACGAATTCCAAATTTGATGTGATGATCGATGCGAGGTGAAATGTAGAACGGTGGGATGAAAAGACGTTGCTTTACGTACGGGTTAGCATGATAGATCTTGTGAAAAAGACACAAACGAGCAACTTTTCGTCGGAGAGAGAGGTTAGGCAGGGAGAAGGTGATTTTCATGGAGCTTACACTGGCAGTGCGGTGATAGTTACCTAGAATAAAACGGGCAGAACAGTTTTGGACCGCTTCCAGAACATTAATTAGATTAGACTGACTGGGGTCCCAGATAGAAGAAGCATACTCTAATTTGGAGCGAACGAGAGATTTATACAGTGTTGATTTTAAGGCTGACGATGTGAGAGCAAAGTTTCTTTTCAGGTAACCTAGCATGCGGTTAGCGTTATTGATGACATATTCAACATGCAGTTTCCATGAGAGGTTACAAGTAATGTGAACGCCCAAATATTTATAAGAGGAAACAGGGGTCAAAGGGACGTTGTTGAGGTGGTAGAAGGACACATTAGGACTAGTAGGTGATATTCTCATAACTTTACATTTAGTAATGTTAAGTTCCATATTCCAAAGTTCACACAAGTGGTAAACAGCATTGATATCTGTCTGGAGCTTTAAAACATCAGAGTCGTTATTATATTTAGTATATATTACACAGTCGTCAGCGAAAAGATTAATTAATAATGAGACGCAATTAGGTAGGTCATTGATGTAAATGAGAAACAGTAGAGGGCCTGATACGGATCCTTGAGGAACACCGGATGTGACGGAAATGAGGGGAGACGTGTTCTCATTAGCAGTAACAAACTGATATCAGTTAGTTGGAAAACAGACTATCCAGGCAACTACGTTACGATCAATAGTTAATGGGTTAAGCTTTAATAGAGGCAACTGGTGAGGAACTTTATCAAAAGCCTTGCTAGAATCTAGAAAAACACAGTCAACTTGGGACCCACAATCAAGGATGGAATGAAGATCGTTAGACAAAAACTGTGTCTCACAAGAAGGAAATTCGCGGAAACCATGTTGGCCCTTGTTAAAAAAAGAATTTGATTTCAGGAAATTAACCAGTTGGGAGTATATTATATGCTCTAGTAATTTACATGGTATGCTGGTAAGCGAGATTGGGCGCTAGTTAAGGGGGGAATGCTTACCAGCTCCTTTGTGCAATGAAATCACCCTGCTACCTTCCAGTCGTCAGGTAAAATGCCAAGTTCAAGCGACTGAGAAAATAGTTTAGAAAATATAATAAATGAATACATAATTGAGTTTTTCAAGAACTTTGAGTTAATATTATCAGGACCAGCTGAAGAAGACAGTTTTCAATTTTCTATTAGTTTAACAATACCAGTGGGGTCAATTACAATGGGGTCCATAGGTATAAAATTATATTCGTGGAGTAAGCAAGATGGCAGATTAACAAAACTTGGAAATGAGTCAGCAAAAACATTGTTGAGGATCTCCGCACATACATCACTGGGGATCGCACAACCGTCAACACAAAACGAAATAGACGACTTGTCTTTACTGTTAACAGTGTTTCAAAATTGTTTAGGACTAGTGGCTAGTAGTGTCGGCAAGGTGATATTAAAGAAAGAATGTTTGGCGCTTTAAATAGCAGATTTGTACTTCACAAGAGCGTCGTGATAGGCTGACCAGCGGTCCGGTTTGTTAGAAGACTTAGCGTCCCTAAAAGAACGTTTTTTCTTATTGGAAAGCCGCTTGAGTTGGACACTGAACCAAGGATAATTAGTGTGGGACGTTATCGTTCGAGGCGGATTGTATGTATTCGTGAGTGATTTAACAATATTTTTAAAAAAGATCCAATTTTCTTGAACTGACCGTTGTGAAAACAAATCGATGTAGCCATCCATAAAGAGAGCGAATTCATTGTTAATGGCGTCAAAATCCGCTTTCTTATAATCTCGAATGAGCTTGATTCCTTTCGAGGGAGTAACTACAGGTAAATTTAAGGTGATGTGTAACGTACAATGATCGCTGAGCTCAGGAGGATAAGAAATTTCAGAAAGAAGATCGGGTGAGGAAGTTAATACTAATTCAAGCAAACTGGCAGTTGTGGCTGTAACACGGGTAGGCTTTGTGACAAGCTGAGTTAAGTTGAAATCAACGCATACATTTAGAAATTCTAGACATTCTGAGGAATTGGGGGCATCAGAGGGACACCCACTAGTCCACACAATACTAGGATAGTTAAAATCTCCCAAGAGAAAAACAGGAGAGGCGGGAAACCTGGTTAAAATCAAATTAAGAAAGTAGTGTAGCTCATTGGGGAAGGTAGCAGAATAATTCGGCGGTCTGTAACAAACACAAAAAAACTATACATTTATGACTCGCACAAACGCATACACAAAGGAACTCAAGATTAGTTGAAGTGTTCACACAAAAAGATGTCATATTCTCAGATACAGCAATTAACACACCTCCACCGGATCTGAATTTGCTATCATAGCGATACAGATTGAAGCGCTTACAACACGAGAAACTTTCGCTGTCACGTATTTTAGCAGAGAGCCACGTTTCTGTGAGAATAACTAAATCAGCAGATGATGATTCAAAAACGGCATTAAGTGCGTCACGGTTTTTTTATGACACTTCGTATATTAGTAAAAATAATCGAAGTTTGTTCAACAGGCGGACGATGGCTTTTATTGCTCTTAATCTGCTATCACGATGTTTGTGCGAGGCTAGAAGGTGACCTATTAGTCGAAGCGCTCGCTACGGCCTCCTGATGACCCCCAAGCTGAACGGCGGCGTCAGTTTCCAAACAATAAACAAAGGCCTTTTTTGTCGACATAAAGCTTGTTATCACGCAAAGTAAATGCAACATTGGGATACGTGCCCTTCGCGAATTCGATTAGCTTACGTATACGTGACGAGTTGCCGGCGAAAAGTCCTCGTTTACAAAAACTCAGCTATTTTTAGTACTAATGTTGAATTCAAAATATTATCACGAGCCTTTAGGATTGCAAATTTTACAATTAGCGGACGACAACGGCTAGCAGAGAAGGCACCGATTCTGTGCGCCCGAGCAATACATTCCACGTTAATCTGCAAGTTCATGACTCGAGACAACGCCGTTCTTACCTTCTCCTCCGATTGAGCCGATGTTTCACGATCGGAATTCTCAATTTTGTGAAAGATTAAGTTATCTCACCTGTTTCTATCTTCTAATTTTTCAAGGCGCGAGTGCAGAAGAGCATTTTCTTTCCTGGCTTCATCGGCAACGCGCTGCGTGGCTTGAAGTTCGCTCTGCCATTCGTCAAGCTTCAACGCTTTCGTTTCGACATTGACGAGTATTTTATTCACGTCAGCTAGTTCATTTTCCGTCGACTGCTGGCTTTTCCCTACTTTATCAATAGAGCTGATTAAGCTGGCTTGACCTGTCTCAAACTTGAGAGTTCGGGCATTAACATCCTGAAGTAGTTGTCGCATTTCGTCTATCTGCTTTCTCTGGTTGCTCTTACTCGGGTTTTTAGTTACGGAAGTCGTGCGAGGACCAGGGTTAAGCTCGACATCTCCGCTCAGAAGTAGCACCAAAGAGCACAATGCATCAAAGCAATCAGCTATACAACAACACAGCACTTCTGGGCGAGGCAGCACTACAATGCAACGATAATCAGATTTCACTTTTGAAAAATTTTGTAGTTTACCCACCTGCAGCAGAAACACCACGGGGTTAGATTGCGACCGCATTCTCTCGAAGCTGCCTCGCCCACTGGCGATTTTGGTGCCAAGGAGGGGGGCGGGTCGTGAAGGTTCCAAGAAGGTTCCGTCGATGTCGAGGGCGATGAGATGGCGTACCGTACGTCCAAGAGGAATCGAAGCAGAAAAGTTCAGGTAACCTAAATAATGTTCGCTGAACAGGTCACAAATCGCGAACAAAGTGGGTTCTCGAGGCAGGCATCCTGGCAAGCTGGTACGGCTGAAGAAGTCCACCGGCAGCAGGAAGGACGTAAAAATCTCCAGCAGAAACACCACAGGGTTAGATTGCGACCGCATTCTCTCGAAGCTGCCTCGCCCACTCTTTTTATTGAGCTGTTATAAAATGTTTCACGTCTCTCTCATTGTTTTCCTGGGTTTTGGAGGCCTTCAAGGTGCTTTTTCAAGTATTTTGTGGGACGAAATATGTTTGTTTCAAATATTAGCTTTCATAAGGTAGGGCGTAGAAAAATTCAAGCTCTGCTTGAATAACGCTTTTTGTTACCAGCTGTTGTTGCTTATTCGTGCATCATTATTTTAATATATGATTGGAAGTTTCTTTCCTAACATTTCCAGTGATGTGTCTTATACTTACCATGGTGTGACTTATATGGATTTTTCATATATAAGTATGCTCCTTTACTGCACAAATTTGCTGCGGGGTTTATGTTTTTCATTTTATTCGTTGGCGAGAATATTACAATTGTCCCCCGCTTACGGACACACATATCTCAATACACATATGCGGGCTAATCAACTCGGTTTTTCCGCGCCAACCGTACGATATATAAGTGCGGCCTAGCAAGAAAACATTTCGAGGAAATAGCGGTTTATAGGGGACCGGTGTGACTTATGCAACAGTACGACTTATAAGCAAATGTAATACATTATAAATGAATGTGGTACTAAAAAGCAAAAAAACGGGCAAATGTGGTACATTATTTGATTCATGTGCTCCATAAATACATTCAGCGCAGTGTATGTCCCTAGTGGGCCGCGTCTATATTCCGATTCCATCTTATATGAACTAAAAAAAGAGCGGGAGGAAGCATCTCTCTGCATGAGCAACCCTGCAGTGAAGGCACCATCAAAAACTTAATGCCATGCACAAAGCTTCCTTGTTTCAACCAAAGGAATTTGAACAAATTACGGTCGCCTTGGCTTTCCAGTGACTCACACCAAAGCAGATATATTATTGACACATGTATCAAAAAGTCGTGAGTTTTGATTTTTGTGTAAGTACGGAAGAAACGTCAATAGAGGGTACCTCCCGCTGTTTATTTTTCGTGATCGGCAGCCTTCCGGAGGGCGAGCCTCTGCTTGACTCGCAGCGTTTTCATTATAATTTGGTGCTGCAGCCTCTTCATTTTGTGCTCGTCCTCCATATGCTTGATACGGAGGGCGTGCTCTACGTCCTTCCGTTCACGGTCTCGGTTGGAGTGGTTAATGCGAACGTCCTGTTCCCCCCTCAGCGCCCGTGCTAGAAAGCCCAAACGCCCTCTGGCGTGGGCAGGCAACTGCTTGGCCACAGCTGCAGCTGAGGCCGAAGTCTTGTAGCAGAAGCCACAGCTGCAGCTGATGACGTCCATGCTATAGCAGGTATGTCACGCACTGAGGCACCAGGCGCCTCTTGCTCCATATCTTCTATCTGGAGGTCTGCAAACTATATAAAACATAAATACCCTCGTAAATATGGTCTTTAATGCCAAAACAACTCAAATGACAGCTTTTACAGGTATAATTTTTAAAGCTTACATGGCTCATAGCTTGCAAGGTTAATGGTTCGGATTGCTCATACCATTTCACACAGCTTCAAACCAGCCGCATATTAGTCATGCGCGAGTTTTTACACTAGCTTTTCTGTGATCCAATCCTTGCAGTTTGATCATCTACGTATTGGTCATAGGTTCCAGTAGTTTTTGTTTCTTAAAGAAGCTCTCTTGCAATGTCAACGAAGTTTGTTTTTGTTTTTTTTTTTCTTAAAGTAGCGAGTGACTATGAGTTACTCCACTTCGACGCATGAAGTTTTGAGGTTAGTGGGGAAGTTAAAATAGCTTGGTTGACTCAGGCAGGCAAGTCATATCCATTGTCTCACTTATGGCATGCAACGACTAATGTTTCTTCTGTCAAGCCAACTGGTAATGTTCATAGAGTTTCTAAATTTTCCACACTCTTTCCTGATAGCTCATTGCACATGGCGATTTACGAGCGTGTTCAAAAAGAATCATATCTAGTTTTTATGCTATGAAAACTATAAGAGCTCAGAAGCATGACTTTTATCACTGAGCAGTAGTAGACCTTCATGTGCAAGCATAAACTTTGATTAGCTGAAGATTCAGCAGGGTCTCAAAAATAATAATAGGGAGATTATGCAGGTTAACAAATGGTCTAGTTGTTCTAAACATTATACGTGCGTGAAACGTTTCTGAGGTAATCGTCGTGGGGTATCCCTAATCGGATGATTGTTGCCAGGAGTCGCAGGGTGGCCATGTCTCGTCTGGTGGCAAGGTTTATTCATTCTGTTGCTCTGAGAAGTTGCCACTTCGAAATGTCCTTTGGTCTAAGGCAAGGGACTGGCGAATTGCGGACGTGTATTACGAGTGCAGCTTTTCCTTGAATCCGCTCCAAAATAATCTGAATTAATGTGGATCGAGGAGACCACATCAGCGAACAGTATTCTAAGATGGGTAGAACAAGGGCGGTGTAGAGTGTCTTCATCACGATGGTCTAGACCCTTGCGGACGTTTTGTATGAACCACAGCAAACTCTGTGACCGTGATTCAATTGAATGTTCATGTTTTGAAAACGTTAATCGGTTGTCCAGAATCACTTGGTGTATCTTGATGTTGCCAGTGCGGTTGTTAGCTTGGCCTTTGATCCTCAAGAGTGGAAGTGGGTATGACACCTTCCTTTTTGTTGTGAAGTATGTTGACCTGCATTTAAAAACACCAATGGCTCATTCACACTGGCGGTTGAGCTGCGATTGCGAAGCGGTTGCGGATGCAGTTCGCGGGCGGCCCCGTTCAGACACCAAAACGCGGTTGACGCTTTTTCGGAGATCACGCGTGATCTTTTGAGTCTTGTGTTTGGCAACCTTGTTTTATAATCCAAAATATTGTTTAATCCGCCATCCAATGCCAAATTTTAGCTATTTTGGTACTGAAGCTTTTTCTTCAGGCTGTTCCAACGCGTCACGAGTCCAGGCAGCGAAAAAAAAAGACATGGGCCAGCAAAGCCCACTTGCGATTTCGCGCACAAGCAAAGCCCAGCTAGGCGCGCCTTGCTGACTCATAAGATGATGCCCCATATCCTTTCTTCCAAAGGGATGCTTCCCGCCTAAATAGCTGACCTTGTTTTAGGGATAGAGAGCTAGTTTTTCCCCTCGTCGTTCGCTTTTTATCATTTACGGAGTAGTGAGTGGCACTGGCGGTACGGGAAATGTGTTCGGCACTATTTTCGGTGACTGGTTAAGAGTAAAGTGGAAGCTTACCCACCTTTTTTCACATTAGCAGAGCGAACGCTGGAAAGGCGACCTCCTCTACAGCGTTCGCTTTGCTAAAGTGGAGAGACGTGGGACGAACTTCCAATTTACTCTTAACCTCGCACCCACTATAGCCGGTCGGGCTTCGTTGGTGGCGGAATCTTCTTTCGTCACTCACACGTCGTCGAGTCTGCCGTTTGTTTATATTAACCCTAATTAAGGCCGTATGAAGTACCCTGCATCGTCTGGTACGTGCACTTTATTTCTTGGGTAGATTTCCTTCGTTCCTTGTGGTAATAGAAACGTTACAGGTCGAGCTAGCATAGGTACCCTGCCAGCTCCGCGGTAGTGCGTTGGTAACGCAATAGACCATATGCGAAATTGTTCGAACGTATGACAACACTCTGTGCGCTGCCATCTTTGTTGAGTCGAGACTCTCTACGGTTTGTCAATTTCGTAGCGTTGTCGGTAGCAATCGAGGCCTACTGTTCACCGTCATTGGTGCTCACCAACACTTGCGAGCTAAGGGTTAGTATTTTTTACGCCCTTCTTGCGCATGTACGTGCTCGTTGTCCCGCCCGCTGTTTTGTAGCCTCAACCAACATGGCGGACGTACACTTCAGCTCGAAATTTGCTTTGAGTGCCGGCAAAGGCACGAGCGCGGGCGCCTGATTTTCGAAAGCGCTTTCTCTGCGCGAGTGCTTGTGGAAGCGAAAGATTCTTCAGAACTGCGCTTTCACGCCCTGGCCTTTGACAGTACCGAAGCCAACTGGTGAGACGGAGCGTGTTTTTCGGTGCCCCACTAGATGGCACTGTGCATTTCGCATATGGTCTATTAGGCTCATGATGTCTCTATCGGCCTTCCTGGTGGCCATGCACGGTGTCGAAAGCTTTCATTAGTTCACATGACTACCTTAATGAATACAAAAGGCTGTCATTCCAGTCGATCGAGCGCGGGTTCCGATGTTCTACGGGCAAAGACTAACAAGGCAGCGCAGCGACGGCATTTGACACCCTGAATAATAAACAAACTAGCTTACCCCAACCAAACCACTGGAGCGAAGCCCGTTAAGATTACATGTAAATTCTGTTCGCGGCAGATTCAAGTGAACGGACGGGAACATCACGTTTCTTCGTTGATTTGTCTGCTGCAGCGCTGAGACTACAGCTCTTTGGACACCTCACCAGCGACATATGCTACATTGTTTCAAAAGCCACCGACGTCACGTCAGCATCGCATTGCAATTGGCTGATGGTTCGTGGTTCCCGAAACCAGTTGGGAGAAATCGGTCCCGAAGCGGTTGGCAGAAATGCGTCCCAACCACTCGATTAAAGCCCCTTTACGGTTGAAAAGGCGCAAATACGCTTCGTGGTTGCGGATCCGCTTCGAGTGTAGACGCGCCATAAGAGGTAATCTGTTGAAGGTGGTCGAGATGTGTACTCTGTCAAGGTCATGCTGGAGGCATTCATAGTCTTTCAGCAATTTGATAGGTAGGATAAGCAGTGAGGTCGTCTGCATATAGCACAGGAGTTGAGCTGACGTTTTTTATTTATTTATTTATTTAAAAGTTCCCTCAGGGCCCGAAGGCATTACAGAGGGGAGCGGGTTACATCAGTAGAATTCAACAACATACAATAAATAACAACCTATGAATGCAAAACAATATGTACATATTAGTGAAACGCTAAAATGTGAACATTGTTAAGGCAATTTTTGAAAGCAACGCTCTCAGATATTGATACTACAGACGCTGGAAGGTGGTTCCACAACACTGTATTTTGGGGTATGAAGGAATTGTGAAAAGTAGTAGTGTTACATGAAGGTACGCCCATCTTGTGTCGGTGATCGAGACGTGGTGATATGTAAAAAGGAGAGGCTAATAACTTGTTACGCAAAGTATGATTGTGGTAGTAGATTTTGTGAAACAGGCACAAACGGAAAACTTTTCTACGCGATGCAAGATTAGGCAGGTTCAAACTTGATTTCATGGATGTTACGCTGGCAGTGCGGTGATAATTAGGAAGTATGAATCGGGCGGTTCTATTTTGTATTGCTTCAACTGCAGATGTTAATACGTCAGTACCGGGGTCCCAAATTGAAGAGGCATATTCTAGTTTAGTGCGAACAAGCGTTTTGTAAAGTAGTAGTTTAAGCAATAAGGGGGCTGCTGAAAAATTTCGTTTTATGAAACGTTTGGGATGAGGTCACTGATGAAGATCGAGAGGAATGTGTGGCCAAGTGGAATGTGTGGTCAAAACCCCAATATGTTAGACCGGGATACTTCGTGGTATTCTCTACCGTAACAAATTGGGGTTTTGACAGAGATCCGTTCAAGTATACACATTGTTGTCTGCCGAAGGTGATCTGGGTTAGCCAGTCTAAGATTCGGTCCTGGAAACCCGCAACCTCAAGTTTCCTCTATAAAATTGTGCGGTCGATCCTTGTCAAAGGCTGTCGTGCAGTCTAGGTCTATAAGTTCGCATGCCACAGCACCGTCGAAGCTGTCAGTGATCTTGTGCACTACGGCAAGAATAGAAGTCTCGCAACTTCTGTCAGGACGGAAGCCATGTTGTGCTGGTGAGAGAGGGCATGGGTGTCAAGCGTTTGTGCATCTCCCTGTTCATTATAGGTTCCATTGTTCGGCAAACCACTAAGATGGTGCAGATGGGCCGATATGATTCTAATTTTTGAGCTGGTGCTCCATTTCTCTTGTAGACTGGAGTCATATACGCCATTTTCTACGTGCTTAGAACTTTTTCTGTGTCCAGACTTTTCTGGAATAGGCGTGCCAGAGAGGTGAAATGAGCTGGCCGCTCGCGTTTAGAAGAGCGGGAGGGATGCTGTCCGGACCAGGCGACTGCGACGGGATTCCCGTAGTTAAACTGTTGACGACCGTTGCCCTGATATTGATGTTGGATAAATAGGACGTGATTGCCTGGGTTCAGTCATGTGAGGTTTGTCAAAGTTGGAGCTGGCGATCTGAAAGAGGTGTTGTCCAAACTAAGGCAAAATGGCTGGTGAAGTGTGTAGCAGCATCCGTGTCATTGCGAGCTTTGCCTTTTTGACATGTCTAGTGCACATATATTTCTTTTGTGTCGTCTAATGCAAGACCAGAACACCTGTGGCTTTTTGATGGAATGTATTGCGACATTGAGGGTATAATCCTATGGTACTTCCGTATTATCTTCTTGAGATTTGTTGTGCAGTGTGCACACCAAAGCAGAGTTGTTCTGCGTATTGAAAAACCGTCTATGGGGCCCACTAGGATTTCTTAAATGTTTTTACCTACTTATCATAATATGTTAGAGGTTTGAGATGTTCGTCCAAGTTTTCCAAGGGGCTTGACGTACACTTTAAGGATTCCAAAAGGATGTAAGACTTCTCATAATTTTCAGAGGCCTCTGTGGTTTGTCCCAATCCTTTCCGTGAAACCACGACACCCATAAAAATCGTTTTAACGTCTCTGTAGGAGAGATCGCGTGACCCCTCAGGATATATAATAAATAAATAATAATAAATAAGTATTTTATTGTCTTGTTTTAAACAAAGTACATAGACCAGCCCGCAAAAGCATGGGTATGCTTGTCTGCGGGACCTGGCGTCCAACAGGTTGCTTCCATAGTTATAACAAAGCATGCATTTTTTGCATGCAACTAAACAAAACCAAACAAAGAGAATTATACCTGACAAGAGAACAAGCGAAAACCTTGGTCCATTTCAGGTCACCTATCGTCTGACAGCACCATTCTCTCAGGTCTTGTTTTAGTCTTTTTTGGGGAATCCAGGTTGTGAAGCTCTTCTGGTAACTTATTAAAATAAAAAGGAACATAGAATGACCTTGCATTCTTTCCATATTTAGTATAAATCCTAGGAAGAATGAACTTTTCTGTTCGCCTCAAAATGTGTTCTTTTGTTAAAGGAATATTAAAATCACTATTGAAGTCATGTTTTGCCAGTACAACCTCTCAGTAGTTAACACTCTCGCGGCATTCATAATGCGTCGGGGAAACCGCTTCGCCATTTTGTATCGGGTGGACGCAATGAGTGTTGGGAACTGAGGAGACGTTTCCCTGTCCCTATCCTGTCGTGGCCTTGGTCAACGCGTCCCCATTGCTGTGTCTGCGTTCTGTGTATAGGTTTTACGGGGTGGGCTAGGGACGCCCAAGCACGCTCAGTCCTCGCTAACAAGGGATAAAGGTTCGATATACTACATTCGTCAGATGCTGGTTGCCCTGTTTTCTTGTTTGCTTTTTCCTTCCACGAGCGCAAACTAAATGCGGAATAACGAGCGGGCGCTTGTAGTGTCGGTTTCCCGTCCCAGGCGTGGGAGCTATCTTCTAGAGCAGCTTCGTGTTTGAAATAAATTTGCAATAACGTTTTAAACTGCAATTTGTGGTCTATGGTTCTTAAATTCTTCGTTTGGGTGTCATCTGAGTATCTAAAGGGTTGAAGGGCTGAGGGGGTCTGAAAGGCTGAAGGGTTTTGAAGGGCTGAAGATATTTGAAGGGCTGAAGGGGTTTGAAAGGCTGAAGGAGTTTGAAGGGCTAGGGGCTTGATGTGCTGAAGGAATTTGGAAAGCTGAGAGGTTCCCCTAACACATCAGGGCTGAAGTGTTATTTTTAATTGGGTTTTTTGGCTCTCACAAGCAGTTGACGTTTTTGGCGAACTAGGTGTAAGATCATTTGGGTGATTCAAGGCGCACGGCTTTCGTTCCTGCCTCGGGGCCTCGGAACGCACTGCGCTTTGATGGCGTGCATAAAGTCAAGCAAACGGTTGTAGGCGTTTTCAGTTTTGTCCTGAAACACCATTTCCTACGGGACGTCCTGAAGCAGCGAATATAGGTGCTCAATACCAAGTTACGCGAAACACTTCAGCTGTTTACTATTGGCGTCTGATTTTGGAAAAATTTATATAGGTCTCTCTCACAATGGCCCTATGATGAGATCCGGCTAGGTTGGTTTCTGTAAAGCATTTTGCTATGAGGGTTGAATTTTATGGAAAAAACATGTCAAGGAATGAGTCATTTCCTATTTGATGTGTACACTCTAAGAAAAATTGACTACCCTGGGTAGTCAAAATGGCAGATTGGAGGCTTTGACTACCCCAAAGGGCGAGTGACCAGCCTTTGGGCGAAGTGACGACCTTCAACCGCTGTGGAATGACCACCTCTCTTCAGGTGACGACAGGCGGGGTGGTCACTTTCGAATCTGATGTTCACGTGCAGGCAGTCATAAATGATATTAGTAACTTAGATAACTACATAAAGAGTATAAATTATGTTCTTCCTTAGCTTTCGTGATCCTTTAGGATCCACCAAGTTAACATCTGTTGGGTAATTCGCGTAAATTGGTGGAATACAAATTTTGTCGGCGCGAGCAGCAACACTGGTTCTCAACAGCTGGGCCTGGCTTGGCATCAACAACAACGAACGACCCATCTGGACTGTCGTGAGTGTTTGCCGAAATGAGGTAAGGATATTGTTTTTGCCGCATTTAACGCCCGTTCACACTCTTGCGACCGAGTAAGACCGAGAGAGAGACCAGACCGGTTTTTAAGCCCCTTGCGATCTCTCAGGACGCTCCGCTCTAGCGCATCCGGTCCTAAGAAGTCGCAAAAGGCTTAAAAACCGGTCTGGTCTCTCTCGGTCTTAATCGGTCGCAAGAGTGTGAAACAAAATGACTAGTTGCATATCTGATCGTATTGAACCATTGAACACTGAGACCGAGGATCGACAGGGTAAACATGCTCATAGGTATGTGACTGTGTCCGCCCGTACTGTTTTCCTCAATCTCGGAGTGGTTGGATTTCTGAGCTGCACCCGTCGTGGTTGTGATCTCCCGGCTGTACGTACGTAGCGCGTGAAGTAGCGGGTTTCAGTTCAGTGGCATTGTAGTAATTGGCTTTTACTAGATGAGTAAAGCGATACGCACACGTCGTGCACCTCGACCGGAAATTGCCGCACGCACTACGCGAAACTCGTATAAAACGAATGGTTACAACTTTCCGAAGCGGTGGCGTAGCATAGGGGTTCAGGTGTCCGCTTCCTACGCAAGTGGACGCGGGTTCGATCCTCGAGGGGCTCCTTTTTTTTTTATAGAACCATTTTTTTTTGTTGTTGTTGGGCATTTGGCGATATTTACGACATTTATTTTTTATGATTAACACTGAAAAAAAAAAAAAAACTCATTGTTGTTGACGAAACTTCGCTGAACTAAATGGTGTACGACTTTTGTTCCGGAGGTGCAATCGGGGACAGCGGGGCTCGGGTTGCCGACTGGACGGGTTAAGTTTTGTAATTAGCAGTTGCACACTGTCACAGCGAAGTGGCGTGAACGCAGGCCGGGGGGGGGGGGGGGGGGTTGGGTTGGGTTGGGGTTGGTTGGTTGGTTAACGCGCTCATCAGTGATACCGCGCCGTCCGAAAAGGGTGACCCAAATGGCATATGCTCTCCGCATAGTGCGTATAGCCATTTCCGGTTGAAGTTTACGACGCAGTGCGTATAGCTATACTCTTACTAGATTGTTGCGTCGTCACGGGCACTATTTGAGTTGTTACAAGTGCCAGCTCGAGCCTGAACTCGCGCCTCTTTCGCCGGTCGTGTTCTTCAGTTTTGATGTTCTGCTCCATGATTCATTAAACCTAAAAGTCAATCACCTCTGCATCGTCACCCATCAGGGCATCCCAGCCCTGCCGCTCTACCGGCCCTTCCTGGATGTCGCCTGCCGCCAAGTAGCAGCCTGATCGTCGAACCACCAACATGATCGCCTCTACATCAGAGAGTCACACATTTTGGTGCGTCAGCTACCACTACATTTTGGTGCGTCAATCGCTACTATATTTTGATGCGTCTGCCCATCCCGTCCTTTCGACTGTTTAACTCTTTCCTGGGCAGAAAAAGAGCCCCCTGCGGTTTCTCACGACGTTCTTGCGCTCATGCTTGTTTAGTTTTTTTCAGGGCAGCATATAAGCTTCTGAGGTTCTTGCAGTGTTCCCATGCTTGTGTTCCTTCAGTTCTTTCAGGACAGTAAATAAGCTCCTGAGGTTCTTCACAGTGTTCCAATGCTCGCAATCGTTCACTTTACCAGTCTGCCCTGCAAGACGTGGCCTTTCAAACCTTCTGATCTTTTCCCCTTGGCCGGTCGCTCTGCTGTACTCGGTTTTGGACTGTACGAAATTTCATTGCATTGAGACGTGGCCTTTCAAACCTTCTGATCTTTTCCCCTTGGCCGGTCGCTCTGCTGTACCTGGTTTTGGACTTTACGAAATTTCATTGCATTGAGACGTGCTGCCCTATACCCCGTTCACCCCTAAGCTGAGACGGCAGTGGGAACTATGTGCTTGCCGAACAAATCAGCCACCTTCCTTTCACCTGACCCAGTCCTCGGCAAGTGGGTATGAGCGGGAGCGTGATCACGTAACGAAAGAGGGATGTATGACTGGTCCATTGAGCACGTAGCTTCCACCGCAGTCTCAGCTTAGGGATGAATGGAATATAGTCAGCGCGCAAGATGGCCGCCCAGCTCCGGCTCCTTGCTCGAGACCCTGTGGCGAAAAACCAGCTTGCACGAGCACGCTCGTGCCACAAAGCTTCATCGACGGCTGCCCGTACGCGGAGGAGCTGGCATCTCCTCCACTGTGATATTGGCCGATGCTTCTATCTGCTTTGTGTCTGAGTGGACCACGATCAGTATTACGTAACTCTCCAGCAGTATGGCATAATATGAGCCGTGTTCGGCATTGCTTGGTATCTGGCCAGCGGACCCGAACCTACACCAGAGGCATTTAACAAGACTGGGCACATGTCTTGCATCGTCTTACATGGTCTTAAATGTATTTGTCAACACCGGGGTACCAGAGGATAGTGTTTGCCAAGCTCTTCATGACTGACCTGCCTGGATAGGTGTCATGGAGCATAGCATAGTATACTGATAATGCCTGCTCAATTGCCGGTCGCCAGGAATCACCACAAGGGTGCGTTGCCTACCTTTGAATAGACCCTTTTCAAAAGTGTGCACCATCTATACTCTGTTCACCCTTAAGCTGAGACTACAGTGCCTGCCGGACCAATCAGCCACCTCCCTTTTATCACCCAGTGATGCTGATTGCTGTGCCATTTGCGCCAAATATAACAGCTGCAGGCCTCGCTACTGGACCAGATCCTTAGGGTAGGCTATAGTAGGTTACAGGTCAAGAAGGTAGCGGCAAATGCCCCTCAAAGGGAATCATATATCCCTCCGCCACCTCCCCATCCAATAGCGTCCCATCGTTTCCGTGACGTCATGGCCAACGCGGGAGAGGGTTTTGCCTTGCTTTGAATATTTGCTTTATCTTTCGACCTTGACTTAGCGTTCTGGAAGCCAGGAGAGAGAGATTAGAAGTCGTTTTTGTTTCCGATGGAAACAAAAACGACTTTGGGGGATTAGCTTCCCCTTCCGATGGATACAAAGACCACTTTCAGGGGCTCGGTTTCCTCTCCGATGAATACAAAGGTCGCTTTCTTAAAAAGGGGGGGGGGGGGGGGGGGGTCGAAGACAAGTTGGCATCACTCGGTAGCCATTATCTATTCATTGAAGCGGAACAAGGGGTGTTTCCAGGGAACTATTCTTTCGACTGCGGATGGATTTCAAACAGTCGCATCACGATTATGGGAGAAGCTTCTCCTACCTTCTTGACTTGTAACCGACTATAGTGCAGGTTCTCAGGACTTTCAATAATCGCCTCAAATAACATACTATTAGATTTGATTTCGCACCAAGCACTGACAGTACTCGGAAGTTTCGCAATAAGTCTCGTGATCTTTGGTGGGTTAGTTAGCTTTGTTGAGTGCGCTTCTCACCGCACACTGGTGTACTGCAGTGAAGCAACAATTCCGAACTAGGCGTTGCGATGTTGCGTGTCTTTCTTCGCCGCAGCACACCCGCGTGCTAAGAGGAAAGGTACTCCCCCAGATCGAGACGTAGTGCAAGAGGGTATATATGGACTCTTTTGTAGGTCTATTTTTATGCTTTGTTTTTTGTCCGATTTAAGAATTGCAGTTTTGTTACAACCTCCCCCCCCCCCCCCCTCAGAACTTGAAGGACACATAAATCTAGGTACTCAAAATGATTGTATTTTAATATTTGTTCAGTGGGATTACGTACCTAAAATAATCATTCACGGCAGTTTGCGCTGTCCTTCCTCAGCCGTCTTGTTACCATGTCTGGTAATTCCACATGCAACTAAACAGCTAGTGTTTGTTCTCCTCCTTTATTTGCCATCTCTCCTCCTCACATTTGCAGTGATATAAATGAAAATGAAGTGTGTGGTTATGCTTCAAAAGCTCTTTTTGCTTCTACAAAATGAACTTTTGGCTGCTCCAATAGCTGCTCCAAAATGACTACGACCAATCACATCACTGCTCTTATCACCTGACCCCGCTCTTTGAGCGTGGGTATGGGCATGGGCGGGAGCGTGATGACGTGGGGAAACAGAGACATATAACTGGTCTAACGAGGACTTAGCTTCCATCGCAGTCTCAGCTTAGAGGTGAACGGAGTGTGGTAGCTGCAGCACCAATTATCGAAGTCCGCCATTGTTTGGGCACACACTCTGGCCGATGTTGCTTGATGTTACAGAGAAAATTGCCTCATCTCAATAAACCTGATGCAAAATTGCTTGTTAGTCTGACAACACTGAGAGCGTCGGTATTTTAATGTTAGCAAGCATTGTCGGTACTGAAGCACGGTGGATGCATTGGAAACAACCGTACAGGCAGTGTGCGATGGCGCAGCAGCTGTGTTTTTCGCCTTCCGACCATGGAACGTGGACAAACAGTTAAAACTACTTACTGCAACTGTCTGACGAAACTTTCGGAGGCCTATGCACAAGCTGGCGACAACCTGCAGTGTGTAAGCTTCCGCAGTGAAGGCGTAGGACTTGCTGCACTGCTTTGACGAGGTTGTTGCCAGCATGCAGAGGCCTCCTAGAGTTTCATCAGACAGTCGCGGTAGGTTGTTTAAACTGTTCGTCCAGATTTCATGGCCAGAAGGCGGAAAACACAGCTGCTATGCAATCGCACACTGCCCGTACGGCTCTCTCCGATGCCTCCACTGTGCTTTGGTACCGACGACGCTTGCCAACATTAAAATGGCGACGCTCTCAGTGTTGTCAGATCACCAAGCAATTTTGCATAAGGTCTATTGAGCCTATTTGACTGGTTGCCATCTTTTTTTTTAACATTGCATATATCGAGAGCTTTTGGCACAGTGAATCATACCAGGGTGGATGCAAAAGTAACCGGAATGAATTTCTGAAAGGCGGGCCGTTTGTAGTACCAGCTTCCTCAGCTACCAGCGCTTAGCAGCACCCCTTCCGAGTTAGTTTGCCGACTGGCATTGTCTGCTATAAATGTTTTTTTCCAAGCGCTTCAAAATCGTTTTTTTTTTTTTGCAACGTCTGATATCAAGGAACAGCATGCGGCCGTGAAATTTTGTTTTAGGAAAAACTGCCGGAAACTTGTAATGTCTCAGAGAGCTTGCAAAGAAGATGCTAATAAGAAATCTCATGTCTATGAGTGCTTTTCTCGGCTCGCTTTAAGGCCAGTGAATTATTGATCGACGGCCAACCTCGTTCAGGGCAGCCCTCAACCTTCTCAACTGATGAAAACATCGAAACATTTGGGCATTGTTCACTCCGAGTTTGTTCCTGTTGGTGAATCTGTTAATCAGGTGTTTTACCTGGGAATTTTGCGACACTTGCGAAACTTAGGAAGGCAGAAATACCCCGATCTGAGGGAAAGGGGGAATGATAGTCCCATTACAACAATGCCCCAGCACACACTGCCCTGTCAGTGCAACAATTGTTTTAGCAAAAATGGCCATGACACCGCTTCTCCACCTCCCGTATTCTCAGGACCTCGCTCGCCCCGTGTGACTTTTTTCTGTTCGCTCATATAAAAAGTCTTGAAAGGAAATCGTTTTGTGAATGTGTAAGGTCCTTCAAGTCGGACATTGCAAAAAACGAAAAATGATTTTGAAGCGCTTGGGGAAAAATTCACAACATACCGCTAGATCCTTTGCAGACGACGCCGGTCGGCAAAGTGACTTGGGAAGGATGTTGCTTAGCGCTGCAAGAGGCGGATGCTGGTACTACGAACGCCTGGCCTCTTGAAATTCCTTCCAGTTACTTTTGGGTACCCCCTCATATTTTTTTTATTGTTGAAACTTTGGTTCTATAGCCCAGTATCTTGCTTGGTGCAAATCATATCCCTTTTTGTGTTATACATATTTTCAGATATTTTTTTTTTTTTAGAATGGTGAAATGACTGGTGTTCATATTTTGATTATTTAATGTTTGTAATGCATACATAACATTGTTTTTTGGTTAAATGTTTCCTGTTTTTATGTAAGTTTATTGGTTCATATTCAAAGGTGGCAGCCAATAAGAAGGGTGCAAGGTTGTTTCTGGCTTTAGAGAGTATCATTACTATAATTATTATAGTTTGATAGACCAGTGCTGGAAAAATACTTCTTTTCAGATTTCCATTTGAACAATGACTCAGATGTACCTGCACGGTTGTTTTAAAACGTTTAATTATTTTTTAAAGGAAAATATTTTCAATAAAAAATTGTTAGCAGGTTTGTAAAATAAAAGAATACAAACAATTGCCACCTGAACACTTTGTCTCCATTAGAGCCACTTCATATATATAAACAGTATAGTTTTGGTTGTAATGCCCTAATGTTTTAAGCTGAACACATTGTTTATATGAAGTCTCCCCATGCTTGGGAAGTGCCAACCTTTTGTTGTTATCACAAAAATAAAAGATTTAAAATAATTACATAGGGGCATATATGTTCTCCAAATGCAGCACATAAAAAAGAAATCTCGGCTGTGCTATTTTATATATATATATATATATATATATATATATATATATATATATATATATATAATATATATATATATATATATATATATATATATATAAATATATATATATATATATATATATATATATATATATATATATATATAAATATATATATATATATATATATATATATATATATATATATATAAGCCCAGTATCTTGCATGTATATATATATATATATATATATTTGTACCCCAATACGTTTTTTTTTTTTTTACGTAAGTTTTATTTGGGGTTTTTAAAGTAAAGCGAGTAGAGCGAGGTCACTCGACCAACACGGGAAAGCACGCCGCCAGCGTTTGCCCGCGACAATTAAGGGAAAAAAGAACGAATTGAACAACACAAGACTACGAATTATGTTACTTTTAGCCGATTACTGTCCAGGAATGCAGATATTGTTGTAACTTTTGCTGCTATTGCACGCGCGGAACGGGCGTAAGGCAGCGGGGCTTGAGTAAGTTTATCACTGCGTGCATCTGAAACCGAAACTGATCGGGGGCATGCCGTATGGTGTTACTTTAGCCGATTGCTTTCACATCATGTTGAACTTCGAAGCGCTAGATTAAGAGAGGTGTCTAGCCTGCCAATTTAAATACATAGACCACTTGTATACCAATAATACTTGCAAACACGCATCTAGTAAACAGTAGCAGTCACTTGCCTAATCCTTGTCAGAATGTAGTAGGGCATATATACGATTCGGGTCGGTGGGGTAGCTAGAGTAGAGAGTCGCGGATGTGTTGTGTTGGAGTTGTTTGTGCCTTGTTGTACTGCTGACATGTATGTGCCTGTATTATACTTTGTTTCACCTTCGGTCCGAGCGCGGCCGATGTTATCAGCCGAAGAACCAATCAAACAGCGCAAAAAGCGCAACGTCATGGCGTGCTCTCTGCGCGTGATAGGACTAGCCGGCGTTGGAGCACGCACAGAGACACACCGAATACCCGCTGGTCCTATCAACTGCAGAGAGCACGCCATGACGATGTGCCTCTTCGCTGTCTGATTGGCCCTTTGGCTCATTACAACGGCCGCGCTCGGACCGAAGCTGAAATGAAGTATAGTGTTCGGTATCTTGGTGGTGTGTGTGTGTTGTTGTATGTGTAGTAGGTAGTTGAATGCACGAGTTCGCGCATAAGTATTCTCTTTTAGTGCCACCTTGCGGTTACTACTACACTTCCTAGGTGGCGCAAGCTGCCGCTTGTTTCAATAAGCTAAGTGTCGAGCAGTCCTGTAGCTATTGCTTTACAAACAGCTGGCCTGGCTGGCCTGCGGCAGAGCCGTTTATTGAGAGAGTTTGGCCCACTGATCTCTATTTTAGTAGGCTGGATCGCGGATCGGGAGCCCGTTGGTGTCGCCACCGGCGGCCATTGCTTGACACCAGGCAATACACGCAAGCCTATGGGAGAAACGCACAAAAGTAAGAATATTGAAGCATGTGCGCTGTGCTCGGAGGCGAGTATTTTATGGTGCGCTGCGATCCTTACGTCGGGTGTTTGGAGATCAAATCGGTATATGTCAAACGTTCGGTCGCCGAATAAAAAAATCGAACGTACCGGAGCACCTACGGCAGAGCTGGTAAGCTTGCTCTCGTAGTGGAGTAAACAAAGGAACTTGCCGTCAATGAGACCGTCCTCGGGGAAGCCCAGACGTTGATGAATGACAAAGAAGTTCCATCTCGACAACGGCTTTCCGAGAGTGAGCGAATTCCGCGTAGCAAAGCCTTCGAGCTTGTCGTCTGCTAAACCCAACTCAACAAAACCGCCACCGACCCCGCGGTAACTCTAGGTAACTCTCGCCTCATTGAGCTGCACTACAGCGGCGTCACTCTCGACCACAAAATATTTATTTGTAATAATTGCGAGGGCTGTCAGTTTTAATGTTTGTACGCAAGCTATTTGACGGGCTTATCGAAAAGCATCCAAAAAGTTTCAGTGCCGACAACAGCTTAGAAACGGGGGAAATCGGCACTTTTTGTCGTTCTTCCCATAGAGTTCCATGCATTGGCTGGTGTCAATCAATGGCCGCCGGTGGCGACACTCGGCCCCAGCTGCCGGGGCCGCGGTCCGCGATCCAGCCTACTACAATAGAGATCAGTGGTTTGGCCATACATTGGTTTGAATAGGCGAGCATCTCGGGCCAACCACAGGCCGCGAAACAGCCCCCAGCGGTGGTCGCGTGCTCTAAATCTGTGCCACGACTATACTTCGTTTCACCTTATGTGCGAGCGAAGGCAAAACTGGAAGCGCGAGCACGGAAGCTCCGTGCGTTCAGGCTTTGCTCGAGCGCGCGAGCTGGGGAGAAATGCAAAAAGCGCTGTCTCGCGCGTCTAGCTTGGTGCAAATCATATCCCTTTTTGTGTTATACATATTTTCAGATATTTTTTTTTTAGAATGGTGAAATGACTGGTGTTCATATTTTGATTATTTAATGTTTGTAATGCATACATAACATTGTTTTTTGGTTAAATGTTTCCTGTTTTTATGTAAGTTTATTGGTTCATATTCAAAGGTGGCAGCCAATAAGAAGGGTGCAAGGTTGTTTCTGGCTTTAGAAAGTATCATTACTATAATTATTATAGTTTGATAGACCAGTGCTGGAAAAATACTTCTTTTCAGATTTCCATTTGAACAATGACTCAGATGTACCTGCACGGTTGTTTTAAAACGTTTAATTATTTTTTAAAGGAAAATATTTTCAATAAAAAATTGTTAGCAGGTTTGTAAAATAAAAGAATACAAACAATTGCCACCTGAACACTTTGTCTCCATTAGAGCCACTTCATATATATAAACAGTATAGTTTTGGTTGTAATGCCCTAATGTTTTAAGCTGAACACATTGTTTATATGAAGTCTCCCCATGCTTGGGAAGTGCCAACCTTTTGTTGTTATCACAAAAATAAAAGATTTAAAATAATTACATAGGGGTATATATGTTCTCCAAATGCAGCACATAAAAAAGAAATCTCGGCTGTGCTATTTTATATATATATATATATATATATATATTTGTACCCCAATACGTTTTTGTTTTTTTACGTAAGTTTAATTTGGGGTTTTTAAAGTAAAGCGAGTAGAGCGAGGTCACTCGACCAACACGGGAAAGCACGCCGCCAGCGTTTGCCCGCGACAATTAAGGGAAAAAAGAACGAATTGAACAACACAAGACTACGAATTATGTTACTTTTAGCCGATTACTGTCCAGGAATGCAGATATTGTTGTAACTTTTGCTGCTATTGCACGCGCGGAACGAGCGTAAGGCAGCGGGTCTTGAGTACATTTATCACTGCGTGAATCTGAAACCGAAACTGATCGGGGGCATGCCGTATGGTGTTACTTTAGCCGATTGCTTTCACATCATGTTGCCCTTCGAAGCGCTAGATTAAGAGAGGTGTCTAGCCTGCCAATTTAAATACATAGACCACTTGTATACCAATAATACTTGCAAACACTTTTTGTATTCATCTAGTAAACAGTAGCAGTCACTTGCCTAATCCTTGTCAGAATGTGGTAGGGCATATATACGATTCGGGTCGGTGGGGTAGCTAGAGTAGAGAGTCGCGGATGTGTTGTGTTGGAGTTCTTTGTGCCTTGTTGTACTGCTGACATGTATGTGCCTGTACTAGTGTTCGGTATCTTGGTGGTGTGTGTGTGTTGTTGTATGTGTAGTAGGTAGTTGAATAGCACGAGTTCGCGCATAAGTATTCTCTTTTAGTGCCACCTTGCGGTTACTACTACACTTCCTAGGTGGCGCAAGCTGCCGCTTGTTTCAATAAGCTAAGTGTCGAGCAGCTGAAGCTATTGCTTTACAAACAGCTGGCCTGGCTGGCCTGCGGTTCACTGGTCTTCCTACGTCGCTGCTTCTCAGAGCGATAACAATCGCAATAATTGTGCCACTCAGCCGACTCAGCCACCTAAATGCTCGTTTTGTGTCGAAGAGGTGCGAGGTGCAGGCACAGACGCGCACGAATGGATAACCACGCCGGTAAAGGTAAACCCAAACTAGAAAAGAAAGAAAATAGCGGTAGCGTTGGTGCGGAGTTGAACGCCTCTCGTCGGTGACGACGAAGGCGCCCAGCGATTCATCGCCACACACGACAAGCATACGTTGTGTTCAATAGACCCTTTTCATGGCAAACGCCATCAGGAGTTGTTCTAGTCTTTGACGTCCCAGAGAACTTCCGGTTCATAAAAAGTATGAACAAAGCCCACCCTAACACCGCTGTTTGAAATGTTGATGAAACGTTTAACCACCAATTCTCCAGGTGAACGCCAAAAGAACGCAGAACCCCCAGATATGATAAATATTTTCGAATACTCTTGTAAACCAACTTGCCTCCTCCAAGACGTTAAATTGACCAGCCGAGGGCTCTCGTTAAATCTCCAACTTTGATGTGCGTGTAGCGTTTATGCTTTCTAGCACTGGCGACATAGGCAAGCTCGACATACTTTCAAAGACGGAGCGACCGGAAGTTGCTTGGGACGCAGGAGGCAGTTCATGTTTGTAAACATGAAAAGGGTCTATAAAGTCAGCATGCCCATTCCTCGTGTAACGATTTCTTTTTTGAGCGTTCAGCCGCCGGTGGTAAAAATAGTCAATCTAGCGAGATGCCGTCGGGGGCGATCGCGGCAATTCCGGTACACACACTGCCGTCCTTAGAGGATATAGGTACAGTACCGGTGTCTGGGGACGGATGTTTAGAGTGTCTGAAGGCGCTTAAAACACGTCGAATAGGCGTATGCGCTCTATTCTCTCACTCGGCCAAAAAGCCGTGCTCTTCGTTAGGCCTTACCGGGGAATACGAGCCTCGCTAACCGGCAGCCATGTTGCTTTAGGGTGTGGTCAAATTTGACTACCTGCTTTTTGACTACGCGTGGGTTCGTCATTTTTACCCTGGGGGTCGTTATATTTGGGACAACTTTTTACCACCTCAAAGGAAGTCACATATGACTACCTTTTTTCTTAGAGTGTAGCTTGTTTTGTAACATCTGTTTTAACTCCAGTAATTATCGTTTGCTCAGAAGGTCGCCATCTCGCAAGTCAGTAGCCCTTTTGAAAATACGTCAGTGTCATTCACCAGGGTTTCTAAAATATTTTGACGTACCGTTCAAATATCTTTGAGGGGTCTGAGATATCCGCCGAAGCCTTCTAAAGGTCCTGACGTATCTTTCAATGATTTCTAAAAAGCGTAAGAGACCCGTCCTAGTTTTTGAGAGACTTGTGGGGTCTCTCCCAACCTTTTCCGTGAAAGCACGGCACCCATCAAAATCGATTTAATGGGTCTGGGGCAGAGATCAGGACATATCTGTCTGCCAGCTTTTTCTGGAAGTACTTGATTTTCGGTATGTTCAAAATTAACCCTGGGGTGACAGTGACGCGTTTGAGCCTGTTGGCGACGAAGGTCGTCGCACAGGCGTGTTGACACATTTCATGGTGGCATTATTTGGCGCTGGACAAAACAGGCGTCTCTCTGCGTTTGGAGTACGATCAACTCGTCGTCACGATGTTCGACGTAGCAACACACCCGAAAGGCTATCACTTCAAGGACACAAACACACAACCAAAAGAAACACTCAGTCAGCGCCAACTGACAACCCTTGGTTTGTCTCTTCACGTCAACGACATATGTCGGCTTCCCTTGTAGTTCTCATAGCGACTCTTGGGCGAGTACGACGTGTCATAAGCTCAACTTCGGCTCAAAATAAATCACACCACCCAGCAGGCCGCACGAATGACTTTAGCAAAACGCGCCGTGCCGCCTCATGGGTTGTCACGTTCAACCGTCACAGACCTCGAAATCAGAGAAACAGGAAGAACAGGTTACGAAATTCCACCGTATGTACATGTATTTACATAAATAAACAAAGCAAAAGACATCAAACATCCGGTACAGTATAGTATTATTCCCCTACAACCACGTATCCGTCCCGGGCACTTATGACCTTGAAGTGCGCCTGCTCGTGTGCGCTTGCATGTCTCTCTCCCTGATGAAGAACATCTTCTTGCCGCTCTGACGAAAGACGCCTCGTTGGTTCACGGTAGACTCCCGGGAGCGGGCCTCGGGTGGGCCTCCTCCAGAGCGTAGCCGAAGTGGCCTCTGTTGTTCCTCGGACCAGCGCTGTCTCGTTCCTTCGATACTCCTTTCACACCTCTTCTTTTTCCGTTTTTCCACACCAACCCGCCTCGTTCATCTTCTCATCTTCTTATGTTTTCTTATCCGGTTCACAATCGTGACACAGGTACACTGGCAGGTGGCGCAAAGCACCGCCCAATATATGGCTTGAAGCGCATACATACTCTGCACCGTCCCGTTTGCAGGGCTCGCAGGCTCGACAAAAAGAACTTGTTGGTTTTATTTTTCGAGTTGGTGGATTGACACTCCGGGGGTTTGGGTGAGTCCTTTTTCAAATTTATGTGTTTCTGGTTTTGGTCGAATGCTTATGATTACAGTTTGAACCAGAGTTAGGTGTGTTCAAGAAATTCAGCGAGTGTGGGTTCGGCGAGAAGAGGCGGTCTCACCCGGCGAGCCGCCGGCCAGGTAGGCCTATTTCTGCCTAGCTGGTACGAGCCCGGTCGAGCAGCGCTAGCGGAGCGAACTTGTCAAAGTCGTAGTCGAGGAGTGGACCCTCCGTACTGTAACCGTTTTCGCGATGGAAGTAGACTGTGTCCACATGTAGACCAGCTTGGCCAAACGACTTGCGACCACGTTTACAGGTATCCTGCAGTGTGCGAGAACCCGATGAAAATCGACGGTCGGCTGCGAGGGACGCCGCTGCCCAAACGAGCAGAGGCGTGTGGTCGAGCTTTGGGGCTGGCGAAGGGCCGTTCGGGAGTCTGATACTCGAAAAGATAACTGCAGACGCCAGCGAAGTGAATCTCGGCCGCCGCCAACATCTCGAGCGGACTTGATGGAGCTGTACATGGTTGGCTGTGTCGACCCCGGTCACCCGCTCCGTTCCATCCCGCACGGCCGGTGGACTTCAACGAGTGCCTCGACTTTCGGGCGTCCTCTCCTTCATGTGCGGGAGATTCTAACTGACGTTCACTTCGTGGCTCGCGATCAGTGTTAGTGTCTTTTTTATTACCTACTGCTATTTGTTTAAAGCGCTGTCGAGTCCGTTTGAGTACTTCCAGAGGTTTGACTTGTGAGTGTGCTATGTGAGGCCTAGATTTGGAGTTCACTGTCACTTCATCGTAAGTACGCCGCTAAATTTTATAGGCCTTTCACGATCATTCGCGCGAAGCGTGACCAAAACTGATATGGTGTGTTGTTGCTTTTGCTGTTGTTGTTTTGTATTCTGGTTGCTAGTACCTTGAAAGATATTTTATTTAATGCTACAAAAAACTACTGTTGTTTCTATTTAGTCTGATCTCTTTTGTCTACAGCTGCTTGCGCCAGGGTTTGAGCAAACGATGTTTTTATCGTCTTTTAACTTAAATATGCATGTAATACTAAATATCTGAAATAAATTTCCTATAACGTTTTAAACTGAATTTTCGGCCTATGGTTCACACTTATTTGGGTGTCTAATGGGTTGAAGGGCTGAGGGGGTCTGAAGGGCTCGAGGTGTTTGAAGAGCTGAAGGGTTTTGAATGGCGGACCGGTTTGATATTCTGAAGGGGTTTGAAGGGCTGAGAGCGTCCCATAACACATCAGGGCTGAAGTGTTATTTTCAATAGGGTTCTGGCATGGTGGGGTCTGACCATGTTTATATGCGCATTTTAGTCACCGACGACACATATGTTTGAGTACCTTTTGTTAAAGTGCGGAGGGGTAGAAAGTGAGGTATACTGGAGATTGTAGGACTCTTTTTTTTTGCCAGGTGGACAATAGACTGCACACAAGTGTAGCAGGCTACCCTTTCAATGAAGAACTATGAATAATGCCTCCAGGTCAAGATGCCCCAGATCAAGACTCTTTGTTCATTTTATATGTGAAGAAACGGCCAGAAGTACTCCCCTCCAGACTTGTTTCGGTATTTCCTGTAGACCTTAAAATAGGAGAGGTCAACTAGCTGGCTTCCGTGGACCGAGATGTCTATCCACGTTTCCCATGATACGTATATAGTGTCCGGTCGGGCAGTATTTTTCACTGATCTTAAGTTTCCGGCTTGAGAGGCGACGCCGTCTTCGTAACTGCGCGTTGCATTATGGGACGTTTCCCATAATGACGTCGCACGTCACGTCACGTGTGACGTCACGAGGGTTATTCTCGTGAAGGCTACGAGGGTATCCCTCACGAGGGTCACGAAGGTCACGAGGGTCACCCTAACTAGGGTTACCCTCACGAGAGCCACGAGGATTACCCTCACGAGGGTTACTAGGGTTACCCTCACGAGGATCATGATGGCTACCCTCACGAGGGTTACGAGGGTTACCCTTACGAGGGTCACGAGGGTTACGAGCGCTGCTCTCATGAGGGTCAAGAGGATTACCCTCACGAAGGTTACCGTCGTGACGTCACGTGCGACGTCATTCTAGGACACACGTAATTATGACGTCACATGTACGTCCCGTGACGTCACCCGCATCTAACACTGCGAATATTCCCACTAAATTTAGCGGTGAAAGTTTTCCGATAACTTGGTGGAAAAAACTTTCCGTTAAAGTTACCTTCGTGACGTCACGTATGACGTCACGAGGGTAAAATGTTTCAGCGAAATTTAGCGGAAACCTTTCCCCACTAAATTTAGCAGGAAAGGAAGAGGGGCATACCCTCCCCTCCGTCCCCTCCCCTTCTCCTCCTCAAAAGCTGTGCTCTAATTCGGCGTCACAGATAGTTGTAAACGTCTTTAATTGTTTACGTGCTTCAGCACACGTTGAAAAAGCCATTGAGCATTGGTCCTGCTGGCACTCGTTTTTTGAAGGTGACCAATGATGACTGCGCTCCATATAACATGCTTTATTTTTCTTAGTCTGCAGCATATGGCGTTCACGCAAGGCAGTTAGGCATGTCGGTGTCAGTGCGAAATAATTGTGTTTTTAATATTTGAGTCTAATTAAGCAAACGGAAAGGGTTTTTTCCATGCGAAAGTCCAAGACCGAGTGGCTCGGCATGTGTAAGGTGCTTCTTGAGATGCCCACATTGTAACGCTCCCTGCAAAAATCCCACAGTGCATTTTTAATATTAAGTGGCTTGTGTAATGTACCCCATGCAATAAAGATAATAAAAATATCTGCAAAGTTTGGTGGCAACGCGCCCGTTTTACGCTCTGCAGACCCAGGACCGAGTCCCGAGAGTGGCTGTCGATCTTGTTGGAGCAGTTGGCAATATCGACGACGGACGCCCCACGCCATGCTACGCCAGCTACAACTACAACGAACGTCATTTCCAGTGGTGGGAATAACAGCTATCTCAGTAAAACAGTGCGAAGGCGGGCAAAGGACGAGACTCAAAAGGACTGCACTCTCTCCGTGCGCTTCTCGTCTTTCCTCCGTCTTCGCGCGTCTTTTGGTTTCTTTCTTTTTTGTATAAATTATATTTATGTTCAAACCGAATTCGACGGTTCCAGCCTCGAGGTTTGTTTAACCATAAAACATTCAGGCAAAAAGACTTTCAAATTTCTTAGCTTGAAAATCCTCAAATTGCTCGACGTAAAATATTTAATAATTTCAAAAAGAATGTTAAGTTTTGAAACGAATGGCGGGAATATACAAAGAGTTGAAGTCAGCGCTGTGTAAGTGTCCCTTTCTTTCTTTTGGTGTGACTGTGAACGTTGTCCTAGTGTTTGTTACGGGTGCGCTGTGTCCTCGTGCGTCATGAACTACCAACTCGCCCGAACTTCTGTTTTAACAAGCTTTTTCCGCTACGAAAAAAAGTTAGTGGCATCACTACTAATGATCGTGTCGTTGTCAGTAGGCCTATACTCACTTCGATTGATTTGTGAGGTTGAGGGCGCATACATAACAGAGCATACACAACTTGTGACGTACTTCGTTATGATGTTTCAGTTCGCGTGATTAGCAAATAGCACATGCACCATCATGATAGTATACGGACCTCACGGTGTCAACCCTTGAGGAAACAACATGCCCTCTGTCAAGTAGCAACAGAACCTGTTTGTAGTAGAGCATACAAAACGTGTTGTGGCAACAAGGTTAGCATGTATGTGTCCAGTACCTTGACGGAATATTTTCTAACAGTGTGGAGGTGGCTCTGAGCCAAAGTCCATACAGGAACTCGGGAGCTGCCAATGTTACAAAAAGTGCTTGATGGCCGGAAATGCACTGTGGGACCGGCGGAAGAGGCAGTATCGCGCAGCGTGTCTAAGCGGTTGTAAGAGCCGCGGCGTACCCCTTGTGGCCTAATGCATTCGGATTCTTGATTTGCCAAGCGTCGTAACTGAAAATTACGAATGAGGCACCCTAGCTCCCTGGCGTTCCACGTGGACCACCCCCTCCATGGTCCTTGGGACCTACGATGGGGCGTTCCACATTAAGAAAACGTCTTTACACCCCACAACAGTGAAAGAGTGTTGCAAATTCTGGACAATGAAATTTACGCCTTTTCACAGATCGACCGAAACATGCAATGCATGTGCCTGGTGTAACATTTTCCTCTGGAGTTACTAGTTAAGAAATTAGCAGAGCAGGCTCTGTCCTAACTCCAATTTCCTTTCCCAGGGACCTTTTGCAATTCATGGGGGAAATCACTGAACTCGTGTGCTTTTTATTTTTTTAGAGCGCAGCTCTTAGGCGCCCGTTTCCGAGTTGAGCGGCGTCGGCGTCGGCGTAACCGCGCGTTGCATTATGGGACGTTTCCCATAATGACGTCACACGTGACATCACGTGTGACGCCACGAGGGTAAAATTTTTCCGCTATATTTTGCGAGAAAAATTTTCGCTAAAGTTGCCGGGAAATGTTTCCGCTAAATTTAGCTGGAAAATTAACGTCACGTGACCTTAACACCAATTCAGTTTCCCCGCTAAACTTAGCGGGAAATTTTTCGCTAAATTTCCCCCTAAATTTAGCGGGAAAATTTTCCCACTAAATTTAGTGGTGAAGTGTTTGCTAAATTTCCTGCTAGATTTAGCGGGAAACTGTCGGTAAATTTCCCGCCAAATCTGGCAGGAATATTTCCCAGTTAAATTTAGCGGGGAAATTTTCGCTTAATTTAGTGGGAAATTTAGCGAAAATTTCCCGCTAATGAGAGGGGAGTAGGAGAGGAGGAAGGAAGGGTACAGAGGGGGAGCAGGGACGTACGCTCCCCTCCGTACCCACCCCTCCTCCTCCTTAAGAGCCGCGCCCTAATTCGGCCTCACAGAGAATTGTATACGTCTTTTATTTTTTTACTGCACTATAGTCGGTGACATGTTGAAAACCCAGAGGTGGATCTGCCTCAAACGCAAGATTTTTTTGCCATTAATATCATTTCATCGTACGCTGAGCCAAAGCTCGACAGGAAGCAGCGAGCACAGGGTGGAAAAGGAGCATCAACTTGTATTCTAGCGTGTCACTGCGGCTTCTCTGAGCTAGCTTCAGAGAAGCCGCGACGGCTTCTCTAAGCTAGCTTCAGAGAAGCCGCGACGGCTTCTCTGAAGCTAGCTCACTCCTTATTTTCACACAATTTTAATTAGGTGGGATATCGCTTGAGACACTACGGTATGAGCGGCGGATAGCTGTTGTTCATGGATATAAACATTTAAAAATAAAAACCGAAGAACCATTAAACAAATTCTCTGGGCTCTTAATAAAGGCCCATTTATAAAAAAGTTTCCAAAAAAGTGTAACAAATGACTTATGTTTGGTGTCGAAGTGAAAGTCAAATTCCTTCAGGTAACAATGCTATATTTCGGCTGCCAACATCAATGCCTGCGTGCCCTTTTCTATTTCTGCATAGTGCTGTTGGACGCGTGTTATCGAGCACAAAAGAAGTAACTGGAGATTTTACCTTTTGCGCTGCACTTTCATAAAAACCGTACCTATGCATTACAAAGCCTCGGGTTTATTTTCGCTACACAGATGCAAGCTCTTCCAGGGAATCGACCGAGCTTTGTTGTGAAAAGTCCCAGGACCAAGCGCTTATTCTTCAACAGGAACTCATGCAGCCGCACTGCTATTTCCGCGAGATCGAACAGAAACCTTACCAATAAATCAATCAATAAATAAATAAATACGTAGTTTATTATCCGCACAAAATTTTCGCACGCCTGAGACTGCTGATGATGTAAAGATTTCGTTAAATACCTGTACCTTTTTTAAGTCAGCCTGACACCCACGGCACCAGCAATGTAGCCCAGGAATGTCACTTTGCAATCACTGAACAAACATTTTGCCCAATTGAGTGTGACACTAGTAAAATGGCAGTGCCAAAGGAGGTATTTTGCCTTTCGCAGCAAGTGCTTGACTGTCCTCACAACTGCGTTCCACCTCAATGTTTGACTGTGGGGAGTGTGAGCTGCTGTTAATGTAATGAAAGCCACATTAATCAGCGAAGGAATAAAAGTCATTGGCATCAAACTGAGGCCGATTTTCACTGAGGCCCAGTCTTGGGATGCCGTATCGTGCTTAGACCCTCTTGATGGCAGTAGTGGTCGCTGGGGCTGCTGTAGAACGCAGGTTGATGACCTCTGGAAACCAAAGACCTGTAGTCGACCAGGAGCGAATAGTCTTGAATGTTCAAGTGAATGAAGTTCACTCCAACCTCCTCCCAAGGATCACCTGGAGTCACTGACGTTCCGAGGGGGGGAGCTGTAAACTATTGCACTTTGAGCAGTTAGACACTAGTACCCGGTCCTGACTTTTTATCACCGGTCACGAGACAGCTTTCTAAGCGAGATGTTTAGAGTAGTTGACGCTCTAATGTCTGTCATGAGGTAGCTTTAGCATGCGATGTTGAAAAAGTAAATGAACTGACGATGCAAACACACCTCCAGAGCAGTCCCTCCGAAGTGGTTAAATTCATCTGATGTTGGCATGCAGTTTTTGACATAAGCAGCGCACCGGGACACTCTGAAGGCCCGTTCACACTCTTGCGACCTCTTAAACCTGGGTTGCTTAAAACTTCTTAAACCAGAGGACAGTAGCAGTGTAAACTCGGCGGTCCGGCATATTTTTTTATTTCTCTCGCGCATTATCCTTTTTTTCTTGGCTCGAAAAACTTTTGTCAATGTTATAAACGAGCCTTTCTATGGTTATTACGCACATTTGACCTCGGAAATCCCGCAAAACCTTCGCTCTTGTGCAATGCAGTTCCACGGTCACCGCATAGATGGCGCCACAATGCCAGTGTGTCCTCTGGTTTAAGAAGTTTTGAGGAACCCAGGTTTAAGAGGTCGCAAGAGTGTGAACGGGCCTTAAGCCAGCCCTTTGTGCAGTAGTGAAGAAGGTTACATTCGCCGCCGTCGGCTTAAGTTTGGTAAAGTTCGTCAAGTCGTGAAAAGACGACGTCTGGGAGGGAACAAACCATCTCCTCTGCGAATAATTTGACTTAACATGTCTGGCTGGGAAACAGGTTATCCAAACGATGCACGCAAAAGCGTGTCGTCAGTGCCCAACAGCTGGCCCGGTACAAAGAACTTGGTACTTGATGCGCATCAACTATACTAAAATCACAGTATCCGCAATGGCAGCTGGTTGTGGTCTACCGTTTACAACAATGCAATTGGAGACCACGGACATATTCATAGATCCGTTGTACAACCCGGCTGGGGGCCAAACCCTCTTTCTCATTTTGGCTGTAGCAGTGTTCGGCTGACGTAGGCTACAGGCTCACTGAAATGCTGCTCTTGAAAAATTACCACCCGTGGCCTAAAGAGCTGGTGTCGGCAAACACTGTAATCTTGTTTGCGGTGTGGTACCAAGCCACGGAGGTCAAAAGAGAGCGGCTGCTTCAGCTTATAAAAGGCAAACTTATGGACTTGAGTCATGCGGAGTCTTTCAACAGTCATGTTCTGATCGGTGCGGTTATGTTCTCGATGTGGTTAACAAGGCCCAGCGGAGGCCGGATGCCTGCGACGTCCTCAAGCACAGACATGAATTATATTGCCGTGACTTTGTCAACGTATGTAGAGATGCATTTAGTGTTGACAACGACGCAAAGGAACTTGATGTTTCTGGTGGCGAGCGAGCACTTCTCTCGGTAGGGGGTAACGCCTGCATTTTCCAGGTGACCAAGGACTTCTCGGAGGCGGCATTCATGTTCCAAGCGTGCATTGATAGAGACCAAGATGTCATTTATCATGTTGGAAGCCTGCGTCTGGCCTACAAGGATCTTTGGAGTGGACGTGTTTTCGAGCTGTGGTCGACTTGCGAAGCTAAGTACTTTTTTTTCTCTTCACATTTTGGGTGTGTAACTGTGTTGCGGAGTTGCCACTCCGGAGTTGGAATGATTCCAGAATCATTCCGCATTTTCGCGACCCCGGAATGGAATGGAAATGGAGTGGTGGCAACGTTGAGGGGAATGGAATGGGACTGAAATTAGATGTCTTTTGCCCGGAATAAAATAGAAATAAAATGGGCTCAATTTTTTTTTTTTTGTGTTTACGGTCAGCGAGACCGAGCTAGTCAGCGAGCCAGTTGCTGAGAAATAAAATGAGCGGGCAGGAAACTGCTAACCCGCGTGGAGCTCTAACAGACTTATACGCAAAACGTGCAATACGAAAAAACAAGCGTCTAAGCAAAGAGCAGAGGGAAGCGGGGGGGGGGGGGGGGCGCCTTTCGCGCAGGGCTTCACTGGCGTTACACGAGAGCGAGCGAAGCAAGAAACCAAGCGCCAAGCAAAAGAAACGAAGGGAGCGGCAAAGAAAGAAACCGCCAAGCGGTTCCTCATCGTGCTTGTTGTATTTTTTTTTTTTTGCGACGGCGTGGAGAATACACTCACGCACAGACTGAGATCTGGGAGCGGGGGACGACTCATAACTCGCAGAGCTCTGATAACTCGTTAACTCGCGCGCTGCCGAAAGATGATCAGTTATTGTTTTTTTTTTTATAGTTCGAGGAGCGTTGTTTAGCAGGCGGCCAACCCTGCTGCCTTCCACGTTCATTCGCGCGCACTACTTTGAAGTGCGAAATCTGGGTTTGCTTCGGCATTAAAACAAAGCGAGATTCACTTATCTCTTCTCTTGCGGTTTGCTCCGACGCTTGTTTTTTTATACTGCATTTTTACGTGTAAGTCCGCTTTTTCCTTGGTCTTTTTTTCCGATGCTTGTTTTCTGTGTTATATATTTGACATTCAAGTGGGTTAGGGTTACAAGCAAGCTAGCGGATTCCCAGTCATTTTCTTTGACTTTAGACTCTGCATACTTTGTTTCACCTTGTGATGGACCACTGCGGACGCTACGAGTCACCCAAGGCAATTCAGCACCGTGAGTGGGACTACACGCACGGCGCGTTGCTGCGCCCCAGGGTCACGCGACACTCACAAGGCACTGGAATGGTTTCAATGGCTCTCGTGCTGTCTGTTGCGGCCCATCGTAAGGGGAAGTAGATTGTGGTCACCACTCTTGTCGCGTGACCGAACTGACAAGACCTGTTGAAAGACAGTTTCGTGACGTGTTCTGTACGTTCCCTCATGCTGCGCCGTAGAGGTTGTACTTTGTCAGAGGATGTGTTCTTGCCGCTGTGCATGGCGTCGCTTCCAGCAGCGTACTAGCCATATTGCTGTGCAGGTATTTGAAAAATACAGTGATATAGCTTATTTCTGCCCCACGCGCGAACTGCATATTTCTATGATCTTATCAAACAAACACGCTGGCCACGTATCTCTTAAAAGTCAAATGCAAAAAAGTTTGCAAACAAAAATAGTGGATTTAAGTTTTGCTCTTTGTTGCGAGCCACGTGGTCGAAAGACCGATGTCTTAAACAAGCATCGACATATCAAGGGGCTTTCTCGATGTTTGCAGTACAATGTAAACAAACGCTTTGTGCCACCAGCGTTCCGCTGTGTAAAATCAGTGCTTTTTTGAGGCGACGATGCCAGGAAGCTACACCGGGTGACCGCGGCGCTACGTTCTAGCCCTGGACGTCAATGCATCGGGGGTGGCAGCCGTCTACTTTGACTGGGCCACCACCTGGAGCCGCTGCCTTCAACGAAGCGAGCGAGCGCACCATCAACCGCCAGGGCTTTACCATCCAGAACGTCCATGGAACAGCCTACCGAAGGTCACCTTGGCTCGCTTGCCTACTGGCCTGAACCGCCGCCGAACCTCCAAGACTCGTGCGGCGGATCAGAAGAGCACGTCGTCCTCATCACCATCAAACCGCCAAGGCTTTCCCAGCCGCAACGCACGGTGAAGCCTCCGCACACCACCCTTTGCGAAGACACTTCTCACAGCTAATAGAAATGTCTTGGCGAACCCCGAACTTTCAAGCAACGGGGCTTGCGATGTTGAGAAGACCGCGTCGTCCACCCTTTGTATACATCATCTCATAATCATTATCACTAGACGTGGCACCGCGGGCCTCCATGGTACGGGCTGTCGCCTTTCCGCGGTGCCACGGCTCTCCTGAGCCAATAAAGATTACGATTACGATTACGATTTATCTTTTTTTTTTTGCAATTGTCTATGCGTTTGATAATGTCAGCTTTATGCTGCTTATGCCGGCAACACAATGTAGCTGTCAAGTGCCAATTTTTACGCTTATGAATTAGAGGAAGGGAATGGAACGTTTCAGCCATTCCAGGTGTGGGAATGGACCCAGTGTCCCCATTCCTAGGAGTTGAAAGGAATTGAATTATCGAAAACTCTAATTTCCCGGAATGGAATTGGAATGTAATGGGGGTGCCCATTCCGCAACACTGGTGTGTAAAGCGTACATGGTGTAATAGCGGTAGATTTAAATATCAGCAGGGTTATGGAATTAGGTTAGCGTAGGCGGCCTGGCGGGCCATGGGAAGTTGGGGTATAGTTGGTTTTTGTGTAGTTTATTGGCGGGCTTTTTCTTTGCTATAGACACGTGGGTTTTTGAGTAGCTAGGCGATGAGTCGAAAAGGCAGGAAGGTCAAGGAAGACTTGAACATGGTTAAACGCGGAAAGTTCAAGTGGTGGTGCTTTTTAGAAGAAACCGACTTCGAGAGCGTAGCAGACGCAGAGAAAAGTAGCTTCGCTTGAAAACTTTGTGAGAAGATCAAGGAAGACCTTAGAAGGCTAGAAGAAGTGCGGAAGGGCTAGATTTGAAGAGATGAGGGGGCTCTTAAGGAAGAGCGGGAGAAGCGGGTCCTGCTCGAGACGCAGGTCGGGGAGTTGACGAAAGGAGGGAGCCTGAAGTGGGAGTTGCAGGAGCTTACTAAGGACTATGACGGCAAGCTAGAGCACATGGAGGCTGAGCTTAACGACGAACGGGAAAAGTGAGCCAAACTTGAGAAGCAGGTTGAGGAGCTCAGGCAGGAGGAAGCGGGGGAGGCAGCGCTAGAAGAGATGTTGAAGATAAAACCGGAAGAACCGTTGCGCTCGAGCCCTTTTATTTGTCTGCCCTCATGATCCCGTGTCCCGGGCGCCATTCTTCTTCCTCTTCTTTCTCCAACACATTCCCGCTCCGACGGCGAGAAATTGGCGATGCAAGGTCCGTCCAACTTTCAAGCAAATGCAGACGTTGAATTGGCCTGCGAAGGACCTGCTTGCTTACCAGAGGGATGTCGCATGCTCTTGTTATCACGTCTCTGCCTGGAGACGTCTAGGTGGCTACCGAGTTTCCACACTAGGGGCGGTTTCTGGTCGTCTTATACAATGACGACGTCTCCACCTTGTAGTCTTGATACTTCCTCGCAATGGCTTTGCTGAGTTGATGTAAATAAAGATATTCACGTTTCCACCGCTTTCATAGTTGCGTTATGAGTCGCTGACAGTATACAGCACTCTTCGTCTCAATTGTGGGGATGTTGATGTTGGTACCCACCCTGTCAACTTTGGTGGGGGGCTAACTGCTCGTTTGCCTATTATGAGATGAGATGCTGTTAGTGCTTGCGACTCATCGGGGTTCGTGCTAATGCGCAGGAGGGGTTTACAGTTTACGGCCGCCTCGACTTCAAAGAGGGTAGTCGTGAGTTCTTTAAATGTAAGGCTGGTGCGTCCGAGTGTTTTCTTCAGGGCGTCATTGATTGTTCTCATGATTCTCTCTCACCATTCTTCTCATCTAGGGGCATTTTATACGTTGAATTTCAATTGAATCCGAAGTCCACTTCAGTAGTCTTGAACTTCCGAGCTGAACAGCATGAGGAATCGCTCGTCGCAGTAGTGGAAGGTGCGGGCGTTGTCTGAATATACTATAAACGGCATTCCTCGCCTCGAAACAAATCGCCAAAATTCCATAAGCAAGTTTGTGGTCGACATGCTGGAGACTAGTTATAAATGATTCACGCGTGTTACTGCACAGAAATACTTGAAGTGCAACGTAGGCTTTTGTTTGTGATGCCACTGGTATGTACATGGCGCCACAAAACTCCACTCCGATAGCCTTAGATGGGCCAGTTTCTATTATGCGCTGTCGTGGCAGCGGCTGCATTGGTGCGGTTGCAGCCTTTAGCATTCTTCAAAGACAAAGAAGGCAGGTGCTGATGGCCCGCTTGACATTCTGGCGTCCCTTGATAATCCAAAATTGTTCGCGTAATTCGGTAAGTGTACTCCGAACACCCGCGTGCAGAAGCGGAGTGTGCGTGTGCAAAATAGCAGGTCAGTGCATTTATATCGTCCTGGAAGCAGAATAAGATGCTTAAGATCGTAGGATTCACGGAGTTGTTGCAAGCGGCTGCCGATTCGTATAACGCCGTTAGGTGCAAAAAATGGGTGAAATCGGATTACATTTGACGTACTAGAAACTTGCTTCCCGTCGTTCAACTTGCAACTTCGATTGGAAATCTCTCATCTTGCACTCTTCAAATCCAATATGTTTCTGCTTGAGAAATGTCATCAGCTGTTGGTGGTCCGGCTTTGGAACCCTGATGCAATGATGAATTTGTTAGAAACCGTTGAATTCATGCAGTTATTCGAATAACCCTGTTGATGTTGCTGTAGTTGTCCAAGTTCATCAATGACGAATTTGTGTGTGTGCCCGTGGCGTGTGGTACTGCCACATGATTGACTAGGCGGGACTTGTTTTGTTCAGGCATGTCTTCGGTTGCAACATCGGCAACGGAGAGTCGCGTTAACCAGTTTACAATAGGCAGCGCGAGCCATTTTGGACCGGTCCACCACGTGCTCTTGTGCAATAAAAAAGGGGTCGAGACACCTCTTGTCAATAAATCTGCAGGATAGTCTTCGCTTCTGCAGTGGTCTAATGCACATTCTTTCGTGCGTTGCTGAATATCGGTAACTTTGCTTTCTAACGAAGGGCTGTCATTTAGTTGCGTCACTACAAATCCAACTTAGTGCAACCTTGGAATCTGTCCAGAAATATGCTTGTAGCTTATCAAAACCTGGACTGTTATGAATATAGCTGTGAAGTCTTGCACCGATCAGACACGCGAGTAATTCTACTCTTGGAAAAGTTATTGAATTTACCGGTGCCACTTTATTTTTGGCGATTAGAAGGCGCGCTTCGAATGAATCCAGTGACGAAGAAACTCCAAGGTATACTGCTGCTCTATATGCTTGGGGACTTGCATCGGCGAATACGTGTAGTTCCCCGCTGTGGTTTCCCTGGGATTGCGTGGGTCGCACGCATTGAGGAATTCTGAGTGATGAGAGGGGGGTTAATTATGTGCACCAGGAATTTTATACTCTTCTATTGTTTCTATAGAGGTTTTCATCCCAGAGTCGTTGTTGTATCCACAAAATTTGAAAACACAGTCTTGCGCAAACTGTGAATGGTGCCAAGTACCCGAGGCGATCATACGACCGCGAAAATGCATGAAGTACCAAACGCTTCGTAGTTAAGGCTGTTATCAGAAAAGTGTACACGTTCTGCGTACTCAGAATTAAATCTTCTATTTTCATGTCCCATGAGACACCTAATACCTTCACAGTGCTGTTTTTTTTGTTTTTTTTTTTAATGCGAAAGCATTATCTGTCCCATGGAGCGAGCCGACGTCATCAGCCGCGAAAAATGGCAGATAAATTCCCGAAGCCGCGATCTGAGACATTCCAGCTTTGAAACCACGCAGAAAGCCACGCAAAACGGCAGTGATATGAAGCCGCCGTGTGTCAGTTTCAATTTGCGCCACCCCATGGCGCTGCGTGATCACGCCGGAGCAGAAACGGCCAAGGCACCGACTGATCCTCTCGGTGCCTCGGCCGTTCCTGCTCCGGCGAGGAGCACGCAGCGCCGAGAGGATCAGAAGTGGCCTCAGTGCCGAGATGGTCAGAAGCGGCCGCGGTACGAAGAACGACATTCATGGATTTGCATTCCCAACTCCTAAGAAGTGCTTCGGTGAACCTCGAGATTTTTTCGGGGCTGCATGCCTGCCATTGGCAGGATTGCGTTTGCCTCGTAACACGTAATTAACGGATCGGGTTCAGTCGGGCTCCCAAGAATGAGAATCGAGATTGTCGACGTAGAATGAATTTCGGACGCGAACTGCCATTTCCAGGTATTCTTCTTCCAGAGATTTAAAGTGATGTTTCAGCGTGAATGCTAGCAAAAATAAGCTTGAAGATGCTCCGAAGGGTACTTGGGTCATTCGCCATTCAACAAAGGCTGGAATTGGTTCATTGTCTGTTAGAAGGTGCTCTAGCCACAGGAAACAAAGCGCGTCCCGGTCTTGTTGACGCATGCTGATTTGGAGATACGCCTTTTGTATGTCTGCTGTTGTGATTTTTGGAGCACTGTGGAACGTTAGAAGCATACGAATAATATCTCTATCAACCTTGGGGCACTTGTAGAGAACACTGTTTAACGAGATCTTCCCGGCGGAATTCGAAGTTGCATTGAATACGACGCGGACCTTTGTGCTAACTGCTTCTCGTCGAAATATGCATGATGTGGGAGATAATATACGTTTTCTGACATCGGGTGTGATGGGCAAACACGTTCTGCGTGACCGTCCTGAAAATACTGCCTGATTGAGTTTTCGCATTCTAGAAGTGTTTCTGGGTGTTGGCTGAATTGTCGTAACTGTGCTTGAAGGCGTGATTCTGCCACGGTGCGGTTATTGTTGTCGACTCACAAACCAGGTTACTTTATCATGAAGGAACTTCGTAGCAGTTGTTTAACATGACGATGTTATTCTCAAATTCCAAAAGCGTCGAACATTCTTCAGCATCTACCGTTGGTAAGTCGACGATTCCAATGGAACCGAGGCGCTACATCTCGGAAGGATCAAAATGGTTCTGTCAGTCTTTATGCGGTTCACATGTCAGAAAGAGGGTCGTTATCGTCCTTGAAGATTCAGAAATTGACGATGTGTGTCTGCCTTGCAGCATCCATCCAAAGATGGTGTTCACGCCTGTAAGTTCATCTTCGAAGCGGAGACTTTCAGCTGTTACAAACTTCCCATAATTTTCCGAACTAACGAGAACGCCGATCTCGCCTCACTCATTACCCTTTGTTGGAGGGAGATCGGCAGCTACGAGCCCGTGAATCCGCATCTTGTCTAGAAGCTCACCGCCGATGGGAGGCGAGCTCATGGTACATAGCTGCGAAATTTCCAAAGCTTCGAGTGTGATCCATGTGTCGTTATACCGGCATAACATGGTTACGAGGACTCGTCGGCACTAGTGTCGCTTTGGCATGCGAGTGTTCCCAAATGTGAGTATGGTGACCTCGTTGCTGAGTACTGGGCATCCTAAATTTTCGGACACGTCACGTCGTATGAATGTTCTTTGGCTGCCACTGTCCATTAGGATCCTGACTATGAAGTTATTTGAGTGTTCAATGGCCCAAGCTTTAGCAAATTATAGAAGTATCGTTGTGGAATTGAACGTGCTCGTGGGTGCGTTTGACACGGGTGCTTGTTCTTTGATGGAGTCATTTGGCATGGAATTACATGTGAAATTTCCTCTGGCTGTTTGGGTAGAAGTTGGATTGGCCTGTCAGACATCGCAAAGGATAGCAAGGTGGCAGCTATTGCAGCGAGCGGAGGCGAGATGTCTTGGCATGCAGCATTCCCTGGCGAGATGGTTGATCTTGCCACAGCGAAAACAGTGCCTTGCGATCCTCAAGCGATTGCTCTTGTTTTCAGCTGGCAGTGTTGCTTGACAATCCTGCAGGTCGTGTTCCGTCGAGTTGCAGAATGGACACGGCGAAGTAAATGTTGGCGATGACCCCGCTGCCACCATGTACGCTGATGGAAATCTTTGTTGCTCATTTCTCTGGTAGTCCCCATGTCCTGGTGGTGCGTTGTCCCTCAGGCTTGTTGTTGTGTGAGATGCGTGAGATGCGTTAGATTCCTCTTGACTTTCCACCTAAATACGTAGAAAGTTCATCATGGTCTTCACTTGTTCCGGTGGTCCATATCAGGATTTTTCAATTCCCCCTGCCCCGATTCTTTCATCTTTTGCCTATATGAAACGGCAATATCTTGTGGGAAATCCCACATGAGCGCTCTGTTGAGTACAACCGCGTACTGAGTGGGGGCACTGCTAAATTTTCAAATGAGCTTACTCGGAAGATCACGTTGTTATACATTTGTCGCAACTGAGAAAAGTTGTCGGAACTCTTGATGGTTGGTAAGGCCAGAAGCTGGTCAACAGGGTCATCTTCTAGAACATCGTGTCGTCTGAAGCGCTCGGTTAGTCCCTTGACTGAAACATCTTATTCTTCTGAGGGCCGAATCTATTCAACTGCGCGCTTGGCTTGGCCGGTGAGGTATGACAGAAGATACTTGAATCTTTGGATTCTTGGCAGATCCGGGTTGATGTGTATTGTCGCGTTCAAGTGATTCTAGAAACCCCGCCAATTTCTGAGGTTCCATCGAAACTTGGTATTTTGGAGTTTCGGTAGGGCTACGGTTCGAGGATTCTACCGTGGAATAGACGTTGCGGTCGACGCTTGGGAGGTAGGTTCCGCATTCAGAAGGCGAAAGGTTGTTGACATAACAAAGCTGACGTTTTTTTGCTACTCCATCTAACTGGAGATTTCGTTTTCGAGTTCCCCCTCGTCGATTCTCGCGGCGATTTCCTCTTTCTGGAAGTTTCAAATGTGCTTGCCTTTTGTTGAAGCTAATCTGCGTGGTTCTGCAATTCGTCGTTGGCTGGATCGGGGCTGACCAGAATCTCCTCCGTTTGCGAGATCGTCCGGGTCACTGCTGCTCGAGTGACGGCGCGGGTTCTGTTAGCTATTTCCGTCGTAGAACATTACGGAGTCAGGTCTTCTACCGGGTTTCGGAACCAGTGTGTTGAAGATAAAACGGGGAGAAACCGTTCTGTTCGAGCCCTTTTATTTGTCTGCCCTCATCGTCCCGTGTCCCGTTCGTTTCTTCTTCCTCTTCTTTCTCCAACAAAAGAGAGTGTGAGGATAGAGTGGGGCGTCTCATCGGTGTAGTTAAGAAAGAAAAGGGGAAGAGCGAGGAAGGACAAACAATAATGGCAGAATTGAGGGGTATTCTTGAAGCAAAGGTCGAGAAGAGGGTCGGCCTAGAAGCAGAGTGAGAAGAGACGAAGAGGGAGCCGACAGCGTGGGTAGTGCCAGAGGTGCAAAGGGCTAGAGAGGGGGGAGCGAGCAGTGCTGGCGCGAAGAAGGTTTCTAGGACCTATAGTGAAGCAGCGCAAGAGAAAAAGGAAACACCTGGATTGATACAGAGCCTAACCTGGTACCGGTGGTAAATGAAGGAGTTAGCAGAGTAGTGCCAGGAGAGAAAGGGCAGCCGTCGGCAGCTAGGAGAGTCCTAGTAGTGGGAAACTCCAACGTGGCAAGCATCGTAGGGGGAGTGCTAGGCAAGTTAAAAGAGGACGAAATGGTCTGAGTAGAGGCCCAGCCAGAAAATCACAAGGTAGATGTCACTGCCAAGGCGTAGGGGGTATTGTGGGACAACATGGAGTGGAAAACTTAGCGTTGATCTACGCAGGAGTTAACGACGTGTTGAACGGGAGGAGCCAGAACCTAGGAAAACAGATAGAGGCAGGACGGGGTAAACTAAGAGCGGTTTGTGAGAGGGTGCGTGTGGAAATATGCACTATCCTACGTATGCGAGGACAGTCTCTTGACATCGAGAGGCGGGTCATTACGGCTAACCGAGGAATTAAGGGGATGAGCCGATGGCTTGAATACGGCGTAAAAGAGATAAACTGGGAGGGTTATGCGGCTGGCTCCAGCCGGCGTGGAATTCACTACAGTCCAGACAGAGGTAGAAGGGTGGGAGAGAGGCTGGTCGGCATGTTGCAGCATTTTTAGAAGCCCACAGACCCCGGATGACACCGGTGTAGCTGTACCAGTACCATATGTACCAGTACCAGAGTCGGGGGAAGCTCCTGGGTTTGAGTACCGAAAGAACAGCAGGGAGAGCAGGAGGAAGCCCGTAGAAATAAGAGAAAACATCGGCTAAATATAAGGGTTCATAAACATGCTGGGAGGTAGAAACAGAATAAAGTGGGAGGAGATTGGGGATCAATTAGAGGCTGAAAATTTCAGTGTATCGGGTAGCAGAAACGCACCTTAGAGATGAAGAGGAACCACCCTATATACGTACCAGGCTACTTTTGGATGGAATGCAACCGGAAGGGAGGTGAACGCAAAGCCAGAGGTGTAAGCATGTTAGTTAAATGACAAGACTGGGAACGAGAGAAGGAAAGCTGCAGCGAACACTTATGGCTGAAAGGTAGGGTAACAGGTCTGAATACTCTTCTGGGGTCTGCTTACCCGAAAACAGGAAATGACTCAAGGGAGGAAAATACAGAACACTTTACATGTATATCGAGGGGCATCAGAGAAATTGGTCCTAATCAGGAAATAATTACTATAGGGGACGTGAATGTCCACTTAGGAGAGTTTGACGGATTCACGGATACTACCGGAAACTTATTCAGATTTCTGTGCTGCCCTGTACCAAGTGTTAGTTAATGCACAAGTAAAATGCGACGGGAATATAACATGGAAACTAAACAACTCACACTCAACAATTGACTATTGTCTCATGTCCCGCGGACTGTAGGACAGGTTAGGAAGTATGGAAATAAATTAGAAAGGTTCAAAAACCTTGGAGAGTGACCACAAAAAAAAAATTAAGATTAAATTTGGCGCATCCCGACCAGAACAACAAGCTCAGGAACGAGTGGGTAAGCCAAAATTAAGTGAAGAAAAATATCTAAAAGTATTGAGAACATAGTATCGAAACAGCCAGAAAGAAAATGGACAGTATTATGATATAATAGGAATATTTAAAAGATAATCAAAAACGCATCGAATTAAGCATAAAGGAAAGCAAAAACGGAGACAAACTGAAAAGCTGGTAGAATAAGGAGATCAAAGCTGCCACAATCACAGCGCCAAGGGGCATATAAGGAGCATAGGTGGGCAAAGAAAAGGGGAGCCTTGCCACTTGAAGTAATATCAAAGTGGGGACACTTCCAAGAGCAATAAAGGGAGACATCAGCTTTAATACAGGCCGACATTGGGAGTGAAAGACGGCCGTGGATGATGGAAATAAATAGCAAAAATAGAGATGCAGCAAAAGACTTTTGGGAGCACATTAATGCGCAGGGGAGAAAGACAGAGGGTTTCCAACACTTACTAACCACACATGAGGGGGAAAGAGTAGATGGAGAAGAGGCACGGGAATATATTATGCAGACAATCGAAGAGGCTTCCTCCCAGCTTGAGAAGAGGAGGACAGTGGATAGCAATGACAGCAGCAGTGTAGAGGAGGAGCAAAATTGTGTAACAATGGAGACGACCACAAGATAATGGGATAAGGCAGGAAGTAAAATTCCAGCAGGTACAGCGACAAGCCCAGATGACATAACCATGGAACTCATAGAGACACTAGGAAAAACAAGCAAATTGAACTAACGGCAAGTGATTAATCAACTAATTATAGGAGAAGTGGAACAGAATGATTGGAAACTAAGTGAAAGGAGAGTAATATATAAAGGCAGAGGAAACAAAGACAACATTACGTAATATCTCCCAATAAAGGTAACTTTATTTCAATAGAGATTAGCTATGCAGATAGTAAAGCGGAGAATGGAGGAATGGGCAGAAGATATGTAAATACTGGGCGACCTCCGCAATAGATTCCTAAGAGATAGAAGACTGTAAATTCACTTATTCGTCACCACACAGTGTATAGAAATAGCAATGAAGAACCAAACTCCTTTGTGGTTAGGTCATTTGGAGATCAAGGGAGCCTACGATAATGTGAGCCAGAAAAAAACTCTGGGGTCAGCTGAAGGAGTATAATTTAGATGCAAATTTGGTTAGGTTTTTCAGCAGGTGTACACGGACAATACGGTAGTTATAACATGGGAAGCAGAAACTGCACAAGCCGTAGCAATAAAAAGACGGGTCAGGATGGGCTGCCCACTGTCACCTCTACTCCTCATAATATATCTTAGTGAAATTGAGAAAAAAAATTTGAGCAGGGCAGCTTAGGTGTTGATGTGAGTTACCTAGAAGGAGGGAGAAATGTAGATGTAGTACTGATGTATGCCTGATGTATGCCTACGGAATTGTACTCACGGCAAATATAAGACGTTCGAATAAAAATTATGTGTAGAGAGTCGTTTGACAAACCCGCATTTGCTAACACGAATGTCACCGTTTGTTTAAAAAGAAAAAAGCGGGCAAGGAGAGTCGAATTTATGTCACATGTATGCACACTTAAAACGAGTAGTAAACAGTGCTGCTGCGGCGTCTCGCTGGAAGAAAATATGCAGGAGCATGGTCTGTCTCCAGCAGCATGGTCTGTCTCCAAGGGGAGGCGGGTGTAACGGAGGAAATGAAGAAAAACAGGATGGATTATAATATTATTATCATAATCACCGTATTTTCTATACAGTTTACATGAGAAAATTTCGGATGACAACAGTAAAGTTTGACCTGACATAGTCCGCACCCGGTGTTTCTTAACAAATTATCATACAAAACAGACCACGAAAATGCCTGCTTCATTATCTCACATTGAACCTTGTATAACTATATATATACATACATATATATATATATATATATATATATATTATATATATATATATATATATATATATATATATATATAGATATAGATATATAGATATGTATATATAGATATATGGGAATCTGTAGTTAAGTGGGCTAAAGAAAACCGGCTCAAAGCACGTGGAGAGAAAGTTCGTGCTGCAGAACCCAGGGATCCTGGGCTCAATCCACACCCCTGCCCCTTTCGCTCCGAATGAGCATCGTACCGGCGTGCGGTCGAGTATCACTACTGCGTGGTGCACGTTAAAGACCCCAAGCTAGCGGTTGTACTGCACTGGTTAAATTTCTCATCCACAGCTGAGGGACAAGTCGCCCGTCGAGGCTGACTAACTTCGGGCTGGAACAACATAACCACAACATATGAAAAGTAATCGAAAATAAGCAGATCAATAAGCTGTACAGGAAGCCGACGAAGGACAAACCTCGGATCCGGCAAATATTTTGTCTTTCGGCGGCTCGTTAAACTTTGATTCATACGATTAAGTACGGTTCATTCATCTGCATTCTTTCGATTATGTCCTCTTCCGAGACCACCTACGATGATAAAAATGCTCGTGATACAGAAATTATGTGTATTGTAAAAGGATCTATCTAGGAATGCGGATTCTTGGGCGAGTTGGTACTGAAACTTGGAGAACATAATAGCGCTTCACGACAGGGACGAAGAGTAGGAACGAGACAACACAGCACAACACAACGATACAACAAATCAAGTGTATTTATACCTTTGATTTTCTGACGATTAAATCAGTTGAAGTTAGCGCATTGCGTTATCTTGTTCCTTCTCTTCGTCCCTGTCGTGAAGCGCTATTATGTTCTCCAACTTTCTAGGAAGTTTACTTGCCCTCCAGCCACAAACCACTTTTTTTTTTTTTTGCAAAAATAAATTAAGCATTGCTGAACGCTCATTCTCCGCCCAATTGTAGCGCTGGAGATCCGAACCAGGTGCTAAGTTTTTACCATTAGCCGTCATTTTATTCAAATGTTATGTGATTTTGTGAAAGTTTCAATAGGAAAATGGCAGCCCACAGAGCACTCGAATACATGGAGCAGCCGTCTATACTGAGTAAATGTCTTTTTTTTTTTTTTTTTTTGAGGATGCCGGCAGTTTAGCAATTGCGATCAGGCAAGCTGGTTTATAAGGATATTAGAAAACATTTAACGCATCTCCCGTTTCTTCGTTCTTTCCGCGTTCACCGACATTTCAATCATCGATGTCAAGTTGGGTTTTGTTCATTATTTTGTTTATGAATCGGAAGTTCTTTGGGGCGTCAAAGGCTTTTGCTCTAAATTGCTTGACCCTTTTGGATTGAGAGACCATGCTTCTGTTTGGAAACAAACAGAAAAAAAGGTTGTTTGTAAGTTTTGTTATTGGAGATTGACAACAAGAGTACGGGTTTTTATGTCGTGACGAATTACAGGCGTAATAGAGTACCGATGAAAGATAAATGTTTCCATAACGCTACATGTAATCGCAAATTGAAGTGGGCTCGCTCAGAGCAAATTGACGAAACGAAGACGAATCTCCATATTGTGTTATCGCAAGGTCGGCTTAGTTTAGATAGCCATCCGCACGCTCCCCCATCTGCTGAATTTTGTTTTGCATATATGGCTCTGATAAATAGAACTCTATGGCGCCAGTTATCGCAAATGTGCAAAAATGGGTTCCATTTTTCCATTCAAAATTTCAGAACGTTTTTTTTATAACTTTTGAAGAAGATAACGGTTAGTGATGAAACTTTGGCATGCGGTTCGAACCTCTAGCGCTACATTTGAACGTAGAATGAGCGCTCGGTTCGGAAATGCACAATTTATTTTTGCAACAAAGGAGATGTATCTTTTGTTGGTTTTGTTTCTAATAGGGGGGGGGGGGGGCGGGATTTTTTCGTGATAATAAACGAACCTGCAGATAGTCCGCACCGTGCAAAATTTCAGCTTGTATAGTTCGCGGTCTGCAGTCCGGGAAAGGCGTTCGAAGGTGGAAGCAACATACCGGACACAAGAGTCTCGGGTCGCGAATTTTGAGACCGCAGCGCTGAAACCACGTTTGCTGCAGCACGCGCTCCCTGCCTGTCCCGGAACGGTTTTCCCCGCCATGTGGGAGGCTGGGGACAACAGGATGTTGTCGCCCCAAATCGTCTGGTTTACCTTGGGAAAGCGGGTGCCGCACCGGTGTTATTGTGGGGGAAAACAATTACTGGGTGGTCGGCTCTTTTTTGCTTATATTAGCTTTTTTTTATTATCATTACTCTCAGTAGTGCTGTGGTGTCTCCGTCGTGTGGATGTCTCCGGTTCAGTGTTACGCACTAAAGAGCATCAAAGAAAAACTAGGAACAAGGCAAACAAAAACAAACAAACATAATAAAAGCCGCAGGCGCCGGCCCGCTCGGCTGGCTCAGCTCTAGCGATGAATTCCCGCGATGAGGGGACGCGAAACCGTGATGGTGGGCGGCTGAGTGCCCATGATATGAGTGGCTGGTCGTGAATGGGACCTCCTATGAGTGTGAGTAACCGTGATGGGGGCGACTCTGAAAGGCCGTGATGTGAGTGACTGGCCGTGAGCGGGACCTTCTCCTCATGAGTGTGAGTAGCCGTGATGGGGCGACTTTGAGGGGTCGTGGTGTGAGTGACTGTCCGTGAGTTGAACTCCCTCCGCCTTAGTATAAGTAGCCGTGATGTGAGTGACTGGCCGTGATTGGGACCTTCTCCTCATGAGTGTGAGTAGCCGTGATGGGACGACTTTGAGGGGTCGTGATGTGAGCGTTGTCCGTGAGTTAAACATCCTCCTCATTAGTATGAGTATCCGTGATGGGGCGAGTTTTAGGGGTCATGATGTGAGTGACTGGCCATGAGTGGGATGTCCTTCTGATGAGTGTGAACAGCCGTGATGGGGTGACTTTGAGGGGTCGTGATGTGAGTGACTGGCCGTGAGTTCAACCTCCTCCTCATTAGTATGAGTAGCCGTGATGGCGCAACTCTGAGGGGTTGTGATGTGAATGAGTGGCCGTGAGCGGGACCTCCTCCTCATGAGTGTGAGTAGCCGTGATGGGGGGCGACTCTGAGGAGCCGTGATGTGAGTGACTGGCCGTGGGTGGGACCTTCTCATGACTGTGAGTAAACATGATGGGGCGAGTTTGAGGCGACGTGATGTAATTGACTATGAGTGCGGTGGATCTCGAGAGGCCCGCAGAGTGCTGTCTCGGTCATAAGGTACTCGGCGTGTCCGCCGTTCAGGTGGACGGCGGGAGGTCGTTTGCAACCCCGGATTCTCACGGTTATGAGAACCCCGATGCGTCCCCTGCTGGGGTGGATCTCGGGGGGCCCGCTGAGTATTGTCTCGGTCATGAGATACTCGGCGCGTTTACTGCACGGGCGGACGGCGGGTGGCTTGTTGAGGCCTGCATCAGTCATGAGATTTTGGGTGCGTCTGCTTCCCCGCTGAATCCTAACGCAGTTCCCTTCAAGTGGATGTGCGAAAGGCCCGGCGCAAGTCGGACTTCAGGGACCAAAGATGGTCCGGAATTTGTAACACCAAAGATGGCTGCCGTGGATGACCGATCGCCCAAAGGCCCTTGCCAGCTCGCCCCAGCTGCGACAACATCCGAGCCAGGAAAACCGGTAATAGTCGTGCTTTTGGTACGCAGAACTGATCCCCCAACTAAGTCGACCGAGTCGCGTATGACAGTTACTGTATTTGGCGCTCCAATCGCCGCACTCCTAGATACCGGTGCAGACATATCACTTATTGGAAGTGCGGTATCCGAGGTTTGCAAAGGAAAAAAGATAAGTTCCAAACAGCAGGTGTGAACTTGCAGGTAGCATCGGGATCTGTACTACCTGCAGCGGGCGCCATGAGACTGCGATTTTTTTTTCCGCGGCAAGAAACAAAAGCAACGGTTTGTGTATCTGCCTAGATTACTAGTACCTATGATCCTCGGTCAACATTTCATCGTAGCAAAGGGCATTACATTTGACTTTGCTTGAACTGCTTATCGGCTGAAAAATGACTGTGCTAACGCCATTTACCAGAAGAGAAAACTGCATTCCTGAGGACGCGATTCTGTTGAACTTTGCACAGCAGGATTTTTTGCTTTCAGACAGTGTCAACAAGGCGGTAGAAAAGTATCCCGGCAGAAGCTCCCAGAAGCAGCAGCTCCAGCACGTGCTGGGACTCTTCTCGCACATGTTCACAGAAAGACCTGGGAAAACCGTTCTACTACGGCACCGAATCAAAACCAAGGATGCACCCTCCAACTGATGGGAGGGTGTATCCTCGCACTGATGCATAAGACTATGCTAACAATACCTGGCATCGTGATTCTCAACTACAAGGAATTCATGCACAGGGCTGGGGTTCCGTTACTTTTGAGTACCCCCTTGTATGATATCTGTGGGTGGCACCTAACAGCTTGCTGTAGTCTCTTGTAGCTTGACAGGAAAAGCTGTGTTTGTGGTTTTTCTCTCAGTTGCTTTCAGACATGAAAGGGAAAAGCATGGTGGACACCGACTACTTTGAAGAGCCCCTGGTAGAACCAGGAGAGGGGCTGCGCGGCGAGGAGAGTCAAGTTGGTAGCACCCCCGCCACTACAAGTGTCAACCCTGACAGGCCGGGGCCCAGCAGCATCAGTGGTGCAAGCAATGTGCTGTCGAGGCCGCAGAAGAGGAAGAGGCCGCAACCTCTGAACGCCACCCTCATCAAAACGGTGATCGACGAGCAGAGGCTGCTCAGGCAGAGCTTCGAGGCCTCTCCAGAGGGAGAGAGTTTGCCCCTACGCGAGCGGGAAATCAACCTACAAGAAACTGCCATCAAGATGCAACAGGAGCTTGCGACTGCCTTGATGGACTTTATGAGTAAAAATGCCCCATAAACTGCCATGTAAGCTGTTCCGGTGTACATTTATGTTACAGTCAAGAGTAGCTGCCTCGGTGGCTCCAGAACAAAACGCTGGCTTACGGATCCCCAGTTGCCGGGATCCTATCCTGCCCGAGGTACCTGCAATCTGACAGAGGCTTATTGCGGAGAGGGCACCGTGTAACCGAGATTTAGGTTGTACCTCAAGGTCCCTAGGTGACGTACACTAATCACCAGTTTTTCATTAAGTTGTGCCAGATTCTTTTCATTGGTTCAGGCATGTGAAGCCCTCAAATTTTTATTTAGGAGCAATGAATTAGTGCGATGTAGATAGCATTCAAGCTCTTCCACCCATATAAAAATTGGTTGGCCGAGTGCATTGGTGCATCACAGCTCAGAGTAGAATCAAGAAAATTCTCGTACTACAGCGCACAGTGAGCCTGGGCTAGATCCCTGTCCTCTGCCCATTTCAATTTGAATGAGTATTGTGGAGCTGTATGTTGGTGTTATTATTAATGCGTGACCAGAAGGGAAAACAGCTGGCCAGCGGTTGCACTGCACTGGCTAAAGTTTTATCTACAGCTTGAACCACGGGTGCCATACAAGTCGACCTGATCTCACGCCATCGGGAAATTCATTTCTTACTAGCCTTTTTTAGGAATGCGCGAATATTTGAGTTTCAAATTCGAATCGAGTAGTGACTTCCTGACTAATTTGAATTGCTCTTTGAATTCCTAGTATTTAAGGTTTCAAATAATTGATACATTGAATCCTGCTGGACAAAATCTGCGTTTACTAACCTCTGAGACTTTGGCTGGATATAAATCTAGCCTAACTAAGATGTATGGACTGTAATATTTCCGATAAAAAGTAGTATGTTGTATTCCTCAAACGAAACAAATGCACTGCAGCTCCTTCAACTCGGTCGATGAAAGCTCACAAACCACACGTTGCCATTTTGAATACATATACCTTGCGCCATCTACCACCAGCTCTTTGCACTGCAAACCATTTGTTACGTACCATTAATTATAAAAAGGTAAACAGCAAATAGAACTAAAACCAGCTTTTCGACACGTCTGTTAATCCGTTCATTTCCCGGGTGCCGAGCAAGGTGCCGTAGCGAGGTAACGCAAGAAGTCTCTCCGATTCAGACATTTAGCCATATCTATCTAGCACGCTGCCGAGGTTCCGTGTCTTTACCTACACGTGAACGGGTGCGTACATTCAACTGAATTACAAGCTTACAATTGGTTAGGGATCATTATTGTTGTTTTTATTTGGGCTAGCTGATCTTCATTTAGAGTGCTTCCAGTACAATGATCAGATGAACCTTTTCTTAGTCCAAGCGGTTTAGGTTCTGTGCATTAAAGATATAATTTTTGGTATTCAATATTCGATTCTACATTTGACTTTTTGCCAACTATTTAAGAATATTCGATTTCATTCAAGCTGAAATTCTACTATTCGCACACCTATACTTTTTTCTTGCAACTGTCCGGAAAGCAACAGTTGCCGGACTCCCCCGAACAGGCGCTGGTATTTCTTGTACTCCAGCAGTGACCCTTTCCTATGATATTTTTATTTTCATTTTATAAGCTTCGTTTCATTGGGCATAGAGCTATGAGAGACGCTTGAGTTGATATTTGGGGACTCAATGCCTTAAAATTTATTACAATTGCGTAATAAAAGCCACGTGAAAGCATACCGAAGGTTAAGCATATACAACGATACATGAGACTTCACTTAGGACATGGGAGTTGGCAGCAAGTCTTACGCTCGAAAGCCAGATTTGTTTGGACATTAAAAGAGCCTTTTGTTCTTCAGGCACTGAAAAGGGCCCTCGTAATTGTCCGGGTCTGTGGTTTTGAGCTGTCGGTTGCTGGAAACAATAGCAGCCACTCGAGTTCTTCATCTAGAGCATCTGCATCGTTCGTTGGTGAAGATACCCCCAATCGCGTCCCTGGCGTTCTGCCCGTTGTCTACCTCGGCATTTGTAGTGCACACAGGTTGCAGAGAGATCTTGTCCTTCATTGCCACGTCGCTGAGCCACTGGGGCTCGACTCCATCTTGAAATATTCGCAGACGTTGCTCAAAACGCAGCAAGCTCGCAAAACAAACCGGGCATTGTCCACCTCGCACTCCATCCTCTTTGTAATGAAGCGGAATCGTGCCTTGACTCTTCCGAAGGCGTTCTCCACGACTCGGCGAGCAGACAACAGCTGTCGGTTAAAGCTTTCCTGTGGAGAGCTTTCCTTAACGTCCTTGCGAGTGTACGGCTTGAGCATGTTGGACGTTAGTGGAAAATGGCAGGTCACACAGGATCAGGGGCGGCACGGTAATCCCGTTGACGGTGACTATGGGCGACTGCAGCGTTTTTCCTCGCAGAACAGCGGCCAAAGCCGACCTCAGGTACACGTGTGCGTCGTGGCACCGCCCTGGAGTCCCAACGTTCACTTAGCGGAACCAATAACGGTGCTCTACGAGGGCCAGCAGGATAATGCTATACCTGGATGCAAACATTACAATGCATGCATCAGCTCCATGGGTGATGAATATATCATGCTGTCGTTTTACAGTCCTCAAAACTGGAGATTCAGAAAGGAAGTAGATAGCACGGCACAATTCGTAAAATCTCCGCTGAACAGAGATGTACATAGCTTCTAAACATAACATTAAAAGTGTGAAAAGCGGGTCGTCAGTTACTGGCATCTTATATTCAGGAATATCTATTTTATAACTTTCATCTCATCAAACAAATGTGTAGCTTTTATTGCCATATTTAATTTGATTGAGCCAATTGTTTGGTTCAGGTACACGCTATTCAAATCGAAACCTTTCAAATATTACGCCATGCAAGTTCGTCTGCTCCTGGCGCACTCCGTGCGTTTGTTTGCCCCCCAAATCTGCCCACGTGGGTTTGTTTCCCCCGGACCTCAACCAACGACGGCACGAGTTTGGCTGCCTCGTCATCGGGAACTGTTTATGCATTCTCTCCGTAGCCGTTTGCTTGGCGTGACCCTCTTTGCGTTTCAATGCGTAAAAAACGCATTTTAGAACACTTGGTATCAGTAATGAGTTTCCATGATTTTCTTTGGCCAGCGTCATTGAATTCGTTTACTAGCACGAATTTATAATCAGTATTTAATAAAGAAATTGGTTTTGTTGTTTTTTAAATTATCAGTTTGAAAATAAATGCCTGACTTTTTAAAGGGCCAGGAAGTTCAACGTACATGGACTCGGTTATACAAGTCCATAGATGATCATACACGTTGTCCTTGAAGTAAAGGTTACCTACCAGCCCTTGTAGTTCTGGTAGTAGCTCACGTTGACCTTCTATGGTGAGATGGGAAAATGGCAGCCATCCAATGCCCTTGTGCCCTGGGGAAACTCCAGAGCAGCTTGGAACTCCCGGATGTGGTCCAGAAGCTCAGCGGCGCTCACCATCTTGAGCCAGTCTTTCTCGAGCACGGTGACAACTACCATGCACAGCTCCCTGTAGTTTTCGTTGACGGTGGACCGTCCCAAGCCAAACACGTTGGCGATGGTGCGGTCCTCTGCGCTCAAGCACAACTTGTACAGCGCAGCACCAACTCTCTTCTATACCGGAATGGTGGAACCCATGGAGGTAACCTCGCGCTCCATGTGGGGCCGACACACGTCCACTAGGTACCTGAACGTAACCAGCTTGACGCGGAAGGACTGCTTTAAAAAGTACTCTGGCAAGTGGGGTACAGTGTCCTCAAACCAGCGTTTTCTTTCTTTCTGAACGCTTGGATGCTCCGTGAAATGGTGACACTTGAAGCTTCAACAGCAGCGAACATCAGATCGTAGGTGAGGAGCCTTTCTTGGAGGCGGACGCTTTCTTACCATGGCAGATCGGGTGTCGGCCCTTAGCATGCGTCAAGGCACTCTGCTGCATTCCATATAGACACGTCATGAACGCGATCCGACGTTCCGAATCTATCGCACTACGACCATTGTCGTCAGCAGGCTCCATCGCTACAGGGTCACGGTCTTCGCTTCAATCGATCGCCGACGTAAACGTCAACGGGGGATTGGAATCCGTCAAAGAACGAAAGAGCGCGAGGAACAACGGCGAGCAAGATGCATGGAGTTCCCAAAGCAGACGAGCCAAGCGGCGGAACGGATAGGGATACTGATTACTTGGGATTGCGGCTGACGTCGTTTCATAGTTGCCACAAAACATCTCTGCGTCAAAAAGTGTACTTAGTTTTCATCGCCGTGTTGAATTCTATGTTCTGGGAAGTCATTACATTTTATTGACTTAGTAAACAACAAAACAAACACTGCTTTGCCAGGTTAACAAAAAAAGAAACACTACATTGCCGGGTTGAAAATACACCACTATCGTGATAGACATCACCCAAATGATGACATTACCCGTCTGACACGACACGGCTTGAATATCATCCGAAAATCCTAAATGCCTTTAGCGTAAATGACATCCAATGTGCCCAACTGACACGGGTATAAGACGCCTCCTTGTTTGTCGTTTGGAAGGGGGGAGATGTGTGGGCAACGTGGGAATCCAAAACGTTGGTGCATGTTACCCGCCTGCCCCATCGTCAGTGGTCGTTTCCACCGCGAGGGGGCCAAGGGCAATTCGCCACGCAAGCGGCGCTCCGCCGCTGATAACACGCCGTCGCAGCGTATGCGCGTGGGTTCTTGGGGTCGCGGCGCGGGCGATCATGGTCATTATATGTCTACGTGTTGTTGAACCAGTGCGTTGTGTTATTCTCCGGGACGGGTAGAAGTGAGGGAATTCCTACAAAGTAAACAAATTAAAAATATTTGTTTTTTTTTCCACTGCCGTATGACTCTAGCGGCTATTGAAAATTAAACAAAGAGGAACACGAATGGTCACAAGTCAATTTTTATTGTCTAGAATCTTGACTACACAATGGCAAAAGTAGATCGGCCACACTGTCCTTGGAGCGGCGTCTCATACACCAACACGCGGCCCTAACGCCACGTCGCTGCGGTGGAGCTGCTATTGGCAGTGCGCATGTGCACCCACTCTTCACGCGAAACTGGTTCCTGCGCACGCGCACTGACTGCTTGTTTGGAAATAGCTTGTTTGTTTGGAAACAGTGCGTTACCATTTAAGGCGACCAAAGAGGTCAACCGCCGAGTTGAGGTAGTGTTTTGGTCGAGTTTACTAATGTTAATGGGAGAAATGCGCAGCCCGCTGAAAAGAAGTGGTACAAGTGAAAAAGAAAAGGGTAGCATACCGGGGCGATTGCTGACTCATAACTAACATTTAATTTTTAAAAAAGCGGCAGACGATAAATAAAAGCACCTCGACACAATCGCCACACACGTGTCCATAAACTCAAATCGCCTCCTTCGACGCCGGACGGCACAATCACTTCATTTTTTTTTTTTTTGTCAGAACAGCGCAATGCCACAAACATACGTTCCCAATTCTCTTTTCCATCGGCTTGTTTTGACGCCCAAAGTCGGCCGCCGCCGTAGGCGTTTCCGCGTGCCCCCGTGCACGTACCGGGGTCTCAAGTTCACCAGGGCGAACGGCGGCTATCTGCCCGCACGTTGGCTGCCGTTGGCACACTTCGACGCCGCCCCGCGCCGCCTCTGAGGACAAACGCGGCGGTGGACAACCACCGGCGAGAAGAGAGGAGGGCCCGGTCGCCCGACGGCTCTTCTTCCGGAAACATGTTGACGGAAAAGGAAAGCGGCGCACCCGCCAAGTCGCTCGCGTTCCGAGAAAGCCGCCGAAGAGCGCGCGCTTTCTTCCGCCGATGACCCCGTTCGCCGTGCTACTGGTCCACGGCTGGCGCCGGTCGAGAGCCAAGTTCGATCGTCCGCTTCGCTCGTGTCGAGAAAGTCGCTCCGCCTCGCCTCGCACGCCCGTCTTATTGCGGGGTTAAGGTAGATCGTTCCCATACCTCCAATAACGACATCCGATGGCGATTCGATGCCCGCGCAAAGGCATCGGTAAGCTACGTATCGGGTATCCTTATCGGTGGTATCAGAACGATATACTAAAACTCTCGACTGCCTTTTTATTTATTTTTTTCATGAACAACTTAGTCCGTTTTTTAAGAGAAGGAACAAGTAACGATTTTTCTAGATTTTTGACGGAGTAACAAGTAACTCTACTAAGCTACTTCTGGAGGGGACCGTCTGTAACACGTTACCCATACTGCTTTTCACCCCACCTTGCGCCTGCGACTTTATGACGAAAAAGCGCCAGCTACACGAGAAAAAAAGGTGTCCACAATGTATTACGTTATAGCCACAGTTATCGCGGAACAGATCTATTTAACTATACATTGAGTGCTATTATTTCTTTTTGTCCAAGGAAACCTGGCTTTGAAGACTTCGTTCCGCATGACGAAGATTATGTTGTGGGCCCGGAAAGATTGAGAGGAACAATAGCTCCTTTTGGGTATGTCTTCAACAAAGAAACTTAACGAGGTTCGTTCCCCAGATAACACAAAGCCATCCGAGGGACATCCGAGGGACGACTCTTCAGGATGTTTGGGATGTCCCTTGAGACTCCCAAATAATTATGCTCCCAAATGCATCCTCCTTGAAACTCCCAAGTATGCCTTTGAGAGCTCCCAAGGATATCTCATGGGAGCTTTTCAGGACTTCAATAGGACGTTCTCGGACGTCGTACCGGGTGCTGGGGCCTGCTTTAATGCAGCCCGAATTAGCAAAAACATGCGTTTTAAATTTCACCTTTGCCCTGCACGGTTTCATGATCACACTATAAATTGTGCTAAGTGTTTCATAGTTTCCATGAAAGGGATCAAAGGTATGTTACACAAGTGAAAAGTCATTCAAACAAGATCCACATTTATTAAATCAAATCACTCCATAAATTACAATAACCAAAAATGTTCAAGAGGCTTTAAGAAAAAAGTTGTAAATTTGATAATGTTGCGTAACATTGTAGCACTAGAACATGTCTAGCTAAAAATGACTTGGCGTGAATAAACACGGCCATGATACAATAGGAACCTAAGGTTCTGCATGCTCCAATATTTATGAGCAATACAATCCTTTATTTAAAAAAGGTAAGGAAAATTAAAATTGGATTATTACAAAAAAGAAAAAGAAGTACACAATGCCTTACTGGCTCAACTAAAATATGGCGGAATAAAAATATCAAGCACGCCACAAATGGATCATTTTGAAATATTCCTTAAAAAGAATCAACTCTATAACAAGTAACTCAGCCAAGGCAACATACAGAACATTTGATAATGGATGACTGAACGCTTCCAAGCGTAAAACAATACTTTGATTATTTAAAGAGCATAACAGGGTGCGTGCAATTTTTTACTTAATATTTGCAGAATGCTTTTTGTGGTGTCAATGAAAAAGAAGAGGGCTATTTTTGTTTCTTATTTTGAGGCAAGACTTTTTTAAATGTTGCAGCTCCTCAAAATTATATTCCGAGTAGATCAAATTAAACGGCCCCTGACACAATATTTGAGCTTGGTGATGTTTTTTGCTCGATCATTCCGAAATATGTCATAGATACCGGCAAACATGTAGTCAATGAACATGGTTAAAATTGGCGCACATAGAGACAAGGACAAACAAGGAAGGAACACAGAACACAGACAGGCGCGCAAATTCCTTTCTACGCGAAAATTGCATTTTCAGATCGGCTGATTTAGCTCACTCCGGCTTTCTCCTCCCGTTCGTCATTTGGTCATGTGCGAGGACGTACACCGGTCTACGAATATCTGGAGGGGTGAAGGCCGAGGTAAGGTAGCATGTACCAGTCTACATCGCGCTTCTACATGCGTAAGATCTGATTTCAATTTAACTCGATATCCTTTCCTCTCGGAAATACGCTATTATCGGTATCCCTAATTTGGAAGGTGGTACGCAAACATTTTGAAGCATTTCCGATTTAAAAATGCCTCACCTCTGACATCACCAACAAAATAGGTTTTAAGGGGGAAAAGGTTTTAAAACAGTGTTCGCATACCATTTTCCAATCTGATTCAGAGAATATCGTAATTTCGAGGGAAGAAGCATTGAGTATGCTCGATCCAAATGTTCCGCGTTCTACAGCGAGACATACGCACGCGCACGTGTTACCCCCTCACCGCCTTGGCCCCTTCAGATATTGCAAAACCAGTGTGCGTCACCGCACACGACTACGTCAAGGGAGAGAAGAGTGCCAGAGCGAGCTAGACGCATCAATTTTTATTATCAACTTGACAGAGCACAATTAGCATGCACACGCACATTTAGCAGACACAGAGATGAAACACAACTAACTGTGCACTGTCAAGTTGACATGAGTAACCAGCTCGCCCAAGCTGCAGTTTTGACCGATTTATAAAGACTGCTTTTGTGCAGAAAGAAATATGATACTGAATGGCAAATATTTTTGCAGGTATTTGGAGAAACCTTGCAAAGCTTGAAAACTGTGTCACTGGCTGTTCTTTGCTACTTTTTAAGTCCACCAGTTTGAGTGTCTGTACACGAAACGCCTTGTCTACAAGCCAGCATATCACTTTTCACATTGAGCAAATAAACAAACTTAAAGAAATAACACAGCTTGTCACAACCGCTTCTAAATGACTAGATACCACAAAAGAGTAAAAAATCTTGAAAGCTTTCTTCATAAAAATTAACAGCTTTAAAATAAATTTTAAGACTAAATAGCCAAGTTGTTCTTCTTTGCCTGTAATGCCAGTCGTTCTGCCACGTGCCGAAGCCAGGACATGGTTGCCCTCTCCACATCTTTCAGGGTTGTTCTCACCTCTCCATCCGTTTGCTTTTGTGTGAGACATTCTGAAAAACAGCCAAAGTTTTGATTTAGATAATTACAAAATTAAATAGGGCATGGGCAATTGTAGAGGTCAATTAATACTTTGAATAAAAGTTATGTTTTTTTTTTCTTGCTGACCTATCGTTAAACGAAGAAAACGCAGCTGTCAACAAAATGAGAATGGCAACAGTATTAAGGGTTTCCAAAATATCATGACGACAGGTAGACAATCTTGTTTGGTGTTAAAAGCTGGCAAGTGCATTGTCCTTTCTCTGCTTTGTAGACGCCAGTAATATGATTGTGTTTTTAGATACAGATATAACTATTTTCATGTTTGACTGACCTATGTGATACTTTGCTTTCCTGAGAGCTAATATGTAAAAGTTTATTCACTTTTTCATATGTAAGTTTATACGTAGCACACATCAGCTTGCAGCATAGCAGGTCGCAGAACATTCCTTTTCCCTTTGCACCATATCAAGTGTACTGGACTGCCACTTCATACGTCATCAGTCTCTTCAGGATCCTCACAGCTTTGTCTCGCACATCATCACCTCCAATCGCTTTCAAATCCCTTTTTTGATAAAAAAAGATAAATTGCATGATGCAGGAATAAGATACTTCAAGCCAAATCCTTGGCTTGTAATCCTAAAACCGGTCTTTGCTTACATATTGGGTTCTTTTCTCCTGGCTTTTTGTAAGTTCGTCCTCCAACTTCGAAAACTCTTAAAGGTTCTTGCATAAACTGCCAATCACGTTGTCAATTTCTTGAGCTGGTTGGTTCCCCAGTGTGGCAACAATGGCAGACAGTTGCTCAAAGTGGGTTTTCTGTGTTAGCTTCATTACATGTGAAAGCTTCAGCACCTCCATTAGGCCATCTGTTTTTGCAGAGGTAGTATAAGCCACATGTAAGCAAAGCAGAAAGAATAGCACCAATTGAAAATTTAGTATGACACAAACATACAGGAAATTGCATCTTTATTTTTTGTAATTTGCAGTTTTTTTCATAACATTTTAAATTCTTTCATTCTTCTCATACTAGAATACTGCAACAGTGAGCTTTCAAGATGACACTGAACATAAAGTTCTTTCCTGAGTCCAAATTCCTGCGCATAGCTAGCCTGGAAAATGGGAGCTTATATTTTATACCAATGCCACCACTAACTACATATCGTGAATTTGCTGCCTGGACAAGGCACGCTCTCCTGGAATAGGTAAACAGGCGAAATCCTGACAACCTGCAAAAGAAAAATACGAACACCCCTTATCAGAAACATGCGATGGTCAAACGCACAGCATGGTTATTCATAAAGTATCTTATATTTAGACTTGTGCGAATTAGCCAGAGGTGCCATCCGTTTTTCGCGGCAAGCTATTGAAAAAAAACAAAATTATGAAAATCAACAGTGGCCAACAAACATGAACCTCAGAAAGTTAACTGCAAAGTAGCATGTTGACTAAGGCGCCTTAAAATGAATTTAAATGTAGATGTAAATGTTCCTGCAACCGTCAGTAACTTCAAAGTGAGAAAGACGAACCAATTCATAAATCATTTCACATTAGGAGTGGGCTACACGGGTGCACTTGTAGCTGTGAAAACCTACTGCACTAATTTTCACGCATTGAAAATCATCTCACAGCTATGAGCATGCACTTAACAGTAGATGAGTAAACTTCACAGTCTACTCATCTTGTCTTGAAACAGTATCAACAATTTAGAACCTGGCACTTCCGGGAAATTCTAAATATATTGATTTGTCGGCTTCACGTAGTGTAGATTTTGCCAGAGTTTATAAAACAAGAATCGTTCTGCATTCATAAATTGCTTCAAACACAAAATTACCAGAAACTTAATTCATTAATCTATAATGACATTGTATTCATATGTGAAGGTTATCTATGTTACGTACCGCCTCTGGCCAAAACTACAGCTGAAAGGTACTAAAACAAGAGTGAAGGTATTTCAAAAGTGCATATTTGTTGACTGGGTCCTTCATCATTGCACCAACTTGTTAGAATAGCAATTTTTCAGATGTACCATGCAGTCCGTGCGTTGAAGCAGAAACTTGCGAAGGTGGAGACAGAGTCATTGGTTGCTGCGAAGAGGTGTGTGCTCCTATACCTGTAACATTAGTTAGAGTAAATTATTGCAACTAGTAGACCATGTAAAACAATCATTTAAAGTTAACTTGCCTGCATTCCTACCCAGCTGTTTTCTGCAGTGTTTATCCTGGCTTGGAGCCAAGCCCATCGGTGTGGCTGTAGGGCATATATTTATTTGATTTTAATCACTTCATAAAACTTGCAGAGTATGAGCTATTTAAAAGCACTGGGAAGAACTGAAGGTCAGACAAAATGCCAGGAGCAATGGCTCCAGTGCATATGTCTATGAATGCAAGCTTGAGAAAGGAATTATCTTGCCTTTCTTTAGTTTAGGCACCTTCAGGCGCAGTGGAGGAGTGGGTGCTTTCGGTGGCACATATAGCTCGTCGGACCCCGCATCTGAGTCACTGGTCAGTGGAAGTTGTACCCTGGACTTCTTTGGCTTGCCCCGGCAATCTCTTCTTCACTGTGTAGGTCCGACGTGTACTGTGCTCGACACAGCTTCTGCCTAGCTTTTTCGAATGTGGCTAGAACAAAAGAAGGGAATGAAGCATCTGTAGAGCACTCACTTCAACATGCAATGAAAAACTGTTTTGATCCTTCGTACTCACAGAACCATTCCAGGATTGTGCACCTGGCCGTAATCCAATCATCAGTCGCCGAAACTCCTTCAACAGTCATGGTCTCTAGCTTCTTTGGATTGCGTTAATACGGCCAGAAGCAATGGCCACCGTCTAGCCAGAAACGATGGACCACCGCCACATTATCCTCTTTAGTTTGAGAACCTTGCGATGGCAAACAGCTTTTCACCTGCATAGAATGATTACACAAATTCTGGAGTTCATGTGGTGGCCTCCGCTGGTGAAAGGTTTTACAAACTATTGTAAATGAACAAGAGGAAATACGGCAAACCTGGTTCGAACAGGAATACTGACACATTTCTGTGAAATAGCTGAGAACGGCCACGAGCAAAGTGTTGTAGGGTTAGACACCAAGTGAATTCCCAGCATTGAAGAGGGGCATGGATGTGCGTACAAGTCAGTGACGGTCTGAAACTTCCTTCCGATAAGAACAGGTTCTTTCGAGGCCACCCGGAAAGCAATGTTCTCCAGCTGGACAATGCTGCCATCAACAAGAATCACAGTATTGTCTTTTCGATTCGTCCTTAATGGGAACTTGTTGGCAATGACCGGCTTTCTGTACTGTGGCCCACAGCAATCGGCAGGGAGTGGACCACTGGCATGTTCCGAAAAAAGCGAAGTTTCATCACATGAAGTGGTGAACTTTGAAAGCACAGCACTCCGTTCTTCCACTACACGATTGTGTAGCTGCTCAAGCTGCCTTCCTGTTTTTTTTAGTAATCCTTTGAGGCTTCCCATAAAATTTTCAAATGAAAATGCGCTCCATTTCTGCAAATTTGCGGACATCGCAAGACAAGTGGATAAGGCTGTGAATGTTATATGACACTACACTTTTACCATATAGTGACATGTACACATCAACAAATTGGAGTAGCAGCTTTTCAGCATTGTCAAAATACTCCACAGAGTACGTCGGGCTGCTTAGAATCATGATTGCGAAATGAAGAACCATGAAATTCTTCATCAAAGGCTTCGGAAGAATGTCACGAAGGACAATGGGCCCAGTGTAAAGGAAAAAAGTGCGAAATTCAGTTGCCTTCCAGGTGTCCACTTCGCTAAGAGTGCGCCGTTTTCGGCTGAAGTCTGAGCAGATTGACGGTTTAAGTTCAACATGCCTCAGAGAGAGCTCTCGTTGCGAATGGCTCCCCAGGCGGTATCTGTTGTCACCTCTGCACCATAGCAAGATCAGTTTTCGCACGACACCCAAGCACACCAAATGCATGTAATCTAACGGAATCTGTTTCACTAAATCAATGGGCAGATCTTTGAGAACCTTTCTCCTGATGTGATGCTCTTCCTGGGAGGAGCTCCGAAAGCTTTGATCTGGTCGAGCCTCTGCATCCAGCTGAGGAAGGCACATGCGGATTTTTACGTAGTCCCCTTCTGTGGTGCATTTCGTACAGCCAAAATAGCCGTTATGTCCCTTGACACCAAGAATGTATGCTCTTGCTGGAGCGTCGCATACTATTGCTGCCAGCTTCACTGCCACAAGCTTGCCTTTTACAAGCACGCCCTCACTGAGAACCTCGTTAGTATCATCGACGAAGAGTTGTAAAAATGTATTGACACAGACCAGTTTCGCCTTTCCAAAGTACACGACAATTGGAAATGGGGACGGCAGACCACAGTTGATGACTTGGCAGAGAACTGGCCAGAATTGGTTCTTTGTGCTCTTTGAGAGAGGCAGATCATCAACATTGATGTTGATCAAGATGTGATCTGGCGTTTCATGAAGGTGGGCCAAAGCATGTTGCAATCCTACTGCGAGACCAAAATGGCAGTATTTGCCCGCACCCATAGCTTGGACTGCAGCAGCCACCCTGGCTGTCTTGAGCACTATACGAGCGCACACAGGAATATCCGAAAAGCAAGGGTGCGCCTGTAAAAGCTTAGGGAGCTTATCAAGCGCAACGTGCGAAACACCGGACTCGAACGCCCACGATCTCAGTTGATCAATGAATGCGGCACCGCTCGCTTCGCAGTGAGGATCTCGTTCGAGCACACGAGCTAGCAGACGGGCTACCACAGGACTTTCTTCTTCAACAGTCTCCCCTAAAGAAGTGAATAGCTCTTCGTCAGGGCCACGCACTCCAGTTTCCTCTGACTGTGCCAAAAAAAGAAGTCGCAGGTCGGCTGTAGGATGACGATGGCCGGTCCAGTTGGGTGGGATCACGGAACGCGCTGCGCAAAGGCTGACGCGGAGGTGAGCCACGAGAGTCGGTCGCCATGCTGCTTGGGTGGTTACCACTACGCACCAAGGTCAAAGAGTTTTTCACAGCACTGTTCCCGCGCCTGTGAAAAATTATTTTGGAGCACTTAGGCATGATCAAGCTGTGCATGGAAACGGCGCGCCAAGAACTGCGCGCGCAGGTTCGAAATAAAGAGACAGAACAAAGGATGCAAATCTTATCGCTGCATAGGAACAAACGTAGTATCACGATCATTATGAGTGCGAACACCGCTCCGCGCGGCCCGCGGTACTATTGGTGCCCCCTGCCGATTGCACTTTCAAGTATAAGTTGTGGGGATCCGTCCGGCCGCGTCCCCCTGGAGTCCCGTCTTTCCCGCATTTCCTCGCCCCCTTCGCCCGTTCTTCCCGCTCCCTGCCAAGGCCGAGCGGCCCGTCACCTGCTCACCCGCATCCCTGGACGGGGGTGCGCCCCTCGGGGATCGTGCGGGGACCGTGGCAAGGGCGTGGGTGCTCACGTGAACGGGTCGTGGTGGGCACGTGCTTGGTGGGGGCGAGGATACAAAAAGGGAAGCGGGACAAGGGGGGCTCTGGGGAGGAAGTGGCCGAGTGGGCTGAAGGGCCAAACACATGCGCGTCCAAACTGTCCGATTCCGCGTGCGAAACGCCGGAACGACCTTCGAGGGCGAGGGTTTTCGTCGCACCGGAGGCTACGAAAACCCTCGCCCTCGAAGGTCGTTCCGGCGGTTCGCACGCGGAATCGGACAGTTTGGACGCGCATAGCTCGGAGCGTGGAGCGAAAGCTTGCGCTGGGAACCTCCTGGGTTCGATCCCCGCCGCCCCCGCCCGTTTCGATCTGGATGAGTTTCGTACCGGCACGCGTTCGTGTGATCACTACTGCGTGATGCACGTTAAAAATCCCAGGTTAGCGGTTGTACTGCAATGGCTAAATTTCTCATCTACAGCTAAGAGACCGATTACCCGTTGAGGCGCATCTCCATCAAGGCTGTATAAACATAAAGAGCAAACCAATTTTTTTTAGGGGGGCTCTCTTCTGAAACGGCGGACTGGACAGTGCGTGTGACGGCGACGACAGGGACGACGACGAGGACGACGAGGACCACCGAGGCTGACCACCGAGGCGTGAGTTTCAGTAAACTGTTTTAAAAAAGCACAATGTGGGGGTGACTTCTTGGGGAGCGAGCGAGGCACGTCCCGATCGGGCGTCGATTAGGTAGCGACCCACATAATCTGGCGCCCACGTGGGAGCCCGATCGGTTGGCCGTTGCTTTCGCTCCTCCCTGAGAGGTCGCGCACTTTGCGTTTCGCGGATTTTGGAGGGTAGCCTGCTCTAATTTGGCGAATTGTGTTCGAGTTGGTAGAAAGTGAGAATGGTCGAAACCAGATCGACCACCGGCGCGAGTAAGGACGGTTCGTCGGAGGACGAGCCTCGGCGAGATAGCGCGGAGGCTGCTCCGATTAGCGGAGACTCGGGCTCACGCGCGCCCCCGGAGACGGGGACTTCGCCCCCAGCTTCACCAGCGACGGAAGGCGTGCTAGACGCCGGTGAACTGATGCGCGCGATGACGCGGATGATGGACGCGATGTCGCGGCAGATGGGGACAGCCCCAAGCGTCGCGAGTGCCGCGCCTTTGTCGATGCCCCGCCCGCGGTTGAACGTGCCCACGCCGACGTACTCGGGGTACTCCGACGGGAAATCGGTGCACGATTTCCTGCAGGATTTAGACGCGTACGTAACCGCTTTGGGGGCATCGGACGTAACAGCCCTGCTGCAGATCGTGCCGATTGCACTGATGGGCGACGCCGCGCGTTGGAGACGGCTGCAAACGCCGTTCCAATCAATGGCGGACTTCCGGGCGCGGTTTCGGGAGGAATTCCTTCCTCCCGACTACGAGATGCGGATTCGGGACGAGCTGGCAACCCGCACTCAGCACCCGGATGAGAGCCTCGTGGAGTACGTCCGTGCACTCCAGGAGCTCTACTCGCGGGCCGAACCCTCCGCGCCTAACGCGGAGAAGGTAGCGAGGGCGATCCGCCAGTGCCACCCCAGATTCAAGGCGTATCTTCGAGGACGCGATTTCGCAGACCTCGAAGCACTGGCGAGAGAGGCGCGCACGGTTCAAGCGGGCTTGCTCGCTGAGATGCAGTACCGGCCCCCTCCAAGGGCCGAGGAGTCCTTGGAGCCGGGTTGCGCGTGGACGGGACGCGCCGCGGACGGCTACGTCGAGTCGCATACGGCGTACGTGGCCGTCGCGGATCGCGGAAATGGCGGAGCCATTCCTCCTCGGGCCCTAGACCCATTCGGCTTCGAACAAAGGCGCAGGGTAGCCAGCGCAAACTCAGCCGGGGCGCAACCCCGTAGGGGGGACGGCGCGGTCGACTACCGCGGAGACGCGACGCGTTACGACGCTCGCGGCAGCGACAACAGCGCACGGCGAGGCGGCGCGCCGCGTGCCGTTAACGACCGATCAACGGTAGCACGCAACGACCGCGGCCAAGTCAGGTGCTTCAGGTGCCACCAGCCTGGGCACTTCAGGCGGCAATGCACGTGGGCAGCGGCCGAATCCGGATACCCGTGAAACGCGCGGGGCCGGCGCCAGTAATCGGGTTGCCTGAATCTAGGTTGCCGGCCGCTGCCGAGGCCCCGGGTCAGTTCGCCGACGGGGCGGAAGTCGCGGGCAGCGATCGGGTAGCGTTCGCGCCGTCGGCATGTCGGGCTCAGGACTCGACACCGGAAAGGGGTCCGTACGTGCGGGTAGAGATCGGTGGTAAAGATTATCTAGCATTAGTCGACACCGGCTCAACCCTCTCTCTCATCGGAGATTCTGTGTACACGGATTGTCGCAAGAGAAACCTTTGCATGCGAGAAGTGTCAACTCCGTTGCGTTTAGCGGCGGGATCGGCCGAGGCGCAATGCGCAGTTCGCCTTCACCTCGGCCTCGACGGCAAACGAAGGAGGCAGCGCTTTGTTTACCTGCAGGGCATGTCAATCCCAGTTATTTTGGGACAGGACTTCGTTTGCCGAGAGGGGATCATTCTAGACCTAAAGAATAACGGGTACCACTACAGCCCGTTGACCCCTCTCATTCCCTTCGTAGCCCCACTTTCTATGGGGAAGGGATCGGAATGTCCGCTCGCTGGATTGCGCCAGCAGGAGCAGGTGTTAGCTGCGCGGGCCGTACCACATAACGTTGAACAGATCGTGGCTTCTTTCGACGGGCCGGCCGAACAAAGGCGATCGTTAGCGGATGCTTTGTCTAGACACGCAGCTATGTTTACTGAGAGGCCGGGAGTCACGCATGTTTTACAACATGAGATAGACACGGGAGACGCTAGGCCGTGGGGTTGTAATCCCAGACCGCTGAGTGTGCACAAGCGAGCTATCCTAGATAAGGCTCTCGATGAAATGTTGGACACGGGGGCCGTACGGCCGTCGCAAAGCCCGTGGGCATTTCCGGTAGTGTTAGCGCCGAAGAAGGACGGGACAGCCCGTCTTTGCGTAGACTACCGCCGACTCAATGAGATGACCAAAAGGGACGCGTATACTTTTCCATTTATTGAGTCCATCATGTACTCGCTGGGTAGCGCGAAGGTCTTTACCACGCTGGACTGCAGCAGAGGCTTCCTGCAGATTCAGGTAGCACCAGACGACGTCCAAAAGACAGCGTTCACTTGTCACAGGGGGTTGTTTGAGTTTACCCGCCTGCCGTTCGGATTATCGAATTCGCCGTCTAGCTTTCAGCGGCTGATGGACATCGTGCTGGGGGACGCGAAGTTTAACTTTGCCATGGCGTACATGGACGATGTCGTAGTATTCTCGAACTCGTTTGAAGAGCACCTAACTCATCTCGAGATCGTTCTGAGTAGAATGTGGGAGGCTGGGTTGACGATCAACCCAGATAAGGTACAGCTCGCAGCCTCGAGGGTTAATCTCTTAGGCCTTATCGTTGACAACGGTACGTTGAAGCCGAACGACGATAAGTTGGGGGCCATCCTCAATTATCCAGCACCGCGTGACGTAAAGAGCCTTCAGAGGTTTCTAGGGATGGTCGGTTTTTATCGGCAGTTCATTCCGGGATGCGCGGAGCTAGCACAGCCATTGAACCAATTGCTGCGGAAAAACTCAAGGTGGATCTGGGGGCGGGAGCACGACGTGGCTTTCGCGTCTCTCGCGAAGGCAATAGCTGATACAGCGAGCTTGCATTTACCAGATCTAAACCGGCATTTCGTCGTACAGACGGACGCGAGCGACTACGGTGTCGGAGCGGTGTTGTTACAGGAGCACGATGGGCAGTTGCTCCCTGTGGCGTTCGCGAGCCGAACGCTTACACCGCCCGAGCGTAACTACAGTGTAACGGAGAAGGAGGGGCTGGCCGTCATGTTCGCTTTGAAAAAGTTCGATCTCCATCTAGATGGTACGACTTTTGTCATACAGACGGATCACGTCGCGCTAACGTGGATTCAGAGGTTGAAGGAGCCAGCGGGAAGGTTGGCTCGCTGGGCTCTGACCCTGCAGCGCTACTCCTACACTGTCGAGTACCGAAAGGGCTCGAGCAACAAAGTTGCGGACGCGCTCTCGCGGGCGCCCCAGGATGGTAGTCGGGAGGAGGAGACGCGACTCTCCGTGCGCGGGAGAGAAGCCCCCCGCGATCGCGGGAAAGCGAGAGAACGGCTGGGAGGAGGGGAAGCAGCCGGAGTTTGTAGCAGCGGTGGGTTGCGCTACGAGGGAGCAAAGGATGGCGGCTTGGGGGAAAGTGGTAAGCAAGGAAGAGCTTGTCGAGGCCCAGGAAGCAGATGGATTTTGTCAGCGGGTGTTGGGAAAACTTGCGGAAATTGCGGTTGACACCGGGAACGCTGACGGGCGAATCGGCGCGCCGTTCGATTCATATCTGATGGGCGAAGATGGGTTATTGCTCCGCTATATCCCCGCGATCGACGAAGAGGAGGGGAATGACCCTCCCTTCAGGGTGGTCATTCCTAGGAAGCTACGCAGGAAGTTTATCAGATACTTCCACTTCTCGGCTCTGGCCGGTCATGGCAGCGGCAGCAAGACTTTTCAAAAGTTATGTCGCGTCGCGACCTGGCCAGGAATGAGGCAGGACGTAGTTCGGTACTGTCGTAGCTGTCTAGCTTGCCAGAAGGCGAAACCGAGAGGCGGGAAACCTCCGGGGTTGATTCAGCCGGTGACGAGTCACTACCCGTGAGAGATAGTCGCGTGCGAAATCGTTGGCCCACTGCCGAGGAGTCCTCGGGGAAATCAGTACCTTTTGGTGATCACCGACCATTTCTCGAAGTGGGTGGAGCTGTACCCCTTGAGAAAACTGGTCTCGGAGCGAATCTGGGAAAAGTTGTTAGACACTTTTCTGCGTTTCGGAACGCCCAGGTGTCTCGTCAGCGATAATGCTAGTTATTTCACTAGTAAAGTCTTCATGGACTCCTGCTTGGCCCTCAATATTAAGCACAAGAGGACGACACCGTACCATCCTCAGGCCAATATCACTGAGAGAGTGAATCGCAATCTGAAGAGCATGCTGATCGCGCTGACGGAGAGACACCGGGACTGGGACGACCACGTCGTCGAGATGGGTTTCGCCACTCGGACGACAGTGAACCGATCAACCGGGTTTACACCGGCGTTCCTTAAACTGGGTAAGGAGCTGCCGTCTCCACTGGAAAACGGGTTAAGAAACAGCGACGGGGTATCGGGTCGTCCCCTCTCTACGTACGCGGCCGGGCTCAAAAGCCGTTTGACGGGCGCGTTGCACGACGCTAGAGAGAACCTTGATGCCGCAAGGATCGAGCAGGCGGCGCAGTACGACAAGAGCCATCGCCACCTGGAGTACAACGTCGGTGACCTGGTCCTGAGGAGAATGCACCCACTGAGTAATGCAGCTTGCGGTTTCGCAGCATCGCTGGCTCCGAAGTGGGATGGGCCCTACGAGGTAAGTACGCGAGTGTCGCGGCTTACGTACAGACTCACTCGGCCGAACGCAACCGAGGAGTCTGGCCCTGTTCACGTGACCGATTTAAAGGTGTACTACCTTCGCGATCAGGACGGCGATGGACGAGAAGCGGCTGATGAGGACGGGGAAAGCCCTGTCTCGGCCGGACGGCAGGCGCAGTCCGGAGCACGGATGAAGCGCGGGGGCCGGACGGTGCATGACACTCTCGGCGAGTTCACTTCTAACAGGAGTTTCTGCCGTCACTACAATCTGCGGCGCAGGGTTTAATCCATTTCTGTGTTTCTAACTGTATTTCCTTCCCACAGAATGCCTTTCTGGAAAAACGCCGGACGCCGAGCACGTGCAGGCGCTGGACGGGGACGACCCCTCCCAGGAGGCCCGCCAGGCCAGAACGGGGGCGCTAATGCTCCCCCAAGTACCCGGGGTGGGCGCCCCGGGTCGAGGCGGCCCGACTCCCGGAGTCGGCGACCATGGATGTGGCCCCATGATCGGGCGTCGGACGCTGGGTCCAGACAGCGCCAGGCGGGCTCCGCGGATTCCGCGAGCCACCGCGCGGCCACACCGCAGAGTGGGTCGGGCCCGCCTGCGTGGGGAGGACCAGGCACGAGCCGGCCTCTTCGCCCTGCACGACTTCCTTCCAGGAGCAGAGAGGGATCGCCACCGCAGGGGGGACGGGCCTGGAGCCGGCGGCCATGCCACACCGTGGCGACCTGGACGACGTGGGACGGGCAGCGGGACCTCCATTTCGTGTCCCGCCAGCGTTGGCGGGACCAGCCGAGACCGGTCCACGACACACCCGGTGTCGAGGTCCCGCCGCCCTTCCTGGGGCACACGCTGCCCCCGTTCGAGCTGGCCCCGGACCTGCAGGACCCCTGCTGGCTCTGCCGGGTGCCGGTGGTCCACCTCGAGACACACCAGGCCAGCCCGCGCCACCAGGAGCTGCTGAGGGCGGTGGGCCCCCCTACGTGCGTCGAGGCGGCGCTGCGGCTCCTCCAGAGGGACCGGCCCGACCTCCTGGCCCCGGCGGCCCGGGAGCTTCCTGAGGAGGGGGCCATCCCTGCAGCCGCTACCGCGGCCTCCACCGCCGCGTCCGCCGCCACCGCGGGCTCGGACCCGCTGCCGCCCCCGCTGGTGCCCCTCCCCTGCTCGGCCGAGCCCCTCGCCTCCCCGTTGCCACCTCCGCCCGCCGAGGACACCGTTATGGCGGAGTTGGAGGAGTTCTTGGCCGGGGACCGTCCGCCCTCCGCCGACTCGGTCCCCCCGGGGTCCGAGCCTTGAGGGAGGGGAGGTGTGGGGATCCGTCCGGCCGCGTCCCCCTGGAGTCCCGTCTTTCCCGCATTTCCTCGCCCCCTTCGCCCGTTCTTCCCGCGCCCTGCCAAGGCCGAGCGGCCCGTCACCTGCTCACCCGGATCCCTGGACGGGGGTGCGCCCCTCGGGGATCGTGCGGGGACCGTGGCAAGGGCGTGGGTGCTCACGTGAACGGGTCGTGGTGGGCACGTGCTTGGTGGGGGCGAGGATACAAAAAGGGAAGCGGGACAAGGGGGGCTCTCTTCTGAAACGGCGGACTGGACAGTGCGTGTGGCGGCGACGACAGGGACGACGACGAGGACGACGAAGACCACCGAGGCTGACCACCGAGGCGTGAGTTTCAGTAAACTGTTTTAAAAACGCACAATGTGTGGGTGACTTCTTGGGGAGCGAGCGAGGCACGTCCCGATCGGGCGTCGATTAGGTAGCGACCCACAAAGTGCACCTTGCGTTCGAGACGAATTGTCTCTAGCGATTGCCGCACCACTCTGCACTTCCGGGTCTTCTGCTAGCGCAAAAACGGTTGGCGAAACCGCAAAACCGTTTGCCAATGACGAGGAGCATTTTTCGCTAGCAACGTGCGCCAGCAAATATGACTTTTATAAATATTGTTAGGGTTATCTTTTTTATTAAGAAGTTTCAGTAGATTATCACTATGACTCCGATAACAATCCCCGATACTTCGCCGACGCCTTTAAGCATGAATCATATTGTTATTTGTTGAATCAAAACAATCAACTGAGGCTGCCTATTATTTGCTTCGCGTGCGTTTTGCGACAGCCAAGGACCACCAATGCGCACAGGAAAGACGTTAGCGCGGTGCTAGCGTGAACAATACCTTTCGCACTCTGACGCTGTAAAAGCAATATTACACAACAAAATTTAATTGGAATCTGGCGCGCGTTGCGGATCAAACATTTGTAATATTCCTATTGCGACTGAATTCCCTCGCATGAATAATACATAAACTTGTGGAAAATATCATTTGCGTTTTTGTTGGTTTTAAAGACATTGTAGTATGTCGTTCGTTCATAAACATTATGCATGGTATTTTTGTGCCATATAATCATTATCAACGTGAGAACGTCACAGCGTTTTTTTTTTTTTTTTTTTTCGAATTCCCGGTTTCGAGCGCGCGCTCGCTGCACCTGGAGCAACGTTACTAGATTACCTCAGTTGTGGAACTCCCGCGGAGGGGGGTACCCCCCTCACTCACCTCAATCCGCCTAGAGTCATTCGAAGCGCCATCTATATTTTCATTTCATAACTGTGCATTCTAAAGAGCACAGCTGAAGCGCCAAATGGCGATCACAACGCCGCCATTTCTCCCGCAGCGGTCACTCTACGAACTGCACGTGACATCTATTTTTGGCTTCAATCGGGTTACAGGGGTTCCACCCCCGTCTCCCTAGCGGACGCGCCGCGAAATACCCCCACAGTTAAAATGCGCCTAGGTCGGGACGCGCTACCTGAAATCCCCGCTGAGGCATGGTTGTATAAAAACAATATTAGTTGTGCTGCAAAACCTTGAAAACTAAAAATTTTAGAAAACATCACCCGCCCCCATTTTGTACTAATCTCCAATAAAAGTTACTACAAAAAGAGTTTTTTTCGTTGGTTTTTTACGTTTCTAGTGACATTGAAACGAACGTATCCCGATTCAGTTACCAAAGCAGCCGTCCGGCGGCGCGTCGAGTGAATCTGGGCGAGTCGTGGTGAGTGAGGGGGGGTACTGTTCGTGCATGCAGCGTCTATGAACAGTTCCGTAACTGAGTTAATCTAATAACGTTGACCTGGAGTGCTTTGGCTGCGTGTGCACGCACGCGACGCACGAAAAGCATTATTAACAAAGACGAAGCTCGCGCTGGAGGCGGGAAAACTGAAGCCGCTACCTGCATTTCTCACATTGGTGCCATCTTGAAATTTGGTGCCTATGGCGGGTGCTTCCATCGCTTTCTCAGGGAGTGCACATGCGCGTGCTTGGCTGTTGCTTAGAACGGTGTATCCCCGTCTTCAATTAAAATCTTTCATACACACGCGCCACGACTCTATTAGGGTGGTGACATCTCCACCATTTTGGTCCCTAGAATGCACGCGCTTCGGTCTCGTTCGGAGCGAGCGCTTAGCTCCGAAGTGAGCGTCATTTTGAAGTCAATTTGGTAAGCGCGGGCAGTTCTTAATACGACAGTGGCTGGCTTCACCCTGTGACAGACGCACATCGAGGAACCCTCAAGACTCCAACTAATCAAACTGCTCCAAGCGTTTGAAATGCCAAGCTGTCGAATGAGGGTCTCGCGCTAAGGCGCCTTTCTACATGAACTGTTCGATCGTTTGGCAGATAAATAATGAAGCTGTTTATTGGGGGTTTAAAAGCACGTGTCTGGAGACGCGAATAGAAACAAACGCTTTTACAAAGGGGTGGACGTTCAGTATGGAGACACATGTTTTATTTTTCGGTCGTTTATCGCATATGTTTACAAAACTTCTGAAATACAGTAGATGGCACTTTACTTCGACTGTGTTCAAATTTCGAACAATTTGACAAAAGTTACGCAGTTGTGAGAACAGAAATCTGGACACTGAGAAAATATTCACAGAGGGCAATATCGGACGCAACATAGCAATCGTGCGATTGGAAATTTAATTGCATGTCTCAAAAGTATTCGCTGCAATGGTCACCGCGGCAAAAAAGAATGTCGCAACTCTGGCTGTAAAGCTTTTCCAACCGGATCGAGGTCATTGGATGGGGTCTTTAACAGTAGTGTTACTGAATAGAGAAATTAACAACGTGTCATCTCCCCGTTACCCGCGACCACAGCCCTCATCCTGTCAGGCAAGGAGCCATAGAGCGCGGTCACGAAGTCCGGCTCGCCCCGAAGTCGTACCCATTCGCGGCTGACCTCTAACCATGGTTCGTCGGAAGTGGCGCGTGTAGAGGACGCCATGCCATGGTTGACTTGATCCGCCCCCAAACGTGTTCGATGATGTTGAGGTCGGCTCCTTTTGGGGGCCAAGGCAGCGTCGCGACACAGCGCTCCTCCAGGAGGGACCGGACCTGGCGCGAAGTGTGAACTGGGGACTGGTCGTGTTGGGACACGAAGTCTCCATCTGGAAACGGGCCATCCAGGACGTAAGGCAGCATGACGTGGTCGATTATTGTGCAATAATCGTCTGACGCCATGCTGCCCTCAATCCTGAAGAGCGGTCCGAGTCCATCTGGAGACACAGCGCCCCATCGTTGACGGCGTTTCGACCACTGGAGGCGACCTTCTGCACAAACCGCTCTTAGAAGCTGAAAAAACAATGTTCGATCTTCTAAAGTCACGTTTTAATAGGGATAGGGGAATAAATAAGCTATTCTCACCGGCAACATACTGGCCGCCACACGCGGAGCCGTTGGTCCCACCGGGTCGTGAACGTCGACTGGTCGGAAAACACCACCTTGGCCCAGTCTTCCCGCGCCCATGACTCGTGCTCCCTGGCAGACCGAAGCCGGTCTCGCTTATTTGATTCCGTGAGGAACGGTTTTTAAGCCGCCATGCGGCTTGCCAGTCCGGCCTCGGAGAATCTTCGGCGCACTGTCGGGACGGATGCCTCGATCGCCAGGGCTTCCCGAACCTCCCGCGCCGATTGAAAGGGACTTACAGCTACAGCTGCAACAAGCTGGTGATCTTGGTCCACCGTCGTTGCTCGAGGGCGCCTGTTGTGCGGCGCGTCCTCAAGGAGTCCTTCATCCCTGTATTTCTGAATTATTCGATTTACTGTCGATAATGGCCGTCCTCTCATATCTGCAATAGCCCTCTGCGAATATTCTCTCTCTTCATCCCTGTATTTCTGAATTATTCGATTTACTGTCGATAATGGCCGTCCTCTCATATCTGCAATAGCCCTCTGCGAATATTCTCTCGGGCACAGATTAACAATGCGTTGCCGTTCGTCCATCGGCACTCTCGACATTTTGACCTGTCTCGCCCGATTACTGAAAGGCAAATGGGTTCGAGTTGCAAACTAGCGGACTGATTATCGCATGATAACCCGAAGCGACTCTGAACTTTATGCTGTGTCATGCTGCTTTTGCAGTGCCCAGGTGCGAATGGTATCATTTAGAAGAATGGATATTTGGGCGAGTGGGTTGGAAATCATCATGAAAAATAGCACGATAAAAACGACGAGGACGTCCCGTGTGTTTCTTCTACGTCCTCCGTTGTTTTCGCCCTGTTTTCTATTACAAAGGATATCACCCACGCTCGCACCGCACTAACTTCTTGCCTGTGCGAATCGGTAGTCCTTTACTCTCGCACAACCCACGCGAAGTAAACAATAGGCAGTCTTAGTTGATTGTTTTGATACATCCGATAACATTATGATGAATGCTTAAAGGCGTCGGCGAAGTATCGGGTATTGTTATCGGCGTCGTGAGAATAATCTACTAAAACCTCCTGATCATAAATATGACCCTAAAAATATTTATACAAGTTATTTTCGCCGCCGCCCATCGCTTGCGAAAAATACTCTTCGTCATTGGGGAACATTTTCGCGGTTTCGCCGATCTTTTTTCGCTAGCAGAAGACCCGGAAGTGCAGAGTGGTGCGGCGATCGCCAGAGACGATATGTCTCGACCGCAAGGTGCACTTATAGTTGAAAGAGCAATCGGCAGGGGGCACTGACCGCGGGCCACGCGGAGCGGTGTTCGCACTCATATTGATCGTGATAGTACTTACCTTAGTCCATACTAAAGATGTATCGTGGTCGTTCAGCGGTGAGCCATTGAGCTCCTATTTCAAAATTCAAGCTGCCCTCCCTGCCCCTCGCTGCCTTTGCCACCAGCTCGTCACAGACTTGTTGAAACGCGGGAAATTTTGTCGGGACGAGACTTTAGGACTATGGTTTCGTAACAGGTGCACACAAAATATTTCGTTAAAGCGAACACTTAAAACCTGATGAACTTAATTAGCTTGTAAAATTATTCACCGAAATGTATAAAAATTACTTAATGGATACTGGTGTCTTTAGGATTGCTCTAAATACGCAAGTGAGATAATGGAGAAAGCTACTAGCGCTACCTGCTGCCCTCTCCTGTTTTCCTTCTCTGGTTTAAGCCTAAGCTAGGAAAGGGTACGTCCCCCGTCTTCATTTTTGGTGTTTTTCCCGTACCCGCGCACTATTCCGCGTCTCCACGTTAAATAATAAAAGTTATGTTTAATTGTTTTTGAATCTCCCTCGCCTCGTCGCCCAATGCCTCTTCTCGCCAACGCCCGGCTATAGACGTCACACGCAACAGCGCTTGCCATTACTTTATTCGCACTAGGTGGCCTTTTTGCGATTTCATGACTTCATCCTCCTCCGTATTTATACTGCATGCAAGGGCTGCATCACTGCATAGCCGCCTGGCATGGACGCATAACAAGCATAACTACACGCGCAGACGTCGTGCGGAGTCGCAGTGTGTTTTCATGAAGCTCGCCCGAGTCAATGCAAGCAGGATTGCGCGTGGGTAGCCGAGGTAGCTGCCTGCGCAAAGCTAAGCAAAGTAAGCACCTTTTTCGGTTTTTCATTCGTGAGATAATCGCTGCAGTGATAAATTTTATTTTACGATTGCCTTGCCCATGAAATTAATTTTTAAATGCGACATCCCTAAAACATCCTGTGATGCATGTACCACGGCGGTTTTTCATTGGACGTTCCTTCGCAGGACATCCTAAGGATGTCACTTAACGTACGCGCTAGGACGTTCGAATCCAAGTAATCCGTGGGATGTCTTGCGGATGTTCTATGTGGGATGTGCGAGACGTGGGGATCCTTTTGGCATGTCCCTGGGATGACGGTGTGCTATCTGGGTCGGTTAACCCACTGGGACATCCTGTGTATCTGCCCGGTCTGTTTCCCTTCAATGAGAGAATTCTACGCATGACTGCGGTCCAAGAAGCCTCAAAAACGGGGTGCTGCACCCGAAGTCGTGTGAGGTCAACAGTTTAATCCAGGAACTCGAAGATAGAGACAATCACAAACACGAAGTTTTCTTCTTGATACTCTTCCCTTTGTCCCCGCGCATCAAGGGTCCAGTTCCTATCTTGAGCTAGGTTGCTCCCAGCTCATTTTACTGTCCGCCAGGCACTGTAAAAGTTTATTTCCGCACTCCGGTATCACGTGGAACGAAACACCTTTTTCGCCGATCAGTGCGCTCCTGAATTAAGCTTGCGGAATTCGGGTCCTTCAGGAACTTGTCAATAAAAAAATCCTTTCCATTTCATTACAAAATAAACAAAAAAATTCCGAGGACACCTATGCACTTTTATGAGTAGTGAATGCGAAAGCATTAATATCGTTCGTCCGCTCCCTTAGGTCGTCTGCGGCGTATGCGATAGAAGCGTTCAAGTTTTGCCGCTAACTACAGCGCCATTCCAGCCCCTGGCGGGAACCCCCAATCCGAGTGGCTCGTTGTTTTTTCGCCCCGCTTCGCCGCCGCCGTAGGCGGTTGGTTACGCTAGTCAATAATAATAATTGCGATAGAGAAGATACAAAAGGCCGGCTAGCACAAACCTTTCGTTGTGGATTGCAGTAACAACCTCCGATATTGTTGTAGTCAGTCCTTAAAATTCTACCGCTTCCCTGAAAAGCCGTACGAGACTCAAACGGCGCCAAGCCTGGACCACAGCAGTGCTCCGACATGAAGTAAGTTCCCCGTTCGTTGGAAGAGCAGTTTTGCTAAATACGCCGAAAAATAAAATAGAATAGGTGGGAGAACAAAAACAGCATGACTACCGAACGCGGGAAAGTCAGTTGACAGTGCCTGCGTGACGGAACATTTGATTTACGTGCGCGTCTGTCGCTTCCTCTTGAGGTGTTTGACGGGGCCTCGATCGTGATTTTGGATCCCTTTGGCACGAATATTTCAACTGTAATCACTGAAAGGATGAGAACGGCAGGGAGAAGCTTCAGTTATTACCGTGCCTCCAGCTCTAGCTTCCCACCTTCGACAGTGCTTCTATCTCGCGAGCCTCGAGCGTGCACGTGCAGCCAAATCGCAGCGAAGGGCAAGCAAGACGTGCTGGAGGTCGGCCTTTCAAAAGAGACGCCCTGCCGTTCTTACTTTGTCAGCAGTGTTTTTGCTAGGGGAACGGCTTACGGTGGTGGCGAGTGCAACTTTCTCCTGCCGCGTGTGTTTCTTAATCGCTGTTCCTGTTTTTTTTAACTGTTTATCGTCATCATGTACGACCCTATAGTATACACATGCATCCCTCTCCCCCCAAACACACACACAAGGAATGCACATCCCAGCCACCTCAGCCAGCCCCCCTCCTACAAAAAAAAAACTAATTGCGCTTGATTACGCTATTGCTTGTCAGGGACAATAATAGTTTTTATTATTTCGTGTTGATTTTCCGCTGATCATACCAGAGAACTTATATTATTAATTTTTCAGTGGGGGCGGTTCAGTTACGATTCCGCCAACGTCAGCGAGGATCTGTAGCGTGCACTTTGTGAACGCCTACAAGGATACAAGGACGACGCTGAGGCTCATCATGCAACAAGTTACTATAGTAAGTTACAGGTCAAGAAGGTACCGGCAAATGCCCCTCAAAGGGAATCATATATCCCTCCGCCACCTCCGCATCCAATAGCGTCCCATCGTTTCCGTGACGTCGCGACCACCGCGCGAGGAGGGTCTTGCCTTTCTGTACATATTTGCTTTATCTTTCGACTTTGACTTAGCATTGTGGAAGCCACGAGAGGGAGATTAGAGTTTTCCCCCTCCGATGGAAACAAATACCACTTTCGGGGATTAGGTTCCCCCTCCGATGGATACAAAGGCTGCTTTCAGGGGCTCGGTTCCCCCAGAGCCTTCCCCCTCCGATGAATACAAAGGTCGCTTTCTTAAAAAGTGGGATCGGAGACAAGTTCGCATCACTCTGTGGCCAATTTTGTCACGAATGACAAGTGATGAGGCGGCGAATGACTGAGTAAACTGAACGTTTAATGGGGCGAACTTGTGCCCAAAAATAAGAGTAAAAAGAAAGACAACAACAAAGCGCCGCGGGCGGCGAAGCAGCAAGATCGAACGCTAAGGCGAAACTGAAACTGGCTTGCCACGCGAGCCCCTTTTGTACACGCGTGGGCTTCTGGAACAATCGGCGTAGAAGGTTCGGCGTGTCGAACATTCTACCCTCAAATCAGCAACACGGTTCTCGAATCTACCAAAACACTAAATTGCAGGATTAAACAAAAGATGTGCGCGTGCGTCCTCCCAGGAATCGAACCCCGGACTTCCGCGTGGGAGGCAGGCACGATAACCGTTAAGCCACGCGCGCGCTGCCTACTTAGCCAGCTGCGCGCGTGGCATTACCCCCCCTTTAAAAAGTGCATCTCCCCGATGCAACACAAAACAAAGCAAAGCAAATAAAAAGAAAGGTAAACTAAAGAGTCATCTGGAACACATAAGGTCCACAGTCCTATCGAGCGTAGTACGGCTTCAGGCGCACGACGTGGACGACTTCAGGTCGTGGTGGGCGGCGTGATGATGTTCTTGTTCCGTCGGGCATCACCTCGTAGTTCAGATTCCCGAGACGACGAAGCACTTTGTAGGGTCCGAAGTAGCGCTTCAAGAGTTTCTCGCTGAGACCACGGCGGCGGATCGGTGTCCACACCCACACCCTGTCTCCGGGCTGGAAGTGGACGTCCCGACGACGAAGGTTGTAGCGGCCAGTGTCGACACGTTGCTGGGCTTGAATCCGGAGTCTGGCGAGCTGACGGACCTCTTCTGCCCGTTGAACAACCACCTGGGCATCGTCGCTTCCGTCGACAGCCGGTTCGTGGGGTAACATTGCGTCCAGCATTGTCGTTACCTTGCGACCATGCACCAGTTGAAAGGGTGTTACCCCGGTGATCTCTTCTACGGCCGTGTTGTAGGCAAATGTGATGTACGGCAACACCTTGTTCCATGTCTTGTGCTCCACGTCGACGTAATGCCTTTTGGCCCTGAGGGTATTGTAACAAATAAATAAATAAATAAATGAAGATCATATCCGCGATGGTCTTTTTGAGTCTCTCCGTCAGCCCGTTGGTCTGCGGGTGGTACGCAGTGGTGCGACGATGGCTGGTGTGGCTGAGACGAAGGATTTCTTGCGTCAGCTGGGCGATGAATGATGATCCTCGGTCTGAGATCAGAACCTCTGGAGCGCCGTGCCAAAAGACAATGGACTCGATGAAAAACTTGGCGACTTCTACAGCAGTCCCAGAGGGAAGGGCTTTCGTTTCGGCGTACCGCGTGAGATAATCTGTGGCGACGATTATCCATCTGTTCCCTTGCGTCGATGGTGGGAAAGGACCAGGTAGATCCACTCCGATCTGCTGGAACGGTGCGGTTGGGGGAGCAATCGGCTGCAGGAGACCTGCCGGCTTCGTCGGCGGCTTCTTGCGTCGCTGGTACTCGTGGCACGATCGTGTGTAGAGGTGTACGGTCTTCGGCAGCTTGGGCCAATAATACCTTTCATGAATACGGGCCAGCATACGGCTGTAGCCAAGGTGTCTGGATGTCGGGTCGTCGTGGCAGGCTTGAAAGATCTCCGCTCTAAGGTCGGTAGGGATTACCAGCAGCCATGGCGAGCTGTTGTCTCCGAAGTTCTCCTTGTAAAGTGCACCTTGTCGAAGGACGAAGGTCGGCAGGGCTCTCAAGAAAACACGGGGTATAGTACCCCCTCGTCCTTCGAGGTGCTCGATTAGCGCACGTAACTCAGGGTCGTTTCTTTGACGTCGTGCCATGTCGTCGGTGTTCACTGCGCCTTGGAAGCACTCGTCGTCATCGTCGTCGCTGCTGCCGGAAGGTGTTTCGACGGGGGCTCTGGACAGGCAGTCGGAGTCGCTGTGCTTGCGGCCCGGCTTGTAGACCACCGTCATGTCGAACTCTTGTAGTCGGAGACTCCACTGAGCGAGGCGTCCTGACGGGTCCTTGAGGTTCGCAAGCCAGCAGAGCGAGTGGTGGTCTGTGACTACACGGAACGGGCTCCCGTACAAGTACGGACGAAACTTCGTGATTGCCCAGACGACCGCAAGGCATTCTTTCTCAGTCGTGGAGTAATTTTTCTCCGCCTTGGACAGTGTCCGACTTGCGTATGCGATAACTCGCTCGGTGCCTTCTTGCACTTGAACCAGTACCGCGCCAAGTCCAGCATTACTTGCGTCCGTGTGAATCTCGGTTTCCGCATCCTGATCGAAATGTCCGAGAACAGAAGGAGTCTGGAGACGTCGCTTCAGCTGGTCAAATGCCTGCTGCTGCTCCTCAGCCCATTCGAACTTCTCGGCGTCCTTCGTGAGGTTTGTGAGCGGTGCGGAAATTCTTCCGAAATCTCGAACGAAGCGCCGATAGTAGGCACATAATCCAAGGAACCTTCGCACGGCCTTCTTGTCTCTCGGCGCTGGAAATGCTGCGACGGCGCGAGTCTTCTCTGGGTCGGGGCGAACGCCTTCGTTACTAACCACGTGACCTAGGAACTTCAGTTCGTCATAGGCGAACCGACACTTTGACGGCTTGAGGCTGAGTCCGGTGGTCCGTATGGATTGGAGAACAGCTCGGAGTCGTCGCAAGTGCTCGTCGAAGTTGCCGGAAAACACTACGACGTCGTCGAGGTAGACGAGACAGCTCTGCCACTTCAGTCCGGCCAGTACGGTGTCCATGACACGCTGGAAAGTAGCTGGAGCCGTGCATAGTCCGAAGGGCATCACTTTGAACTCGTACAATCCATCTGGCGTGACGAAAGCTGTCTTCTCTCGGTCCCATTCGTCGACTTCGATCTGCCAGTAGCCGCTCTTCAGGTCCATCGATGAAAAGTATTGAGAGTGGTGTAGCCGGTCTAAGTGTCGTCGATACGGGAGAGTGGATAGACGTCTTTTTTCGTCACCGCGTTCAGCTGCCGGTAGTCCACGCAGAACCTAAGCGTTCCGTCCTTCTTCCTAACCAGTACGACTGGAGAGGCCCATGGTCTGCTCGAAGGTTGAATTATGTCGTCGTTCAGCATCTCTTGAACTCGTTCCTGGATTAGCTCCCTTTCTTTTACGGAGACTCTGTACGGCGATCGATGCACAGGGCGCGCGTCGTCCTCGGTAACGATGCGGTGCTTCGCAACAGCGGTTTGGCGTACCTTCGACGATGTCGCAAAGCAGTCGGTGTTTTCGGCGAGGAGGTTAATCAAACTTGAGGAAGAAAACGAGAAGGGACGGACAAAACACAAACTTCCAACTAGCAACAACATTTATTGACCCGAAGTTTGCATATATAGGTGAAGGAGGAGGAGGGTGAAGGACACCACACTGGAAAGGGGGGAAAGGCGATGGGAGAGGGTGTGGAGGCAAGAGAGTGAAGGACGATCCCGTGAGGTGACATCTAATCGCTTGGAGCCGCGGAAACGAGGGACGTCAGCTCTGGCCCCAGGAAGTTTATCTCCCTCCTGGATAAGCCTATGGAAGGGGACCCGAAGTTGTTTTGACTGTGGTGCATGGCGAAGGCCTCCATGATCTCTCGTCCGTATCTTGATGCGTGACCTCCAATCCTGGTGGTCGAAGGAAGGTCGGCCGAACAGGGTTCGCTGCACTCAGAGGTGTGTTTGGCAATCGGGTGGTAACTAATCTCCGACGTGTCGGAGGCTGCTTTCTTGATCTCGTTTGCATGTTCTCTCACCCGATCGTTTAGGCAACGGCCCGTCTGTCCGATGTATTTAGCACCACAGGACATGGGAATCGAATACACGCACTCTTTGCCGCAGGTTACATAATTGGTCTGGTGCTTTTTCTGACAAGGGGGCGCCGGTCCGGGGCTGTTGACTTTTTTGCAAATAGATGCCAATTTAAACTTACACGAGAAAACTACATTGGTGTTGAAGCCCTGCGCTATTGATTTCAGTCGATGCGAAATGTTATGAATGTAGGGGATGCATGCGAAGCGGGACTTTGGAGGTGGCTTTTTGGTTTGAGGCCCTGCGACAAGTCTTTTGATAGTATGCTCGATCAAGTCCTTTGGGTAACCTGCCTTGAGAAGGCGGCCTATCTGATTGGACAGACTAGTTTCGGAAAGGTGATGACACGACTTGGATTTGGCAGCAGCAATAAGGTTTCGGACAATACCAGTTTTTACGTTTTTTGAGTGCGAGCTGCTGAACGGCAGAACAGGCTTCTCAGACCTCTGCTGATTGGACCAACAGATCCCTACACCGGTGGGGACCAATCTCAGATCAAGGAACTGTAATCCCTCAGATGAGGGTGTCTCTTTTGTGAACGTGAGCCCGAAGGAGTTTTTCTGGAAAACGCTTTCAATCGCTGCGGTATCTGAATTAGTGGAATGAAAGATGAGATAATCATCTACGTAGCGATAAACCCTGGCTTCGGGAAATTCCCGCTCAAGGTTTGATTGAACCTTGGTGTCAACGTGAAACATGAAGATTTCGCTTAGGATGGGCGCCAAGCACGACCCTATGCACACACCGGATTTCTGAAGAAACACTTTGCCCTCGTGTTTGACTAGGGTGGACTGAAGATACAGGCGAATCAACTCAAGAAAAGCTGAGAGTGAGATGCCACAGGAATTTTGAAAATCTATAACGCCTCTTAAGTGCACAGCTTCAGACACGAACCCCAGAATGGTTTTCACATTGAGACTATAATACAAATCTACTACATCAAGAGAGAACACTCCAACAGTTCCCGTACCGGCATGCAAATTATCTAAGGTTGGGATAAGGTCCCCGGAATTCTTTAGTCGGAAAGGTTGAGGAAGGTCCAAGGTTTCGAGATGTTTTTGTAAGAACATCGCCAAGGGCTTCTGCCAGCACCCTGTTTCCGAAATAATGCTACGGAAAGGCACTCCAGGCTTATGTGTCTTGGCAGAAAAGAAAATGGATAGGTACTGCTTAGCAGGAGCAAGAATGGCACTTTTTAGAGAAGGGAGGTTGGAGGAGTCGCAGAGCGCCTTCACCTTAGACCTGAGGGAACCGGACGGCCTCGACTTGAGAGGAAGAAAGTTCTTTTTCAGAGATTCGTCGGTCTTCTCCTGCATTTGTTTTTTGTTGAGGATGACGAACCTGCCCGTCTTGTCCGCTTGAAGAACTCTCAGCTCAGCGGACTGAAGTTCCTTGATAGCTGGGGTGGCAGCATTCTTGGTTTTCCTTGTCCCACCATGGAAGCACACAGCTCTTGACCCTGCCGCTACGAAGTCCTGACGGGTGTCCTCCGGTATCCTGGCGGCGATCTCGTACACCGCGGCCAGCTGGTCGACTCTGGTGTTGGCGACCGCAGGAGCAAACTTCGGCCCGTGGGCTAGAAGGCTTTCTGTAGACGGGGATAACTGCACTCCGGACAAGTTGAGGGGGGGTTCTGGTTTGACTCGTTTGACTCAGCTGCCGTCGTTTCGGGCCCGAAAGCTTACGGTCAATGTCGAGCTGCGCTGGCGACGTACTGCCTTGCTGAGATGGCGATGATTCGTCAGTAATGGCGGCGATTTCGGCGGAGTTTTGGAGTTCCTCGGCGTGGCCAATGGCTGCCTCTTTTGTTAGGTGTTGCGTTTTATTTCAGAAGTTCGTCACGAGGACCACAGTGCGGCCATCCTGAAATTCCGCTACTCCTCTTGCGACGCCTATTCCTCTTCCTAAAAGCAACTGGAGGCTTCCCTCGAGCAGAACTTCGCCGTAGAAAGCTTCGGTAATCCCGACGGGCACGAAAACACTCGGCCGCGGCGTCAAGTTCACGTGGCTTGCGAGGACTCAGACCGCGAATGACGTCGCTTTGTTTTCATCCGATGGTGAAACAGGTTTTCGTAGCGTCAACCGGTTTGCTCCGAGGTCGATGACGGCGCCATACTCGCAGAAAAAGTCCATTCCTGGGATAACGTCCCTGGCACAGTCTTGCAGAACGATGAACTTCACAGGGCACGTCTCACCGTGGATTTCAACTCGAGCAGTGCACCTTCCGACAGGCGTAATGAGGTGTCCTCCAGCAGTTCGTATCTGCGGCCCCTCCCACGGCGTCGTCACTTTTCGAAGGCGGCGTGAAAGCCTCCCACTCATGACTGGGTAGTCTGCTCCGGTGTCCACGAGTGCTGATGCGTCGTGGCCGTCGATAACGACGTTTAGGTTGTTGGACACCGTTGCAGGAGCGTCGTTGCGATGCGTGGCGTCGAGAGAGTGGGAGCGCTCCGGCGTTCTTGGAGGCTCTTTGCTTCGGTCGTCTTCGGCAACTTTACCTCCGGGAGTTGCCGCGCTTAGTTTTCCCGGCGGGAAGTGGGAGACAGGCTGTCACGACGCGACCGATGGAATGGCGATGCGGAACGTCGGGGGGATGGAGACCTTGAACCTCGTGCTGCTGTCGGCGCTGGTGACGGAGGGCGACGGAGGTATTCTTCGATGTCACGAGGGCGTTCGCCGTGTCTTGGGTGAGGGTCATTTGGCGCAAAACCTCGGAGGCCCATTTGTCGGTACGGGCACCTCCGGTAGACGTGATCGGCCTCGCCGCAATGATAACATAGCGGTCGTCGATCGGCCGTGCGCCACACATCCGTCTTCCTAGGCGCTGGATGTTCGGTGCGGACGAGCTGGGGCTGCCCATCCCGACGCTGGAAAGTCTGCGACGCGGGTGGGTCACGTCGAGGCGGCGTCCAATACTGCCGGGACGCTGGGGCCGGTCTCTGAGCTACTGCGGCGTAAGTCAGAGTGGGCTCCTCGGGTGCTGCTACGCTGGCAGGAGCCTCCGGTTGGAATGCCCTCTGGACCTCCTCGTGGACAACTTCGGCGATCGATAGCGCAGCCGGCTGGTTGTCAGTGGCAGGAGCTTCCTGAGTTCTTCTCGGACGATGTCGCGGACGATTTCCCGAAGGCCGTCGACACCGGTGGTGTTCAGGTCCAGTCGGCAAGATGCGGCGGTTGGAGGAGCAGGCACTCCGGCGAGCCGATGATAATGGCTTGCTCGGGTCGACAGCGCGCGCTCGGTGTTAGTGGCTTCGGCCACAAAACTGTCAACGGTTGTCGGGGGATTGCGAACAAGGCCCCCGAAAATTTCAGCCTTCACGCCACGCATGAGGACGCGAAGCTTCTTCTCCTCGGCTGCCTCTGGATAGGCTCGGGCGCATAGGCGCATGGCATCCTCTACGAAGCTGGTCACGCTTTCGTTGGGGCCCTGCACCCTTGTTTGGAGAAGATCCTCAGCTCGCTGCCGACGGTGGTGGTTAAGGAACGTTCGCTTCAACTCGGCGGCGCAGGACTCCCACGTAGTGAAGGACGCTTCGTGGTTTTCAAACCAGTGCCTCGCAGTTCCTTCAAGCGCGAAGTAGAGATTGTGGAGGCATTGCTCAGTCGTCCATCCGTTGTGGCGGGCTACACGCTCATAGTGTTGCAGCCAGTCTTCAATGTCCTCGTGGACGTCTCCGTGAAAAGATGTTGGAGTTCTGGGTGCGACCGGCAGGTATACGACAGCAGAAGCGGCTGGGGTCTGCGCCTGGTTGGCCATCGTCGTCTTCTTCGGCTTGGTTGTGGGTGGCAGAAGTCCGTGTTCCGTGTGTAGACCTTGGATGCGGAGACTTGATCGGGTCTAAATCTGGTCTTCGTCGGGTCCTCCGGAGCTTGAGTTCGGACTTGTACTTCGGGAACTTGGAGGGGTGCGCTGCGCGGACATGCGGTACCCCGCACCTCCACCAAAATATCACGAATGACAAGTGATGAGGCGGCGAATGACTGAGTAAACTGAACGTTTAATGGGGCGAACTTGTGCCCAAAAATAAGAGAAAAAAGAAAGATAACTACAGAACGTCGCGGGCGTCGAAGGCGGCGAAGCAGCAAGATCGAACGCTGAGGCGAAACTGAAACTGGCTTGCCTCGCGGAGCCCCTTTTGTACACGCGTGGGCTTCTGGAACAATCGGCGTAGAAGGTTCGGCGTGCCGAACATTCTACCCTCAAATCAGCAACACGGTTCTCGAATCTACCAGAACACTAAATTGCAGGATTAAACAAAAGATGTGCGCGTGCGTCCTCCCAGGAATCGAACCCCGGATTTTCGCGTGGGAGGCAGGCACGATAACCGCTAGGCCACGCGCGCTTTTTTTTTTTTTATTGTCTAGGCCACGCGCGCGCTGCCTACATGGTCAGCTACGCGCGTGGCAATACCTATTCACTGAAGCGGAATAAAGAGAGTTTCCAGTGAATTCTTCTTTCGACTGCGGAGGGATTTGAAACCGGCGCATCACGCTTGTGGGAGGAGCTTCTCCTACCTTCTTGACTTGTAACCGACTATAGACGAGATGCCAGCCGAGGTGACCTTAATTTAATGGAGACTCATTGCAGGGAACCTATCAACCGTACAATTGCATGTGAAAGATTCTTGGTTGATTTAAATTAATTTTTAATCCCTTGCTCGATTATACAGGGGACATTTCCTCGTCTATTTTGCATTCTCTATGTGTGCCCGGTTCTTAGCCAGTTAGAAGTATCGTTAGTTATTTTGTAACTTCTGCAGTATCTTGTGTCTTCGTGTTACATGTTTTAGTTTACTCTGTACCTTAAGTTTCAGTATAACTTGGCTTAAGATACAGACAATTCTAGGTGATGACTGCTTTCTCACGAAATAGGAGACATCTTTCGCGAGATTGGGATTATTATAAACAGCTGATCTGCCTTGCAAGATCCCTGAAGTAGTCGGGGTTCTTGGCCCTACAAACTCTTTGACAGGCCTTGCTCCTCGAGATGTGCCCATCATCTGCAAGTGTCCTGTTGGGCATGCTTCGAGTGTACGCCACTGTCACTGTGTTAAGAGCATGGGCAGAATTTTTTATATTGTCGTAAGGTTGTGTACGTTTACCTACTCATGCTTGTGATAAAAATGTCAATAAAAATGTGTTTCACAGTCAACAAAACATTCCCGAAAGCGTTGCATTATGCTGTTGTACCGTATTTTCAGGACTATAGTCCGCAGGGGCAAATTTGGGGTAAAAAATAAAAGTGTTTGCTTAGATAATCTGCACCCGGTGCATAAGCATAGTCCGTACCTGGTGCTCAATCGACACAAACATCTTCTCGTAGACTGCACACCTTGAGAAATATCTGCTTTCTTAGCTCACATAGAAGCCTATATTATACATAAATCATCATCAACAAAGTCTTTCATTCACAAAATTTGTCTCCTCTCGTCATAATCAACGATATTGAAAAACAAAAATCCTGTATAGTCTGCACGCATAGATAGACCGCACAGCCTAAATTTTCAACTTATAAACGTGTATAGTCTACGGGCTATGGCCCGTAAAATACGGTACATTCCTGGAAACGCTTGAAAGCATGCAAGCAACCTTTTTTTTTATTAATTTATATGTGTCCAAGAAATATTACGAAACAAACTTTATTCAGTGAAGCAGCAATTAAACGCTGACAAGCATGGAATATTTTTACAGAAAATAAAGAGGGCTCTAATAATGGCAACATAACATGTGTCACTGGTGTTTTCTTTGCTGCACAACATTTTGCTTCATAAGTGTCCCACACAGGAAAGTATCACTCAAGCCCCCACCCAATATTTGGAAATCTTGCATGTCGATTGGACATATTGAACCTGAAAAAGAAATGAAGTTTTTATAACTGTCCATCCAACTGAACAATGTCATGAAACTTCGACTAAAATTATGTGCAGTCATCTGCATAGGAGACATTTATGCAGGAGATTTAACCTAGGCTACTCTGTTTTTGTTTTTAACTGTTTTGCTTTGCCTCTCTTCTGAGAGAATCTCACGGCACATTAGTTCAAATTTGCAAAAAAAGTAGTTCCATTAATCAGCAGGAGCAGGTCCCAGTAACTGCAACCTACTGCCTCGGTGAAGTGGTACAAAAATACCTGGCAATAAATCCACGAGGTTTTGTTCAGGTCGTGCATTGGCGTTTTAGTTCCCTATTGTTGAGACAGGCAGCTGCAGGAAGCGTGTTCAGCAATACTAATAAACTTAAGAAAATCATCGGCACAATGCTCGCACCGGCCCGCGACTCCAGCCCAGCGAGGACATGTCGCAAATGTACGTGGGGGTCTTATCTCTTCCTGGAATTATCAACCTATGCTCCCACGATCCCCGACACGTTAATATTTCTTCGACTTGGACAAGCCCAAAAAACTATCCCACTCGCCGCCTCTAGCGCGATAACGTAGTTTACCGGTGGTTCAGCGACCGAAATATAGTGTCTCGACGTCGTCTGACAGGACTCACGAGAACAGTGGTTCATTGTGATTTGTAATATTTTTTTTTTAAAAGGAGAAGGCACAACGTTATTTCAGCGCAGAATTTAAACAAGCGTCGCTCACCTGTAAAGTTATCTCGTAGACGCCGCACGGCCGTACTGGCGAGGATGACCCGGCTCGTTTGTGGGGCAATCGACCTCTTACTTGACGGAAAATGCGTGTGATTGAAGCTTCTGTATTGTTTCTTGTCTCGCCATGTAAAATAATTCTCGCACGCTTTCTATCTTTTTCTAAATCTTCACCGTACGCTCGAAATACCTGCGACGCCACTACTACGCGACCGATGCGACAAGACCATGTGTTGTACTGCGGTGGCGCTACCATCACAATTTCGAAGCGCCCCCTGGTTGGGCGCATCGATCCTATTGGCTTTGCTGGGTGTTGACGCTTAGCCTGGTCACTCGGGTACCATGGCAATCTCGCTGGCGTCCAACCTTCTCACGAACAACGTCCGAGCCAGTCAGTCGGGGAAACAGATCGGGAAAGCTTAACACGGTTATTCCATAGCAAAGATCTGATCGAGGACGACCGTCCCTCGAACGGTCGGAGTTTTTGAGGACGCCTGAGGGAGAGAAGGATTATGTGGGCGGTGCTTCTCCTGAAGCGACCGACGGCAATCGGACCAGCGGAGCTCTCCTCCAGGGGGAGCTTAACGTTCGGGAATGACAAGACGACGATCATCCCCCACACTCCAATCCTATCATGGGGTGGAGAACAGCTCCAAGGTTTGCACATTGGCTGCTGGACGAGCCCTGGATTGTTTCCCAGCAGACAACCGGCGCCGTTTAATTCACCTCCCGCCACCGTGACGGATGAGCACCCGGAAGGCCCGAAACACACATTGTCGCGTTCCGCCGCCTGGACACCAGCCGCAGGTAGAGGTCAGAAGGGTTGACACGTGAGGAAGAGGCGTTTTCGGGTGGCGCTTCCCTGAAGCGAATGAAGGCAGCAGACTGGCCAGGCCCCGAGCGTTCCACTAAGCCTGGGCTAATCCTCCCCCAAAGTGGCCTTAAACTCCACAGGTTTTTTTTATTGCCTCTGATTTGCTTGAAATTTTGCTAAACTCACCAACAAACATCGCTAAAATAGTATCCTAAATATTAGGTCAAAATATTGTTTTTTCGCGAAGTTATTGAATTTACAGTTTTGGTCCTCACCGTGTTTTTCAAACTGAAATTCTCCACCGGCAACAACAAAAAAGTGACGTCAGTGGAAGGCAGGGGTTCACTCCTTGGCCGGTAGAATTTGTCTCCAAGTGATTCGAAGCAGTTCCATGGTGTCAAATGAATGCTTTGGAAGCTCACTCCAGTACCCACGCTCCAGCACGGAACAAATGATTGGCATAGTCTAATTTTTAGACTGCTAGCTCGACTGGCAGGCCTGCCTGCCACTGACGTCACGACACTGAAATGTGCGGGTATATTTGAATGTTGGTTTTTGCACCATTTTCATTTGTCGATTTCACAATCACTATTATGAATTTCGCGATACTAAATGGCATACCGGAAAGGGTGAAGTTCGGGGAGTCAGAAAATGTAGTTAGTCGAGGTAGCTAACTAAACTGTAGAGTAGCCCTTTAACGACTGGGAAAATGATTCGACGAGCTTCCCACGCACTCACAAACACAGGGAGATGGGGACGGGTCATAACAGCGCGGACGGACACTTTTCGATAATGTCGAGGTTGCGGCCGAAGGCCGAGCGCGCGCTCTCGTGAAGTGGCCTCGCCGCGCTGAGCTCGGCCGTGCAGCCACTCCGGAGTCTGCCCGTGCTGACTCTGCTGGCTCGGCGGCCAGCCGCTCCCTCTTACCGTGGCCGCCATGGAGAGGGCTTCTCTGGTGGCGTTCCTTCTAATCACGCCGCACCGGAGCCAATGAGAACCTCGTTCCTTGAAACTATGACGCGCGCCAGCCAATGGAAGCCTATCCATCAGATCGCTACTACAGACGACAGGCTTCACTCCATTGGGACTGGGAAGTTTAGGTGCCTTTTGGCACGGCCTCAGAAGCTGATAACCTCGGTTCCCTCCATGGGACGGTTAATTATTTCGCATTAAAAATAATCAGAATACGGTGGCATCGCCTTCTGACACTAGTGACACCTGTCCTGCCGCCTCTGTCACCTCAGCAGGACCCGTGATATCCGAGTATAGAGAAGAACGTACGATGTAAGAACCATGCAGTGTTAAAACTCAAAGGAATCACTGCGTCAGCAACAGCTAGTACATCAGTGTGAATGCACACTTTTCTTGTCCAGTCTATGATTCTACGCACATAAATAACAGATGCATGCAACCACAGAAACTCTAATCCCATGGTGATTTTTCCAGTAAACTTATTGCGAGGTGGGGGAATTCCGAATGTTGATCAATTTAATTAAAAAAAAGCGACGAATTATTAGGGGGTTTTCGTAGATCGTTTTCGCCGTCACGCAAAGCTCTTCGCAACCCGCTACAATACCCGGAACTCTACAACCAAGGGCATCGGCGCGCAGGTGCAGTAGCGGCTTTTTTGCAGCGGAGAGCTTAGCGCAGGAAAAAATGCGGAGCGCGCCGGAGGCATCGCTTCCGCCACCTATTGTTCGCTGCCACTTACCGGTTGTCACCACCGACTCTTCAGGAAGCAATGGCAACGAATTGCGCAGGGGTCAGTGTGCCCGTCGTTATTACGACAGGATTGAAGGTTGTTTAAGATTCCGATTGCTTTTTCCGTGGCACAAGTTTGTTGAAGGAGAAGCTGCTGTACGAGTCAGGCCACGCTTAAGGCCCGTTCACACTCTTGCGACCTCTTAAACCTGGGTTCCTTAAAACTTCTTAAACCAGAGGACACACTGGCGCCTACTATTGGGTAGCAGTGTAAACTCGGCGGTCCGGCATATTTGTTTATTTCTCTCGCGCATTATCCTTTCTTTCTTGACTCGAAAAACTTTTGTCAATGTTATAAACGAGCCTTTCTATGGGTATTACGCACATTTGACCTCGGAAATCCCGCAAAACCTTCGCTCTTGTGAAATGCAGTTCCAGGGTCACCGCATAGATGGCGCCACAATGCCAGTGTGTCCTCTGGTTTAAGAAGTTTTAAGGAACCCAGGTTTAAGAGGTCGCAAGAGTGTGAACGGGCCTTTATGAAGTGAAAAAGATTTCGTTCGACGGACAAGTAGACGTAACGGCGCGCTGTACGCCGCAGAAGAAGCTCAACGGACCTGGAGAGGACATCGAACTGCGCATAAGTCCAGACACAATGAAATTCGGTTCTTTTGATATTCTATTTGGGTGACTCTTCTAACGTAAAGGTCATTTATTGTGTTCTCAACCAGCTTGACAACGACAGGACCATTGCTCTCGCCAAATGCGACTGCCGTGCTGGCGTCGCCGGCAAGTGTAAACATGCCGCCGCAGTCGCTCTTTACTTGGAGAATGATGCCGCAGCATCAAAAACAAGCAGCGCAAGGACCTGGATCTTCGAAAAAAGTATATCCCAAGTTTAGCAGAGTGGCCCCCGGCGCGTGGGAAGGTACGTGCTCGTGAAGCTCTGTACAAACCATATTTTGGAATGGATTTGTGTGAGCACACTTCCGTCGCTACGTTGCTAATTCAGTTCATGTAAATGGTCTAACTCAAACATACTTGCAGGTGCATAAGTTTTTTTGCCGAAGATGAATGTGAGCCACGTTAGGAAGTATTTTGCCTACGTGAATTGCCCCCTGAATGACATGCTGCGGGGCCGAAGAGTTGTGCTCCGACGACGAGGAACCCTGCAAGGCGTTTGAACGGCCACTCTCGCCAGATGTTCCGCAACTTTTTTGGCCACTTGAGAGATTTCGGTATCGCAACTTCGCGATCAAATTTATGGCTGGAAAGCTCATTCAGAACGTGAAATAATCTTTTTGTATAGGTAAGCTGGGATGCACGATTGAGTGTCAACCTCATAATATGTGCGAATTATTGCCTTGCAGCCTAACGAGTACCGAGAAGGCTGCTTGTGATGGTAGCGTTTTTACTTTATTAGACACACTCTTCGAGATTCGTAGAGACACTCACCTGTCGAGGGACATCTGTAGAAAAGAGAGGAAGCCTCGCTTAACAGCAACGAAGGTATGCAGTTATTTTACAAGAATTGTGCCATTCGCACCTACAGATGTAGTGAAATACGGTGCCATAATTTCAAGTACAAGTGATGTGGTTCGATTCATGTTTGTGACAAGAGTGGATGAAAACACCTGCTAATAGCCTGGAAAAGTGGCTTCTGCCCTGGAATCAAGGAGTAGTTTTGCTGCGGAGGTTTTACTTTTTTTTTCTTTTTACCCCGGGGCACACAAAGTGGTACGCAGTTCAACCAACAAGACCTAGAGGATCTTGCCAAAGCGATAGTGCTCGAAGCACCATTTTGGTCTAAAGAGAGCACATTGGCAGCGTCGCGAGCCTGAAGCCCGAGTCAAGTTTGAACTTAAACACGGTCCCAAGATATACCAGTTCGGGCTTGTGGTGATGTGAGAGGACCCCTGGCTGGGGTGCTTTCCCGATGGACTCTTTCGGTGCCTAAGCTAGAACTTCCTGGAAAATCTCAGAATGGCATCCGACGTTTCACTAGATTTAGCTTCTCCAAGAACTGAAGAAGCTAAGCATCTAAAATGTTAGCAACCATTCTAATGCTTCCAAACAGTTGTTTTCAAGGTTCTTCCGGGTAGCTTTTGTTGCCTTTAAGGTTTGTTTAAATAGATGCTTAGTATTCATCATGACAGGATCCGTAACCGAGTGTTAGCATGCTGCAGCTTGAAAGTTGTGGAGTGAAGAAACCTCACACTGTGTGAAGCATAAGATGCACCGTTCTTGCCCATTTCAATCTGGATGAGCATCATACTGGTGTGCTCTGTTGCCGCTACGGTGTGATACATCTTTATCCCAAGTCAGCAGTTCATTGGCAAGATTGTATATCTACACAGCATACGTCAATGTCACAATTGCCGAGGGGCAGACCAATCTCATACTGCATAAACACTGCACGTTTTTGCTTAATGTTCAGCAAGGACAGGTACAGATCCGTGTTGCGTAAATAGTTTCTTCCGCAAAATATACAGTAAGATTGTTTAGTCCCATTGAAAAAGCTTCGAATCGAAAAAAATGCATGCTCGCAAATTATGGTTAGGCACGTTTAGCATAGCATGCAAGATGCTGTCCCGAAATATTTTTGTTGGCAGTTGGTTTCCAAGCCGCAATCTTTATACACATACCGTAATTTGCCTGCTTATTGCTATGCATGTGTTCAGGAACGGGGCAGGCAAGACCACGCTGCTTGAAATCAAGTGCCCCCTCCAGCGGATGATAGAAGCTGCTCTCGGGAAAACCGCTCCTGGCATACTTTATTCAAAATATTCATATCAAAGAAATCGAGTTGAGGAAGACTCAAATATACTACACGACGATACAAATCTACTTGTACGTTCTGCAGCTGGAAGAATGCTATCTTTATGTCTACTGCTCTGTAGATGATACTTTTTCCATGTCAAACGTGATGAGGAATTCTTCTCAGATGCAGTGCCAAAACTCAGGAGTTTTCATTTCACACATTCCATCAAAGCACCTAGTGCACTTCATTGAACATTCCACTATTATACTTTTAATGACATACTTCATCACTAAGAGAGGCTAAAAAATCGGTGATTACCTGTACACATCCCGGCACTGTTAGCGCGAACATGACATCCGGGCTTTTTCGCATCTTGCTGGGGCAGTTATTTGAACGATCCAATTTTTTACCCCTAGATTGGAGGTTCAAATGTGCCCTATTTACTGCATAAATAATTTTTGTATAGCGTTTTATTTGTCAAAGAAAACTAGAAAAAAAATGGCGATGGCTTGTTCATGCAAACTGTGTAGCGATGTGTAGATGTGAACAGTTCCACAGTAGTCTGAGAAAAGGGAAGATAGGATAGTGCAACCTAAATTAAACCGCACACAGTGACAAGATGCGTCCTCTCAAGAAAAAAAAAAATTCGAAAATGCTAACAACACCCTTGCCAGTACTCCGTTTCACGATAACTTTACAAACTGTGGAGTCTACGTACCCCCCTCCCACCCCTCGACCAATATTAGCGTTGGAGCGTCGGAGTGAGGTATTTGACACCACATCACGGAAGCGTTTGTGTCACTGCGCCAAATGCGAGTCCCGAAGGAACCGGCTTTCGTCTGCTGCCCAAGAGTCGTCTGCTGCGAAATTGAAACCAACCAACTTCACATGAGAGTCCACTACCACAACATTGCCGTCCACTTAAGCGGCGAGTTCCTTGGGAACACTTCGGGAACACTGCGAATCTGTAGTGGGTGCTAATGCCAGTACGATGCTTTGAACGGAAGCAGTCAATTACACGGCTGCGATCGTTCAACCATTGTTCAAAACTCATGTTGTTCTAGGACAAAGGGGTTGATCCGAATAAGGCATCGCTGAAAAGTAACATGTCTTCGTCGTTCTTCTGTGTCCTTAGTGTTGCGGTCAGAATAGTTTGTGCTAAACGTGCGAACAGTTTGAGCAAAACATGAAGAACGGCGCCAACAGGAGAAAAAAACGGGATTGTATACGGATGTGGTGTCACTTTTCTGGTTTAAAGATAATTGAAACTCGTAAATTCCTAAATGTTTATTGTTTACTTTTTATATATTGTTGATAGAAATTGAATTGCGCGAGTTCGAATGCCGTTTAATTATAAAGAAGCCTAGAGCTACATTTTGTCGCAGACAGCACTGTTGACGCGGCGGTAACGAGGCCTCCGTGGCCTCGACCATGGAGTGTTGTCACGTGCCTTGCTCCGACGCTCTTATTGGCTCGCGAGGGCCGCAGCCCCCGCGACCCAGTAACTGTTCTTACTGTGGCCTAAATATTCCTGGCCTCAGGTTTGTAAGGAGGCATAAAATGTGCATGACGTTATCCAACTGAGGGATAAGGTGATGAGACACGCGCCGCATGATTGTGTAAATTTGACCCTTTGGATTACGCGTCCAACGTGTATCCTCACAAAGGCAGTCTCGTATGTTGAGTCTATCTCGTGTTCGGTGAGCTGTACACTCTAAGAAAAAAAGGTGTAGTCGGGTGTATCAGGCGCACATGCACCCTTTTCCTGAAAGATGCACCCTTCGTTGCGCAGCCAGTGTACTTGTACATCGACAATGAGCAACCATCTCTCTCTTAAAAGCCTCTAGGTGGATCAGTGCACCGCCACGCTAGCCACGCGCCCCGATCAGCTTGTGCTTGGATTCCCCCTTGGGGGTCACTTTTGGGTTGGGCAGTTTCTAGGAAGTATGGAGCTGTTCTGTTTACTCGGTATTGACAGTAGAGTTGACGCTATGCTTGTTTAGGCCAATAGGGTCTCCGGTAGGATCACGTGACTACAGTCTCTAAGCTAGAGATAAGGCAGAGCACGGCACCTGCCTGAAGGCCAAGACCACGGATAGCATCCACTCAACTATTAACTTTGAGTTGAACTTTCAAGAGGATATAAGGGACTAATCCTCTCGTTGTGTTCATTGTTGGGATAACCCTGAAGTTAAGCCTTTGCGAGGGCAGCCTCTTTTGGCCTTGAAGGAGCTGCTATTTTCCTACTCCTCTCTTTTTCTTTCTCTCCCTAAGCTGAAAGCGTAGAAGAAGGTGCGCAGTCGCCGGACCAACGAACCGGAGGCTTTTTTATCCCTTGACTCCGCTGTCTGGGCGCGGGTAACGGCAGGAGCGTGATGATGTGGTAAAGGTTTCACGAATGACGTAGTAGCTCTTTCCGATCCTGGAATGTCTGCTTCCCGGCCTAGTTTCTTGTGTGCTGTGCTGCGACCAGCGGGGCTGCCGTAGATTTCGTCCGCGACAACGTATTCGAGTGTACCAAGGCTACCAGTGTTTGAAAAGTCCTACGCGTACATCGGCAACAAGCGATTTCTTCAAAAAGCCCAAGGAATTCATGTGATGCGTTTAGTGTTCGGCTTGGCAAATTACTGCTTCTGCCACATCGTGCTGAATCTTCACAGACCTCTTTCTTTTCGTTTTTTTGTGTTTGTGTGGTTGTTCTGCAGTCCTCGTGTCGACATATATCTCGGATTACATATTTCAAGTCCGGTATTTTCATCGTAAGTGCGCTGCTACCTACTCCTTTGCAGCAATTGACCGTTCCGTTACGGATTACCTCCAGAATTAGGCAGTGTCTATTTCCTAGCAGCCATGAGAATAATTTCCCCGAAATTCTATCGGCAGTCGCCTGCCATTAGCTGTCTACAGTCATGTGATAACTGCAGGTAAAATACTGACTTATTCTCCCGGCGTTTTGTGAAAACGCGTTTTATGGACACCTTTTCATTGATACACGTTTCGTAGACACATTTTCTCGACACTAACGTTTCATCGTCATTCGTTACGCGGAATGCACGCTGTAGGGACATTTTGTCGCGCGTGTATCTCTGAACGCGTGTTCACTAGAGCCACTCTATATGGCAGCGTAGCTGCCAGAGTAGCGCCACGCTTTTCCTTGTGCTGCCTCTCACCGTGATTGGTCACACGGGGTACCATAGCAACGAGCTGAGCTGGCTTGGTTTCCTTAGCAACCGAGTGACTACTCGTCACGTAACCTCGCAAGAGCAGTGATGTCACCGGTAAGATGGCAGCGCCCAGAGCTGGTGGATACGAGTTTGTTCGGTGCGCGGTAGCCGTAATGTACCGCTGCTTGCCGACGATTTCGGACTTCTTCGTGCTCTCTGACGCAGGTATAACGTGAAGATCTGAAAGAATGAGACTTCATACCTTTTCTGTGCAAGATCGCTCTGGATATTAGCACCTGTGCGACAGCATCAGTCATATCACCGTAGCGGTGCTCGGATTCCTGGCTGTGTTCGAGGATCGATAAGACTTTTTGCATGCAATTTTCGCATAGTCCTAGCCTTGTTTGAACGTTGGAATGTCTGAGAATCGATGCGAGTTGAATGCGTCGCATGTTGGACCTTGGGGAAGCTGTTTCAGCGCCAGGTAACCTCGTAATCACAGAAACCTTTAGCGAGGAAGCTCCTGCCAAAGGATCTTTACGTTTTGTACTAATCAACGATTTTACGATATAGCTTTATGATTACATTTTCGCATTGTCTAGCTTCCTTTGAATGTTGGCATTTCTGAGAATCGAAACGAAAGGTATACGTCGTGTGTAGGGCCTTGGGGAAGTTGTTTCAGCCCTGGGTCACCGAATGATCACAGCAACTTTAAGCGAGGAAGCGCCTGCGATCTTTAACCTTTTGTACTAATCGCCGATTTTACGAATTGACAGTTCTGAAGACTTTGATAAACGTCCTTTCGTTGCAGTAGCTTGCATTTGATCGCAGTGTTTTTTTTTTTTTGTTTTTTTTCAACTGACAAGCTGGCGTTTGCTCAAATGACGTATATGAAATGACCTGCTCTATAACAATGCATCAACACATACTATTAAACTTATATGCTTGGAGGTGTGTTCGTCTTTGTAATTAACAAGTTACAGACAATTATTTTTTACGAGTGTAATATTTATTTTCTGTAGCTTGGCCCGTTTTGTGCTCGTTAATGTCCGTGTGCTATGATGTTATCATCATGTGTGTATAATTCTAAATATACTCTTTGCAATGCCTTCAAAAGCCAAAATGACGTCAGCCGACCCCAGCTCACGCATTTGACACGAAAACTGAGTCACTCGGATGTATGCGCTCGTCAACAATCAATTCGTCGGCGAATATTTGAATTCGCGTTCGTGGCCAATGAGTGCACGTGAGGGCACTTGCGAATGTCAAGTTGTATGGTGTGCTTAAAAAGCACGGTGGAAGCTTGGGGTCATCGCACCGGTGCCCTAGCATGTCACGACCGCGTGATTGCACTGTTCTCTTTTGAATTGAGGATTAAAGCTAAGGAAGAAGAAGTTAAAAAATCATTTCATGGCCCCTTTAACACAGGTATGCGTGCTACACCAGATAAAAATATTGACATTTTGCATGCCGGTAAACTTCCGGACGACCATTTGGCCTGTCGGCAAGAACGCCTCATATCCGGCGTCCGTCTCTTTTGATGGCATGAACAGTCCTGTGTAGACCACCGTGCTGTCCTTCTTGGTTTAACCCCGTCGACTGTTCATCGCCCAAAACGAGGGTGATACCGTCGTCGACGTCGCTCCTCGCCTGTCGGTGAGATAATCTCATCTTGAATGAATGATTGGGTCTTGAAGAAGTATGGTGCTAAGCATACATTCTCTTACTATGGGGCAGTCGAGCAGCAGTCATGTCCCAAGGCAATCGTCCTGTCGTGGCCGGCGTAATCGGATTTTGTTCCATAGGAGCGAAGTCCGAAAGTACAAGGACGGTACGTTCGTCCCACGAAGCGGCCGCCATCCCGGCGGCGCGGAAAACCACTCGCCTTGTCCGTGCACCTACGATACTGGGCTGCAAATCGTCTCACTTCCCAGAAGAAACAGGCACCGCTCCTCCAGAGGCCCGTGCTGTACCGCCATGCAAAGCGTCTTTGAGGTCTTTTACCACTTTTCAAATAACGAATGTAGATATCAACTAGATAACGGTTGCCGCCCGGTGTCGCTACAGTACGTTTACCATGGAAACCTCCAGGCCCAAAATGGATATCACTATAGGCGTTTCTGACGTCGTGCATCTAGATAATTTTGCGTCGTGTCGCTACTCTGGCAGCTACGCTGCCATATAGAGTGGCTCTAGTGCTCACCGACCCAGCCAATCCGTTCACTTCGCTTCGTGCGGACAGTCTGCGGCGGCTCATTGCTAAAAGTTTACCCCACCTGTGACACCCGTACATGTCACTTCGCGCATATAGTCTGGGGCGGCTCATTACAAAAAAAAGATACGCTAATATAGGAAAGCTAATCTGAGCTGTCTATGACACATCGCGTGTCAATAAAACGTCGTTCGATGAAGTGATTGTATCGCCAATGAGTAGCGACTGCCGGCAGAATTTCGGGTAAATAATTCTGCCGGCTGCTGGCAGAATAGACAGTACCTAAGAATCACCCCAGTTCTTGTTTGTTCAGTAATCTTCTCAGTTGTGTAACAGATTCGATGTATATCTTCCCATATCACAAATTGCTTGCAAGTTTGTACTTGTTTACGGAATAGGCTGTCAAATAAACTTGTAGAAGATTTAAAAAACAATCACTTGTGTCTGTTTACCTGCCTTTTTGGAACCACCTAGGCGCGTACATTTTTACGGGTTTCCTTGAGGTAGGTGCACGAAGAGGTGTAATGGTACACCATTGAATGAGGTGTATCTATCTTCCCTATGAGCGGGGTGGGTGTAAAAAACGGTGTAATAGAAAACCCTGTTGGTTTGTTATCTTTACTCCCAAAAAATTGCGTGGGTGTAGAGAAGGGAATACTTGCACACCTTAAATTGGGGTGTACCTGCACACCGAAACGAAAGTGAGGGTATAAGAAAGGAGTAGTGACGCACCTCAAAATGGGGTGTATCTGTGCACCCCCAAGTGCTGAAGGTGTATAAAAGGGTGCACTTCTGCACCCTTAAAAAGGGAGTATATATGCACCTCGTCTTGGAGGTGTACAGAGCGCGAAACTGCTAGCGCGAACAAGCGATCGCCGGTTTTTCCAGTTTTTCTCTCTGAAACCGAGGGATGTCATCCAAGTTTTTTTTGCTACGGAAAGAGCTCATTTAGTTCTATAATCTAAGCGATAAAATTTCGTGCTCGCTAATACTATTTAGAAGTAAAATGCAAAAATTCGCCGATGTCGTGTTCGCGCTAACAGTGTCGCGATGTGTACCTGTACACCTTTATGGGTGTAGTATATGCGGCAGCACTTACACCCCCGTGGGTGTACCCGCTACACCCTTTTTTTAGAGTGTACACCAGGTGTGAACGCTGGCATCGCCAGTGCAACATTTCAAGCACCAACACCAGTTACTACGCCTGGGAATCTTTTGTCTGCCAAAACAACATCCTTAGTTTGCAGCCTGTGCAGAAAACCAGATTCCAGTGTCGCCTTGTTCGCCCGCCGAATCTGTACGAAGGAATGTGACCAGTCTATTGGGTGCAATCCAAATCAGGTGCTAAACAGTGAAGTAGCCTTTATACTGTGATTACCAGAGGTTTTGCTTTTCCACGCTCATTTCCGTACGGTCGATGACAACCCTACAGGGTAAATAACGTGTCCCTCTTGTGGATGCGGGGCAAGCTTCTGGGTAATACCTGGCAGTGGCAGTAGTTTACCTTTGGTCAGAGAGCCACGAGGCAAAAAAAAACCACCTGATTCATAAATGTCTCAGTAGGAACACTCGGGAGCTACAGGGTGTTGCGTTCCTAACCCCGCAAGGCCGTGCTCCAACTACGGCACACTTAGTGGAACGGTCCGCAACACCATCGCTCGACCGAGACCCTCTCGAATACCCGTAACCAAGGCTTTTGAACATCTGCCGAAGTTACAAACGTCAATTGGTCTTTGTCTTCCTTTTTCTTTAACATCGAAAGAAGCTGCTACTGCTAAGTGCTAGGGCAGGAAGCTAGCGCCACCTGAGTGCGAGAGGGAGAAGGGACGGTCGACGGTGCGTGGACTAGAGTAGGGACTCTCGACCGGGGGGTCGTCATTATGGCTGCGAAAAGAAATGGTCGCACGCTTTTTATAATCTGCTTCAATCGTTATTAAAGGCCGGTTGCACCAACGCCGCTTAGCGCAAAGCGGGGCTTAGCCGGGAACCTAAGCTAAGTTTCGGTTTCGTTCGGTTGCACCAAAATCACTTATCGATAAACCTAGCACTAAACTACGCTTATCGTGAGCGCTCAGCATTGGGCGCTTTGCTTTTGGTTGTTTCTTAATCCTGGATTTAAAACATGGCGGCTGGTTTGTGGAGGTCGACGCGGTAGACGAAATTGATATTACAAAGTGTTTTAGGCTACAGCAGCGTGAGAGTCTCGACAGAATAACCTTCGATTGTGACAAGGATGCAAAATATTGTCGCTTGATGTGTTTATCGACCCCTGTTTTCAAGTTGGCTCTCCACTCTCAGTGCGTGTTAGCCCTAACCAAGGTACGTACGGGGCTGTGGGGCTCACGTCTGTCTTCCCGTTGGTTATTCTGTCAACGAGCTTATTCCTATGTCCTTACTGATTTTCGCATAACTGTAACGTATTGTTATTTACCACCTTGTTTATTTCTACTTGCAACGCATATCCTTCAATCCGATCAGCGCGTTGAATAGTGGCAGTACATGATGTCGGCGATCAGCTGATTGTCGACACTTCAGGCGTTTGCATCAGATTGCGGCGCTTTTAAATAATAAAACTGAAAATTCCATTTTTTCCGTTTTCTGAGTTTCGAGACAATCTTCAGTGAATTTTTCTTGTCTCGCGAGTAGAATCTTGGCTTCAGAAGACTGTATCCTTACATAACCGCAACTTTTCTGGTGATCGCGCTTTTTAGGAACATTTTGCTTTATATATTTCATTCGTGGCGACGACAAATCGCCATGACTACGATGCGATATTCGTTCAGCGCTGTACTGGGGCAGGCTGGGGCAGGTGATGCGAAGGGACGACCGTTCTCATCGGCACGATAGGATGTACAGTACTAGTGTAGTGGGAGTTTTCGTACTTCGAAGACTGCCGCCGTTTATTTGTATGAACTCCAGATCTGCCTGTTATCACTGGCGAACGAGCTTCTGGTTTTCTATCAGCAGGAATGAAAAATAACGGTTCTGGGCGCCCTTTGCGTGTTCAAAAATTGACAGTTTGTATGATCATCAAGCAGACTTGTACGTAACTTAAATACTCTACTCAAGTTACTGTATCTTAAATACTTTTGTGAGTAACTTGGTATCTTGCAAATACTTTCGAAAGTCAGTATTTAGTACTCCAACTTAAATACTTTTTTCAAGTAACTTGTACTCATTTTAAAGTTACTTTTAAGTTACTTTCTATTTTTTATTTTCTTTAGAGGCGGAAAGCTTGGAAAATATTGAATTCCAGTTACTTTGGCTAGGCGCCCTGCCATTGCAGATACATTTCGTGCCAGGTAATATAGTGCACTTCCGTGCTTCTGCTGAAAGAGGTGACACGGAGAAGCAGGTGTCGCAGCCTCAAACAGAGCGGACGCGTGTCGTGTCTTCTAACTGGGCAAAGCGTCAAAGCACATTTTCTTACAATGTGTCTGTGGCCAACCCCAAGAGAACCAGAGATTCCGAAGCTGAAGGGCACGCGGGTGAAAGCGTAATATGTGTACAAGGCTACAAGCCAGAGGGAGGGCACTTGTGTCGGAGAGAGGGTGGGTTCTACAAGTGTCTGAAAAGAGTCAACAGTAAACCGGAGTTTATTTTTCTGTGTTATGGAGTGAAAGCATATAAAAGAAAGCTTCAAAAATGCCTTTTCATCCGCACGCAGTCTCACACATCGCTTGTTCGTTTCACCAGGCTCTCTTCGCACACAAGACTCGTAAGACGCGACTACACGGCTCCAATCCGGCGGCCCATCGCTTGCGGCGTACGCAGCATAAGCGAGTTTTAGTAGACCGTGTTTCCCCCTCCGCTAACCCTCCACTACGAAGAAACCGCCACTGCGCCTGCGTGCGGATGGCCTTGGCTGTAGAGTTCCGGGTGGCGGAGGGGCTTAGCGAAGGGGGAATCACGGTCTACTAGAACTCGCTATCTCGCTATGGTCTTCGGTAGCACGAATGACCGCCGGCGCCCACCACGGTGGCGCCCGCCCTCCCCTGGCCTGGACTCCACGACCCTCGAGTGCACGGCACCGCCAGTGCACTGACGGGGGAAGCGGAAATGAACACCCGACACAAGGGAAGCGTCGGAGGCGAGCCTAGAAACTCCCTCCGCAGGCAAACGGACCCCGCGCTGCCCTCGCCTATGTCCTCGCCATAGCAAGGATATAAAAGAAACCCATTTTTATTTTTGTTTCATTCGTAGTTACTTGGGACCTCCTAGAAGCCTGAGTGGCAGCCAAAGTCTAGCTAAGAGATTTTCACGAGATTCCATAGTAGCTGGGAGGAAGAATTTTAGAGGCGAAGCTCCTTAGGGGCTAGCCATGTCCGTCCGTCCGTCCGTCCGGCGTCCGGTGCTCGTGCTCCTGCTCGTGAGCTCACGTGCTCACGTGCTCACGTGCTCGTGTAGGGCAAAAAAGAAATGATGAAAATGATGAAAAGATTATGCAAAAAATTATTTAAAAAATGATGCAAATATGTTTGCGCAGTTGACAGGATTCGAACCTGTGCGGGGAGACTCCAATGGATTTCTAGTCCATCGCCTTAGCCACTCAGCCACGACTGCGGGACGAGTAAGGGGTTCTGAGATGATGTAGTAACTCAAGAGCTGGGGATGTCATGGATGAAACGCTGCATGTAGCCGCTCAACGTCTATACAGGAGAGCGCGCTGCGGTCAAATGCGTATACAATCGCGTTAAACTTTGCATGCATTGGTTCAACGTTTATAGACGAGAGGGCGCTGCGGTCAAATGCTCAAATGCGTATATAACCACGTTTCATACCACACATTCTCTTTCTGACATGGATGAAAACGAACGAAAGGCTCGGCATGTTGCGGCTCAGCGTCTACGCAGACAAGCACCACCAGAGCTTCGCAACAATCAACATCATTCACCACGTGGAGATGTGGTCAATTTTTTTTCTGACTTCGGTTGTGCTTGACAATGAATTGCAGAGAAAATTCTAACTTGAGAGTATCTTGAAAGTAACGAGTTACTTTTTTGGAGTATTTTGTACTTTACTCAATTACTTTACAAATTTGAGTATATAGTACTCTACTCAGTTACTATTTTTCGTGGTACTCAGTAACTTAACTTAAATACTTTTAGTGAGTGTCTTGTACAAGCCTGTCATCAAAAAATCCACCAGTAGTATCGCTTTGATGTATTAGTAGTTATACCTTTTTTCCCTGTCACTAAAACAAAATATGCGTAGTTTCATTACCAAAGGGTTTGACACAATCAAGCTATTTTAAGGTGTCATTTTTGCGGTTGGCTGCACACCCCTTTCTATGCAGTCACCAATGGTAGAACATGTCGAATCGATCTCAGTTGCGGTAGGTGCAGTGTGCAGAACAAATTGGTCCACCAGCTGTTCATCGAAAGCATTCTAGTACAGTGTCCCAATCGCTAGATAGGAGGATTGTTTTTAACAAATGGGCTTTTGAGGCAGATGTTGAAAGAGATCACGTTTGGTATTTTCCTGTGAGATGAAGGCTTTGCTTGCTTACACAACATCATGACACTAGTTGCGGCACCAGAGACGATTGCCAAAGAGAGGAAAGACAGGGCTCATGTTTGCATCTTCGTGTTGGTGGTTAAGACCCTCCTTGAACAGCTGCATGCTGTGATTATCACATGCATTAAAGTTATGTTCAACATTCCTTCAACTATGTGCTCCCATTTTGTATGCCTAAAATGATGTGTGCAGTGGTGTAGGCTGGGGAGTGGTTTGAAAGGTCAACCCCCCCCCCTCCCCCTCCCTGAAATCATAACATTTTTTTTTTTTGTTAGTAAAGCAAGACAAATATTGAAGGACTACTGCCCGAAGGTTGGGGATGGCCGTGCCTGTACCCGTGAATTGTACAGTACATCCACTACTATACGCAAAAATGAAAGAAAGCCCCCCCTCCCCCCTGAAAATAATTCCTCCTACACCAGTGGCTGTGTGTATGACAAAAGTCATACATAGACATATCCACCCAATGGAAGGGCAGTAAGGTGTACATAATTGCTGTTTTCCTGATTTCAAGTTCAGTCTGACAACTGGACACTGCACTTTGCGGCATTGTGGCAACAGCAGTTCTTCATAACATGGTGCTTGAACTGATCAAAGCAGTACTCCCTGTGGGCCTGAAGCTGTAAGGCATTGGCGTGTTTTCCTAGCTGTGCCAACCGAACAGTCGCCTTGCAGTCTAGGATAAAAGCAGCACTAAGACCATTCTCATCAACAGTGTGTTTGCGACGAGCCTAAGTGCTCATATGCATGGCTTCAAAATTCTGAATGGGCATCATAAGCGACACCATCCTTTGACAAGTTTCCTGGTCAAAAAGTGGATGCTCTCTTTTGTAGGGACTCATTTTTACTTTTAGTTCTTTTATTAATTTCACCGCTACCTTTATAAGTACTACATTTGACTGTACTCATGTATAATGGGGCAGCTTATACAGTTATATTCTCCTACAATTCATTTGTGGAAGTAGTGATACATCATTTGCACTAACCACATTTTGTATTTTATAGACCAGAAGTGCAAGTAGTGTGGTACATCATTTGCGCTATCCTGATTTTGTAATTGATAGACCAGAAGTGCAAGTTGGGCTAGTCTCAAATTTGCAAAGAGGAAGAGGTGGACTTAAAACTTTGCCACCCTAGGCAGTTTAAAAGTGCCACCTCCCCCTACGCTCACATAAACATACATGCGCACAGATTGTTTCACTCCAGTTCTAGGGTATTCTTGATGGCGGTTACCAATAGCCCCTTTTGTAACAACTTGTATGAGGTCAAAGTTACAACGGTCTACGATTCCGTCTAACGATGAGAAGTGCAGAAGTTTGGACTTTATTGTAGTAAAGCAATTTGCGATGCATTTCAAGCACAATGAAAATTGTTTGTTGGTGCATTACCACACAGACAAGCAGAGGAACACAAAACACATCAGTCTGGATGAAGTCGACAATTCTCTTTATGAAGGCGTCTACTCCTATCAATATCTTCTAGTAATCATTGATCGGTGTCTCCTCCGTTCTCTGGGTCTTTCTTCGGGATCCGTGTTCCTTTGATTACTTGGAGTTTTATATATCTCAATCACATACTTGCCTAAAGCCACTTTCCAAAATCTGGCACCCACCCGCTTTTCCCTAAACTGCTACCATAAACAACTGCCTACTCTGCATATTGATAAGTTTGTCACTGGAGATAGGAACTTTAAGAAAAAAAACAGGAAGCAACTGGGATGGAGCACTAGATTGTCAACATTGTAAGTGCTTACTTCAGTTTTTTTTTGTGTTTCACCTATTGCTGGTGTTTTGCTTGTCTCTAGGCTATCAGTTGCTTGTCTCGGTCTTCTCCTGTAGCCGTTAATGATTCCCTAACCACTTAGCAAAAATAGTGTTAGGAATACCATAGGTGTTTTCTTTGCGTTTTCAACAGAGTAATCAGCAACTGTCAGGAAAATCCACCAATTTATTGGTACTAGGAAATATGTGAAAGCTATGAAAGTGAAAATTAGGTTCATACTGAGCTTAGAAGCACATGACACATTTTGTTATCTAATAGGTGATAGCATGAGTGCCAAACTATGCATACAAAGTTCGATGTGGCACAAGTCAAACCTAGAGTCGCGGTATTTTACTCCTACCTACAAGCCTCTAGTCAAAGTGACGAGTGTGGTGTATGTGCTAATGTAGAATACCATCTTGAATCGTACAATAATGAATTCAGCATTCATCTGTGTACGTAGAACCACACCGTACAAGAATCATATTCGCCCTGTGGGGCAGTGTACTGTGCCACAGCATATATGCCTTGGCCCTCTTGGTACACATGTTACCACATGCTGTGCAGTATCATAGAAGCTGACAATCGTTAGGTAATCTTGTCCCTCAATATATTTCATTTCATTATTAAAATTAAATAGAATTTTTACCTCTGGGGTGTGCCTTGTTGCAATGCACACATGTTGTGTGATGAAGTAGGCATCATGAAAACACCCTATACTGTTTATAATGCAATTAAATGCAAAGGTGCAAGCGAACTGGACAAGAATAACAAAAATAATCCCTGGAGAAGGGGAACAAGAGGGACAAGGGACAAACACCCTTGTCCCTCTTATTCCCCTTCTCCAGGGATTATTTTCGTCACCCTATACTGGACGACAACTTTCCTTGGCAATGCAGTGAAGGGTACAGACACCCGTTCCCTCTCCCATTTTGAGCGCTGAATAAAGCTATGCGCGGGCTCTCCTCCTCTTCACTGCAATGCCAAGAAAAGTTGTCGCCGAGTGTAGGGTGTTTTCATGATGCCTACTTCACCACACAACACTTGTGCATTGCAACAAAGCACACCCCAAAGATAAAAATTCTATTTAACTTTTATAATGAAATGGAATATATTGAAGGGCATAATTACCTAACCTAAGGAGCCGACCTAGTGTATGTGAGAGGTGGCCTCCTCCGGGCCACCTCAAACTACTTCTCTGATATACCTGTAATAAAGCTTTTTCAGACAGACAGACAGAGTATAGTATTTTAGTATTTTGGATGCAGTTCGCATTTCAATAGATATGTGGGCTTAAATTATTCTTGGCTAACAACTCGGCACTAGCCTTAGAGTCATGTCTTGCTTATTCAAACGTTTGATCATCAAATTGCTTACGGAAGTGATTCGCATAATTAACAAAAACACAAAATATTCATAAAGGCTGGTTTTGGCATCTGAATTATTTATTTTGGAAAATAATGTACTAGGTCAGTGGTCGGCAACCTGCGGCCCGCGGGTTAGCAGAACCATAATCACCCATCTAGTACACAGAAGATCAAAAGGTCAGGTTTGAAAGTTGCATGTAAAAAACCCAAGTTAGCAGTCGTGCTGCAGGTGGAAAGTTTGCCCTCTTCAGCAGCGACACAAACCATCTAATTTCATAGCTGACTGACTCAACAGTCTTTGAAGATTAAACAATCCATTTGATTTTGACGTTTCTGATCATAATAAAGTCAAAGTAGATAAGTTTGAATATATAGAAACATATAAATCACATATGTAGTGGATATGACCATACAAGAATGCCTTGGTGTATATGCTATATGTATACAGTTACCAAAATTGGCTCATGAAATAAAGAAATTGAGAAATACGTATGGTCGGAGCCGGAATACAGGCGATAAAAAAGGCTCATGTTATACGACAGTGATTAGAAATTCTTAGCACCTGTTATCTTGCACCTAAAGTTGGCCACACTGTCTTGTCAGCCCTTTTCGTACCGGGTTGCTGTCTCTGCAGTCACTGCTGTGCAGGCAGTTGTGACTGTGTGACAGTTGTGGCAGTGGTGCAAGAAAGAATGGCTGCACCGTCTGTAATTGTTTACGCGGCTCTCCTAAGTAGAAATAAATATCTATCTATCTATCTACAAGTGGAGAAGTCATTGTTTCCGCGGTCTGAAGGGGTGTCTGGTGAAAATATTTATCAAAAACTTTGTGCACAGCATATCATGGAAATCTTTTGTTGCAAAGAAGTGTTTGAATGGATACAGAAGTTATATGAAGGATCCACAAGGTGTCAGCCATAAAGGAGCCGATGCCCGTGCGTGCCGACGACTGATGACGACATTGAGCGTGCTTATAAACTCATTCTGCCGGATAGATGTGTGGCAGTGGATGATATTGTCACGAATTAAGGCGACGAGAAGGCGAAGATTGAACTTAAAATAAAGGTTTAATGGGCGAACTTGTGCCAACCAAAAATAAGTAACGAAAGAGCGTCGAGGCAGCAGAAAAGCAGGCGGCGATTCGGCGGCGAAACAGAGAGCGCGAGCGAGACTGACTCGACAAGGTCGCGGGTAGCTGCTTATCTACAGTGCGTCACTATCTCGAAAGTTCGGCAAAGAAGGTTCGATCGTCGCGCGCTCGGGGCGAGGATGAACTGGCACTTTCGAGAACAACAAAGCAGGTGGAAAGCTACGTCTGGTGCGAGGATGAACGCGAATCTTCCAGATGTCGGTGACCGAGCGTTGCTTTCTCGGCCCTTCGGACGGCAATATGATAAATAATTTGCAAATTAGCCAAGGCTTTTCCCATGCAATAATTCATGACAGGCTTGAGTTTTGAAACGTTTTGATCAAAATAAATTCTACAGGCATGAATAATTCTTAATCACCCTTGTATTTAAGATTTTTGTTTCTTTTTTTCTTCAGTTTAAAATTGAAATATTTACTGCTCCCACCAGAGAGCATGGATGCTAGATTGTGCTTTGCCATTTCTAAAGTGTGTTCTCATTCTGTGAGCCAGGTTTTTGTTTTAGGCCATTGATTTTTTCGGAATCTGTAACCTCCCTTCCTATAGACCTTTCCAGCGCTTATCACCCGGGCGAAAAATGCCGAGTCACTGAGCTGTGGACGCATGCGCAGCGTCTGATATGCCGCACAACAGAGCAACAGCGCATGCTCAGAAGGCGGTCCACAGCCCAGCAGACAAAGATGGCAGCGCGCAGAAGACGATTCTTGGAAAGGTCTATAGCTAGTTGCAACTGCCACAGTGAGAGAAAAGATCAGTATAGGCCTGTTAAGTGCCTGTAGAGGCTGCACATGCTTGTACCATTCTTTTAGCATCGTTTTGGAAGGTGCTGAGACACATCCGCAAGGCATTGGGGGACCTCCAGAGGGCACTGAAATGCTGAGGACTGTCACGTAATCGTCGTCGTCCCCAAATCATAGTCAATCATTGGTCTTAGACAATGCTGTTGCGACAAAGATTTCTATCTGGTGACCCAGCGTGCCTCCGGACAGCGCTGAAGTGCTAAAAACTACCATGGGATGGTCGTTGTCCTCAGGTTGTAGTCAATCATTGGTCCTAGACGGTACTTTTACAACAAAGTTTTCTATCTGGTGACCCCACTTGCCTGCAGAAGGCACTGAAGTGCTGAGAACTACCACGGGATGGTCATCGTCCACAGATTGTAGATTTATCTTTGAAATAAGAAGTGTGATCACTTAAAATTATTCAAAATTATTTACACGTCAAAATGTAAAATGTAAAGATAAAAGATAGACAGAAGGGTACTTCAATTCTTATAACAGATGCAACACTGACATTAAGCACATTCAAGTTTCACGAGGTGATATCTCACTGTGCTTAGGTGTTTCTGATATTTGGTGGCTTAGCCTGAATTGCCCTTTCCCATAATGGGACTATACTAAATTTGTACGAGCTGCATTCTGTGCAAGACTTGCTGCTCATGGTAAAAATCAAGTGAACAAAGCTTAGAGACAGCTAACCAGGGCCGTGGAAAAATAAATTCATGAAGCTATTCAACGATAGCTGTTAAGCAGAAAACTGCGTTGAAGAAAATGTTGTGGGGCTGTTAGCTTATATATCAATGTATTGGGTGACTATGACTGACCAAGCAATATGTTGTAAGCAAGACCTTCAGTGCTACCAAGAAAATAACCTGATAAGTAAAATTTCAATTGTGTAGTTTATATAACTCACTTCAAGAGTGTGCAACTCACCTCAAGAGTGTTCGGTAACTTTTATGAACAATCGATTCTCTTTAATTATTTACATATGCACTAGACAGGTACATATTTCCATAGTTCAACAAATGTGTTTTTATGAAATGGTAACTTGAGTGAGTTGGTAATTCACAATCACATATAAAGACGAAAAGTGAGAAAGACAAATATGAAAATAAAAAACACAACATGATGTTTCGAATAAAAGGCAATCCTTTATGTATAGAGGCATAAGAATGAGCAACAACAAAAACTTTATTTCGACTACTTCAAGCCTCCTTTTGACATAACATATTGTGGAGATTTTCATGCTCATAATCCACTGAGAGCTTCAGTGACCGAGAAAGCTCAAAACGTTTCCAGATTGTGGATGTTTTAGCTTGTTTCCTGTACGCCAAAAGCCTAGCTTCCGCCTTTCACCCTTTTTCAATTTGCAATAAATGCATTCAAGGTCATAAAGAGGTTACAGAGAAAAGTCTGGTGTAAATTTTTTTGTGTATTCTTTCGGTCATACGTTAACCAAACGACTCGGGTTTGAGTTATTGGTTTGGGGATTCCAAGGCTGCAAAACCGCTCACCGAGGTTCCCGTTTACAGGATATTGGCGTACTGGGGCATATATAAAGTTGACAAGTAATCTGTGCCCGCGGAGAGACACATCGAGTAAAAATTTCACTTTTTGTTTTCTATACTCGAGAGTGTGAAACTGAAGTCCGTTTGAGGCTGCAGCGGATGTTCAACGAGGGTACAGTGCAGTTCTGTCACCTTGCTGGTAGCGACGAATACGGTCGACGCAAGGACCTTGCGACCTGATCTCTCGACGACTGCTATTCGATGATTTCCGGGCATTTTCGCAGCTGCCATGGCGAGTTCGTCACTGTTTTGAACTTCATCGGTCTCAGGCATGACTTGATTTTAGTAGTCATCTTACCTGCCCACTTATTCTCGATTACGTTTTGTCTTCAGCGATGTAGCCAATAGAGCGTCCTTCTCGCGTTCGGTGAGATTTGGGGCCCCCGATGACTCCTTTATTTCAAAATGTGAGCACAAAAACTACTGTCGCCGTCAAAATATTCTGTTATCGACCGATGTTAAACACACAATCACAGATGTAAAGACCATTCGTGTTTATTTAAAGCTTTGACTTCTGTTTTTGCAAGTTAAGCGAAAAAATGATTGAATTTGGAGACCTTTAATTCGTTACTCACCGAAGAAATACAGCAAAAAGCAGACGCCGACGACGGCTACTACCGCAATTTTTTTTTTTTTTTACATCACGTGATTCCTCTCCGCCAATCGTATTCGTCCCTCTGAGCGTTCCCTAGTTCGCTCTGTTCGTTCCTGCATTCCTTACGCAAATCCAGCGTTTAGCTAGGGGCGCGTCTGTAAAGCCGGGTTAACGTTGGTGCAACCAGAATTTAAACCCGTGCTTATCCGAGCTCGGTTTAGGGCGCTAAGCCGACTTAGGAAAGAGCCGCTTTGGGTTAAGGTAAGCGACGTTGGTGCGACCGGCCCTAAGAGTTGTGTTTTAAACGAAAATACTGCGTCATCGAAGAAGCGGAAGCCTAACAGAAGCCATAAACCTCCGATCCAATAACAGGAGCGGTTGAACTTTATTTACATCGATGCCGACAGCCACCTCCAATCACACAAGGATCCCGTCGGTAACGCAATATCGTCACGTCACCGCGGCCCTGACGTCACACCGCTGCGGTGGCTTTGCTGTTGGCAGGGCGCATGCTCAGACGCTTCACTTCACAGGAATCTGGTTCCGGAACAAACGCGCAGTGCCCACACCTCGGACCGTGTACCACGTGGCCGCACGTCACTGATTCCTGCGATCTGTGCCTCGTCCGCGTACGCGCGGACTGGTAAAGTCAAGCGCCTTTTTACTTGCGGATTTTTGGCGGGAGATTAACTTGAAAAGAGTTAAGTTTGGCAACGGTACAATGCTGTTGTTGTTTTTTTCGGATGATTAAAATGAACATGGCGCATCGTTGTGTTTTGTGCGTCCTCTGTTTCATTTTGTCGCGCGATTCTTGGTTCCAGCAACTTCGCCCAAATGACGCGATGCAAGTTCCGGTACTCCTACGGCTTCGTGTCAAGAAGCGTTCATCAAAACTCGTCTAGCACGCCGCGATAATCCTTACACGTCCAGTCAGCCTTTCACCAAGCAAGATCTTTCTTGTGGCTGTGGTGCAAGTGTTGTGCACGAGCGCGGAGTGCGTGAATGCATCTCCGAACACCCCTCCACGAGCCCAGAACTTTGTCGCTTCAACGTCGAACCCTTCTCGAGCAGGACTATGCCTGTGGCACTGTCGTATCTTGCGTTAGTTAACCTAGTGGCGCTTCGTGCGAAGCCTATCACGGTGTTCTGTCTCGATCTGTACGTAACAGCGGCGTCTGATCTTTATCGCGGTAGCAAACGTCGATTTCTCTCATGGACAACAGTGCCACTATGCGACGTTGGAGTTTCGCGGCACTGTGGGGTGGCGAACAGGTTCGGTCTGTCCTCGCTGGCGTCTGCTCGTTCTCTTCCCAGTGTAAATGCGCTTGGGAGACGGAGGAACCGCGGACATGTTGTCAAGTGATCAATCCGTCCGCGGATTAGTTTGTCGTGTGAATGAGCCATAAGGAGCGCGTTAGCCTATAAGGGGGACCCGTGGACACGCGCAGCAAAAAAAGAATGGGACTTGCCATCGAACGCTATCATCAAATCTTGAATCATTAAAACATCATCATCTTACAGCCGAAACCCGGTTTCCAACCTGTCCGTCCGTCAGGTCTTTACAAGGAGTGGGAAGTGATTCTCCAGTGAGATTTCAATGGTCACTTGGAAGAGCTGTATAGAAGGACAGATGCCAATGGGAAGAGAGTGCTGACACTTGCCGGTGGCAATGACCTTATGATAGGAAACGTAGAGGGGAAGTGTGACGCTGCCATCACAGGGACAGCGAGAGACCAGTACTTCAGCATCGACTACAGACTGATGTCGCCGGGGCGTATACGAGAGACTGGCGACCATGATGGTGAACGAAGATGGCTCGGTTAGCCTTGAAAGTGGTTAGAACCGCCTGCGACTGATCTTCAAGATACAAGGAGACAAAGGGGTGGAACAGAATCAGGAGCAGCAAACCACTTTCCCAACAAAGCGGAATATAGGGAGGATGACAGCGAGATCGGAGGACTCGTGCGAACTTTTCAGAGGATACGAGGACATTACTGAAGAACTGAAAGGGGAACAGGAAGAACAGATTCACACTCGAACCCACCACAGGCGAAAACGGAAAACATGATGAAATTGGGAGGTGGACAGGGCAAAAAAAAGGAAGCAGCAAGTATAAAAAAACAAAGAAGTACTCAAGAGGGCCGGGCACATGATAATTATGATAATTATAATATTTATTTGCACTCAAGAAGAGATCCTGGTGAAAGCAGAAAGGCCGAAGTACGAGGTTGACCGAAGGTTCATGCTTCAGCAACAAACAAAATAAAAATGTGGATAATGGTGATGATAATATAGGTGATGATGATGCCGATGAGATGGTGTAGAATGTGAAGAGCGTTAGGCCTAATAGCGGTCTTCGCGACGATGGGTTTTGCGGGGCCGACATGGGCTGCTGACTTCAAGGAGGCCTGTCTCGAGCGCCTGGAGAGTGCTCCCTGCGTGCCCAGCTAGCAGACGAGCCGGCCAAATTTCCGATTTCCGGCGGCGCAGGCAGTCCAGGGGGGCTATGTTGCACATTTTGGACTCCCAGGAGACTAGGGAGAAGGAAGTGACGTCAACAACGCAGCAAATGCAGATTGGATGTTAATTTTGTTTTCTTCTGTCAACATCCAATCTGCGTTTGCTCTAGTCGTTGACGTCATTTCCTTCTCCCAAGTCTCCTGGGAGTCCAAAAGGTGCAACATAGCCCCCCTGAACCCCGGTGGTGGGGCTCCAGGGGTTAGCGCCGGTGTGTGCCGGGCGGCGGTTTTCCCGAAAGCGGTCCTTGAAGTCTCCCAGCTTGCGGTCGAGCTTCTAAGCGAGGAGCTTGAGCACCTAGTTGATCGGAGACATAATGTGCGACTCTGGTCCGGCTGGCTCTCGAACGATTGAAAAAAACACGTCTTACGCCCAGTTGGCTTCCTCTTCTTGAATACCTCCCATACTTCCTAAAGAGAGTATGAGAGGTCTCCAGAAAACGCAAGCAAGAAACGGCGGCCTGCATTTAAGCTAACATTCACGGATGTGACAAGCGATTCACGGAGGAGCTTCAAATAGCGGGGAGAAGTGCCCCACAAGGCTTTTGGAGAAGACAACGCAGCAAGGCCAGGAAAACGTTCTGCAACCAGACACTGATCAAGCAAGAAATGCAGGTGATCGAAGCTGATGGGAGCACCGTGCATCCTGTTCATTGAATGATGGCTTGAAAACCTGCTTGAGTTCAATTGGCTAAAGACACAGCAGCAAAAAGCAGTCACAGAGAAGGAAGAGGAAAAATATCCCGAAAGGGAAAACAAGTAGCAAACCCCGGTTTACCTTCGAGCAAGTCCGACAGACAGAAAACTTACAAGAGAAGCACACAAGGCACGCTTTAAACTACTCTATAAGGGAAAGGGATATTTTCAGAGCAAGAGTGGTATGGGGTGCTCGGTGAGCTACAGAACGGCTTCCACACGGGAAGGTGCATAGAGGATAATATATATTCGTAATCACGCAGTGCATTGAGGTGACGACACCGCAAGGCAGAAAGCTCTATGCAGCATTCCTAGAGATTTCAAAAGCGTATGACAGAGTGAATCAGGGTGCGCTGAAAAAAAGACTGCAGCAGCTGAGTTTGAACGAAACGGACGTCGCACTCCTGCAAGCACTAGACACCGGGATGTAGGCGCAGGCTGAATGGGAGGAACGAAATTCAAACTGAATTAAAAGGTTAAAAGCGCGAGCAAAGCGAGGAAAATAAAGAAACAAAGACGACAGGACAGGCGTTGAGAAGCGTCTGTCCTGTCGTCTTTGTGTCTTTTTTTCCTCATTTTGTTCGCGCTTTTAACCTTTAAATTCAATATGAACCAACTCGCCCAAACCCAATTTTAATGCAAAAGTCAAAGCAGATGTCAGTGTCAAGACTCCTGAGGCGTACCCTCTTTCTCTCCTGCTTTTTATTTTGCATATAACTCCATTCGAAAAAGCTCTGAAGCAGGGGGAAGAGGCTTCGACTTGTCACCCAGATCGAGGGGGGCATGGAAGACACAGAAAGTTCCAACTCTCATGTTCTATGATGACCTGGTACTGTCTGCCGACTCACTAGAGGACCTGCAGTAGCTCGTGGACATACGTGGAGAGCTGTGCGTGACCCTCAAGGCACCCTTTAACAAAAACAAGTGTGTGGTCCTTGAGTGGGGATGTGGGAACCAGAAATAGGGAGCAAGGGGACCAACTATGGGCTATACGGGAGCTAGAGTTAAAAGGTGCGACGCAACTAAATACCTGGGGGTGACCCTTAGTGTGAGCCTAAACTACCTAACAAGCCTTGAGCAGGTGAAAAAGACACTGCACTCAGGAGAATGGGTGTCCTGGCAAAAAGGACTATAAGTGTCCGCGACTTGTGGAGGATGGTCATCGTTCAAGATACCGCTTTTGCAAATAGTGTGCTGGTGCTCTTGTCACCAACAAGGGTGTTTCTGGAAAGGCATACAAATGGCAGAAGGATGACCCTGGCAATCACAAGAGCAGTGCCCAACAAGGGCATCCAGGGGACCTAGGCTGGTTCATATTTCAGGCCAGAGATTCCAGAGCCAATGCAAGCTACGAAAGCCGTCTCTATAAACTGCCGGAGGTCAACTGGGCACACGGAAAACTGTGCTGCCTCGTCAGCAGAGAGAGGCACAAGGAGGACCCATCGAGTGTGAAGACCACGGCAGCACTACGATTTGCCGACTACCGTGCCTCAGGGGGTAGCCGTGTGCAGAGTCAAGCAAGCACAGCTCCGTGAGGGTTACAGGTGAGGGAGACAAGAAGGTGGAGAACAAGAATAGAGAACAAACCTTCTCTTGGACTGTACCACACATAGAAGAAAACCATAAAAAAGAGGCATGTTATGACATATCGGGGGGTAGGGGGCTTCTCGCAGTCTCAAAAGGGTACATTGCCAACTCGGGCCCGGGGAGCCAAAGTCACGGAGGGACAACAAAGGGTCTGCTCTTTTTGTAGACTGACGGAAGGAACGACGGAGCATTTAGAGCTACAATCTTAAAACTTCGGCTTAGACACTTAAGACTTTTTACATGTGGGAATGCGAAAGCATTATAGACCCTTTGGTGAAATGTTTTCGATTAAAATTTTCGACATGCATTGAAGTTCTTTCTGCTGATTCGGTGTGTGTATTTGTGTATACGTTGGCCACAGACCGGAAACATTCGGACTATTTTGCTGCAGAACGATGAATTTTATTTCAAGCTACGCGATCCTCTATGTCTAATGGTAGATCTGTCGTGATTATGTCATCTTTTGTCGCGACAGTGTCTTCGTCATCAGAGAAATATATACCTGGCGCGTAATCTTCGCGTCGTAACGGTTGCGGTGATGTCGGCGGTGGTGGGATGAGGTCAATTGAGAAGACCATTGCCTTGTGGTCAGTGAGGTACGTTGAGAAGTATTTCGAGTCTTTTACAGCGTTCGTGTTCTAGAAGGCGAGGTCGATGCATAATTCTCTTGATGTGGTGAGGTACCCGCACTAGGCCACACCTTTAGTCAGCCAGTTGGTTGCGACGTGACGTGTGCCATGACGCACGGACTAAGCATACCTTTAGTCAGCCAGAACCCTGGAGCCACCGTGGCATCGGGGAAGGGTGCTCCTCTCGCACCCGGGAGGCCCGTGTTCGATCATCCACCCAGACCAAAATGTACCACATTTTCTTTTCAAAGCCGCTAATTTACTTTGTTTACAGGAACCTCCCTGAGAAATTTGACGTCAATCTGAGCATTTTTGACGTGTTCTTACGTTCTGCGACGTCGGCCATTTTTGGTACCATCGCTCGGTCACGCCACCGACGACGCTGGATGTTCGCGTAATGGGGCATATATTGCTTTCGTATTAAAAAGGGCCTATATATTCCTTCATAAAGGGAGGATCGACCTTGTCCCATATATGTTCTCTTAGAAACGGAGCAACGTTCATCGTTGCAAACGGGGCAGCAAAGTTTCTTCCTTGTCTGCGTAGCATATTGTCACGAATGACAATTGATGAGGCGATGAAAATTGAAGCAAACTAAACGTTTAAGGGGGCGAAATTGTGCCCAAAACAAAATAAACAAAGGCTAGCAGAGCAGGCGTCGATGGAAACGAAACAGCAGGATCGAACGCTGGGGCGAGACTCACTCCGGCTCGCTACACGGAGCACCTTATGTAGACGCGTGAAACAATCGACGTAGAGTTCGGCTCGTAGAACATTCTAACATCCGATAAGCAACAGGATTCCCAAATTTACCAGAACGCAACATTACAGAAACAACAAAAAAGTGTATCCGCAGCCAGGCATCGAACCCTGGCTTTTTGCGTGGCAGGCAAGCATGATAACCGTTGGGCCACGGGCACGCTGCCTACTTGGGAGGCTCCGCGCGCGGCAATATGAGCAATACGGCTGCTCCGAATCGAGTAAATCGAGTTCAATAAGGCTTAACGAGGACCCCAGCACGCTACGGATATAGTCAGTCTTTACGCGGAACGCTGCCGCGATTCAACCGAAAAGAGCTAGGATAGGTTTCGAACAGGCAAAAACCTCGCACCAGTAGCGGACCCCAGGTCTGCTAAGCAGCTATTGCAGAAAATGCAGTTAACGACTTTGCACGCACCCAAAGAAGTCTGCTTTCGGAGCGAGAGCTGTAGCAAAAAAAAAAAAAAAAAAAAAAAAAACACAAGGCTTTCACGAACTGGCTTCTTGCGCAGGTAAGAAAACGTGTATTGAACGCAGTCATTCAGTTTTCTCGTTTTGTGATGTGATGTGATGTGATGTGATGTGATATGATGTGATGTTAAACGGAGACAACCGAAATCCGGCCACTGCACGTCTCGCGCCGTGATCAAAAGAGCATTCCCTTTGCATGCCGAAGTGCTGCGTCTCTGCCTTCACACACTTGGATCCCAATCAAGAATCGACGCCGTGTGGATGGTTCTGAAGATGTGTCGTGCGTTAAGGTGCATGAGCCTCTGGAGCAGCGTTTTATTTTACTCTGACGACTGTATTTGTAACTTGAGGCACTCGAGGGCCAGAAACGAGTTTGATTCCGTGCCGTCGGAACGGAGGTGTGTTATGACCCGTCAACGCGTCTGGCTTTTACAGCGGCGGGTGCCAAACGGGCGGAGTGGGACAATGCGCGTGTCTTTCCTCCCAGCTAACTGTCAATCATGGTGAGAGGAAGGGAATTGGACGGCGCCAACAGTCTGCGGGAAAATTGTCCAATGATCAACACACGGTGAATATGCGGCACCTGGAACTGTCCCCCGTCCCCATCTCCGTGAGTTTATGAGTGCGTGGGAAACTCGTAGAACCGTCTTTCCCAGTCATTAAAACCACTTTGGGGAATGGCGTAGACCTGGCTTGGCCGAACGCTCGTGGCCTGGCTCGTCTGGCTGCCATCAATAGTTTCAGGGAAAGCGCCGCACACGGACTGCTCCTCTCCCTTAGGTGTCAACAAAAACCTCGACCGTTGGAGGGACAGTCGTCTTCGGTCTGAGCATTTCGCTATGAAATAAACTTCTCGTTAAATTTAAAGCTCTGTTTTTCGTATACCTCTCTGGAAGCCGTTCGTGAGGTCTGCCGTACGCCAGTGGTCTTGCCATGCTACCCAAGAGAGGCCCAGGCTCAGCGTACCGCCACAACTGATTGGCAGCGGTGGGATGCTGACCATCGCGGATCCAGGCCCACGGACCCCCAGACTCCACGGACCGATAATCACTCATGGGAGTGATTGTTTGGCTTTTATCCTTTGAGATACACCAGGCTTTCGCTATAAGATTTTAGACGAAGCGGGTGGTTGAGACAATCAGACGCGTTGATTTGTTAGTAACGTCACGGTCAGGATAGCAACATAGCCGACATTCAGGACAATCATGAACCTCAGTTCGTTGGGCAAGAAAGATCTCATTCTGATTTGAGAGGAACTGGGGGTGGAGGGGGCGAGAAACGAAACGAAGGCGCTCATCGTAGAGGCCACTACACTCTTAGAATAAAGGGTATCGATAGTCCTCCCTTAGGGGAGGAACGGTCTTGTAACCTATGTTCCTTTAGAAAGGGAGAAACTTTCGTCCCTGAAGCAGGGTAGCAAAGTTCCTCCGTCGCCTGCATCTCATTATGGCGGCCCTGAATCGAGCAAATCAAGCTCAATCAGGCTTAACGAGGACGCGACGTCTCTTGTACGGGACGAGAGGAGCAGCAAATAAAACCGTAACACGAGCTTTCCGCGAACTGTGTTTATTTCCGAAGCCAGATTCCCCCCACAGGCACAGAAACTTGCGTTTCGAAAGCAGTTACTCAGTCTTCTCGTCGACAGCACTGCGATGTTGAACGGAGACAACCGATGCCCAGTTACTTCGCGCACTTTACGTCTTACCTTTGGTGTTCCTCGAGTCACAACTCCTTCGTCAACCGGACATCACGGAGGAATTTCAAACTAAATCCGCAAAACCAAAAGCCGCTCTCAAAAGAACAAACTCGAAGCCGCTGTTTATCGCGTAGCGTGAAAGAAGGTTAAATCGCTTGGCACCAGATGTCAGGGTCAAGCCGAGTAATTGCAAGTAGCTAGGCTAGGTGGCGCTAGGTACTGCCCAATTCATGTTCTACAAAAAATATTTCATTTCCTCTGGCCACCATTGCGCTTCCGGAACCTCTACTATACATGCCTTACGCATACTACAAGCATCACGTGAACATACATTGAGCACATACACATACATGGCACATACAAACATCAATACAACGGCACACTAACCAGTACACTATACCCCAACTCTGCGTTTCCGTCTTTTATACTGGTCGTTTTGAACGTACGGAATTTCTCGGTGACTGAATAAGCAATAAAACATATTCCCAGCATGTTGATTTTTTTCCAGCAATGTCATACCTCTGAGAGTATTTTGAATGGCTCAGGGGATGAATCTCTTATTAAAAAGCAAACGCTCGATCATGCCGTAATTATTTGAAAGCCAATAAATCAAGCCGCTCCAATGCGGTTCAAAGCCATGAGTTTGTTTCCCCGCACGGCACGTCGTAGCCCGTATTTCTATTGTAGTGTTTGTTTTTCTATTTGTGCTGTTCGCGCAAGGCTGCAATTGCCGTCTTGAATTAATCTCTGTAGAGCGGATATTCACTCAGCTGGAAGTGATGCTTCACGTGCTGGGAAATCGCTTTTCAATCAACTTGAATGCAGTCAAAGCCACGACTTGCGGCAGGTGTTAAGTGTACGGAGCTACGCCATGGCGAGCTCGAAAACTTCTAGCGCTCACCCCAGCGCGCCACTTGGAGGGCAGTTTCTCCAGGAACCGTAGTATATTTAAACAGCAAAATAAAGGGTAGCTTTTTTTTTTTTCATTTTACCTACTATCCTTTTTTAATGCTAAAATTCCACACTGTAAATATACGTACTTTCCGTCACGATTTCGTACTGTTCAGTCCTTTCCCTAGAGCGCAATCGCTCCCGGGGACGACAACCGACAGTCACATTGGCCACTGTACAATAGGAGCTTACTGTTCAGACAAGCGTTCCAACATGACTATCCGCACTCCTCACGTCGATCGATCGCACCTGATTCCTCAAGTGGTGTTAAACTTTTTAATGTAAAGCGGAATGTCAACCTGCGACACCCCGCCCCCTCCGATCACGGCCCGACCAGTGGCATCAATGCCCGGCAGTTTACGTCATCTCATCTTGTTACACCACTGATACGCGAACACACGGTCACAACGGCGATAATTCCAGCCTTCTGTTCACAACCCACTACACTGCCATCACGATATTGCTGCTATGTTGCTGACACGCACAAATACAGAACCACGTTGAACGCCGGTTGCACTCGGCATCGGAAAACAGAACCGAACTCAGCACGGAAGGCACCCAGGCAGCCGGCAGCAAAACCTGCCTGTCTTGGACGCAGTTCCTGCGATTCCCATAACGTCGAAAACGTCGACACAGTTCCGCGTGGTTTCGCTACTGTAATTCCGCGTGAGCCCCGCAATTCGAAGACGGCCATCTTGCCCAGTCTGCTTGGCGCTACTGGCACTGCTCCGGAACTTCGCTGTTTCTAGCGGCTTCGTTTGCTCGTTTGATAAAATTGGTGATAAAAACGTCAATGCAACCGAAATGTTCTGCACGTTTGGACTAGAAGACGGAACTACAGGCGGCCTTCGCTGCCGCTGAAGCTCAATCAACTCAACAGCATTTATTAAACAACGTGCGCGACCTGCTCGAAAAACGAAATCGAAAGAAGATGAGTCGGGAGGGCGGAAGCTTTCTCTCGTCTGCCTGGAGAAGGAGAAAAACGTTTCGTTCCTCCCTTTTTCTCGTGTCCGCTTGGGGGCGCGTCAGTAGAAGGGCGGAAGGCGCGCCGTTGCTTCTTGCTTCCTCCATTTTTTCTTAGAGTGTAGAGACACGGGGGTAGATGTGACTGAGATTTCGGAGATGCGGCTGACATTTCGGAGAGTTTGGTTCTGGCTAAAGACAAAAAGAAAAGCTCGAAGAGAGGAAACGTAGCGACCGCATTCGTCGCGAGGATCTCCAGAGGCAACAGCAGAAGATAGAGCTCAAGAAACTAGATCTCGAGTTAAAGAAATGACCATCTGATGGCGGAAGCGGAGCGGGCTCTGGCAGCGGAGCCAAAATATATTTTAGGATAAAAACAAAAATCCTTATGCAGCCTTATAGAGTAGGAGAGTATATTGACCTGCTTGTGGTGAATTGCGAGCGCACTTGCGAAAAGGTAGCGTTCGCTCGCCTAACCTAGCCGCAGAGGCTAATAACCCTCTTTCCCTGTCAGGCAGGCGACGTCGTATCGCGACTGTCAAAGGAGGACGTTGAGAGCTAACACGTGGTGAAGTCGAATCTCCTTAAGAGATACCGTCTCTCCACAGAGGCATTCCAATTGCGCTTCACACAGGCTAAGAGGGGGAAGGAGAAATTGTACCTCGAGTTTGAGTGTTATTTAAAGATCAATCACATTGGATAGCTCCAGGTGCTGAAGTGTTCGACCATCACGACAGCGTACTATAGAGTGCTTCTGATTGGAGCAGTTCTGCCGATTTATTCTAGAGGGTGTGTTCAGATAAGGACGGTCAGGGTGGTGGCATGCCTCTTTTTTGTCTTCAATTAAATTGTTATATAAGGTAGCGGAACCTTTTCACACAAAGGAACAGACCTTACCTTGGCAAGACACTTCTTTGTATTCGCGAGAAAAATCGCATTTGAGAGAAGGTTGAAAAAACAATTTTCCAAACTGCGCAATCACGCAAATTTGAAGGCCGGAGGAATAAAGAATGCAGATTACTACACCGTCAAATATTTTACGTGTTAAGCACGCATACGTTTCTTCCGGAATTAGTTAAAGTTAACTTATATGATTACATATTTCAAGCGAAATAAAATGCCAAACTTGGCTTCTGAAGCAAATCTTACATAATAAGGCATTTTTCGGCGAACTTTTATGTCGCTTTAAAGTTATATTCTAAAGTTGAAACTGTTTGTGTCGAGTGTTTTATGCTTTGTGAACTTTTAACAAATTAATTAGCTTTCTACTGTGGAAAGTGTTTTCTGCATTGCGCCCGGAAATTTCGTCAAAATCTAAAAAGTCAAAATTTTGCACTTTTTATTCGGCAATGAAGAAAAATGATCATTTTCGATTTTCTTTAAATTTTACCCGATGGGCCCTTGATGACAGGAAATTAAAAATCTGCGAGTTGCATTATTTTGTTTAAAAAAATGCGTAACCAGGTCATGATCGCATCAATTACCGCTGGAGCATTTCTGTCTTAACGACTAGTGGTACACGAGCGACGCATGCCACGGTATTCGTACTTGATCATATTAATGCCCAGGCACCATGAAGCATTATAGAAATAACACGTGAACTTGTTTTTATCGCTGATGTGACTGTATTGCCAAATAATATTGAATGTTGCGGCGCGTCCGATTCTTATGAGGGTGTTACACTTGCAGTGATGTGATTGCCCTAAGCCGTTTTGGAGCACCTTTTGGAGCAGCCAGAACAGTGTTTTGGAGCAGCAAAAGTGGCTTTTGGAGCAGCCAAAACAGTGTATTTGAGCAGTAAACGTGGCTTTTGGGCAGCAAAAACAGTGTTCCAAAGCAGCAAAAAGTGGCTTTTGGAGCAGATATTCTTAGAAAAATAAAAATATTTGTTTCAAGTGCTCTACAAAGGAAGGGCACTTTGCTCGGCGCAATAAAAAAAAAATATGGTCAAGTTAGACCAAATGGGAGTCTTTCAACATGCCAATGACACGACATGTTTTGCAATGCTTCAGTTAAATGATACATACATATGTACCCGCTATGAATAAATAAGAACCAAACTGCACATATTAAATTTATTTGAAAATGACCAGCTTAGTACTATATATGAATGCATAAAGTTGACTATAGTCGGTGACAGGTCAAGAACGAAGTGGAAGCTCCTCCCACCTCTTTCCACTTTAGCAGAGCAAATGGTGGAGAGGAGGTCGCCTCCTCTTCGGCGATCGCTCTGCTAAAGTTGAAAAGGGTGGGAGGAGCTTCTACTTCGTTCTTGACCTGTCACCGACTATAGTTATATAATATAATAAATTGAAGCAGTCTCAGACTGATAAAACACGTAACTACTGCAGTGAAATGCGAAACTGTACATATGAAAAAGGTGCAGTACGAGTGGCGGGTGCTTTTCCTTTTGCTTTTCGAAACTTTATCCAAGGCTGCTGCAACCCTCACTTTGCTTTCGGCAAGTAATGAATTGACACTTTCAATGCCTCCAAAGAGTGAGACATCCCACAAGTGTATAGTTCGGTAGGCGTTGCCGAGCAGTTCCGAAAAACCGCTTGCCACCGTTTTACTGATTCCGACGTGCCAGATTTTCATCAAAAGCAAGCAAATGTAAAGCAATGGATTGCAAGCGTCCTGGCTGGTGCCTCCGTCGTGCAATCATGTTCGCATGCACGTGAGGGCAACTTCGGCAGCTTGCAGAGACGGCTGTTCGACCAAAACCGAAACCCTGACACTCCGCTCCGTCACCAACTGATTCCCAAAATTGTATGCAAAATGTAACAGTCCAGCGTACGACAAAAAACAAAAACAAAAAACAGTCCAGCGGCGCGTGCTTGCCAGGCTGGCAGGCGAGGTACAAGCTAATCACACAGAAAAAAGAACCTGAGCGCATCGATGCAAGACATCGCGAGTCAGGGTAAAAATTTTCTTGGAGCACTTTGTGCAACAACTGAACTCCAGACAAACAAGCGTGCTGAGCGGGTTCACCGTGCAGACATTCCCTTTTTTTGCTTTAGCTAACTTGTCTTCAACTTTCTTTCGCGGCAGATTTTTCACGTACCGGGGTCCTTCTCGAAAGAAAGCCAACCGAGAGAAACCTAGGTAATCAATGCTTCGACACAGTAGTCTTTGAGGTAAAGAGGAATTTTTCTATTAGCATTTCATTTAAACAAGAACAGGAATGTTGATTACCTTGCGGCGGTCCTTACGTTTCAGTTTATGAAGCGCCATATCTGCAGCGACGTGGGGATGGCAACATCCGACGTCATGCAACGACGGTGACTAGTAGGCAGGGACCAAATATAGTTTTCCCACGGCCGTTGCTTTCAGGAGCAAGTGCTTCAGCTCACAAAGTAACTCCCGCCGCGCAAAAAACGCGGTTTCGTTTTACAACATGACGGCATGGCTGGTACCCGGCACGCTAGTGTCGGGGCGTCCGCACACGTTTGCATGTATCGTTACAAAAATTTTAAAAGGATGCCAGACGCAAGGATGTTAGGTTATAATAGGTTATAACCTTCTTGCCGAGACGAGATCCACCAGATCCAAGAGAGCGCGAAATGAGAACGGCGGGAAAAACCATGCAAGACCGGGTGGACGATTGATGCAGGGTGCTTTGTGTCGGGCGGCTGATTGCGCCACCTAGCTCACGCATGCTCAATTACGGTACTCAGTTAAGTTTCGGTTTTGAAAGGCGATCGAAATTTGTCATTTGGCGCAGGCTTGGCGCAGATTACCCATATTTCGGAGAAATGTTGCAGGATGTAGCAGGGTTAGCCCCTTGGCGCAGTTTGGCGCAATTGGCGCAGCAATCACATCACTGCACTTGACTGGTTAGATGTTTATTGTGCCACCATTTCAAGTTAATACTTTAGTCTTAATACCTGGCTGACAAAATAATTTGATTCGTATTTCTGGGCACCGCTCGAAAGCTTGCTGACAAAATAGTTTGATTCATTTCTCTAGACATCGCTTGGAACGAGCGACATTACGGAAGCTTCTGCCCCGACCGATGGCGGGCGTGGCGGAACGATAACACGTTAAATCTCGAAAAACAATGGCGAATGAGTGGAAATCAAGGTTGAGTCAGAGGGGATTTAGGTAGAGTAAGCGGTTCAGCGTCGGAGGCAACAGCCACTCCACAACCCCTGCAGGCGAGCCGGGCGGCGGTCTTCGCGAACGAGGGCCCTGAAGTCTCCCAGCTTGCGGTTAAGCTTGTAACCGAGCAGCCTGAGCACCCTGTCGATCGAAGACATGGTGTGTACCACTGGTCCGGCTGGCTCTCAGAGGATGGGAAAAAACACTTCTTACGCCCAGCTGGATTCCTCTTCTTTCATAGGGAACCACATTTGGTTTCGCGAATGGTTTGTTTGGCTGGTTTACCACTTCTCTCAGGCGAGCGGTGTTATCGAAGGAAATATGTCGAGTGGAATTGCAAAGGTGAGACGTAACGTGCGCGTAGTAGCCGGGTTTCGGTTGTTTTCGTTTAGAATCGCAGTGTTAAAAACGAGAAGACTCAGTGACTGCATTCAAAACAGTTCGTGAGAAGCTCGTGTTATGTTTTCATTTGCTACAGCTCTCGCTCCGGAAGCAGATGGATGTGTGGGAAGCGGTTGACTGCTTTTTTAGGGGCGAAGCTCCTTAGGGGCTGGCCATGTCCGTCCGCCGTCCGTTGTCCGCCGTAGGCCGGCGTCGGGTGCTCGTGCTTCTGCTCGTGAGATCACGTGCTCACGAGCACGTGAGCACATGCTCACGTGCTCGTGTAGGGAAAAAAAATTGGAAAAAAAAAGATGAAAAAAGAAAAAGAAGAAAAAAAAGAAAAAGAAGAAAACCACACATTCTCCTACTGACATGAATGAAAAGGCTCAAAGAAAAAAAAGAAAAAAAAAGAGTAGGGGGTTCTGAGATGCCATCCCATCTGTCTGCTTAAAAAAAGAAAAAGAAGAAAACCACACATTCTCCTACTGACATGAATGAAAAGGCTCGGCATGCTGCGGCTCGGCGTCTACGCAGACAAGCACCCACTAATCTATAGAGATCAGTGCAAGCACCACAAGAGCTTCGCCCCAAGCAACATCATTCACCACGTGGAGATGCGGTCAATTTTTTTTGCGATAGCTGTTTGGCAGTCCTGGGTGCCGCCAGTGGTGCCAGATATTTGCCTGTCTGAAAGCTATGATAGCTCTTGTCGGTTGCATCGCGGCAACGTTCCGCGTAAAGACCGACGATATACGTAGCGTCAAGGCGTCCTCGTCAAACATTATTGAGTTCTATTTACTCTATTTGGAGCCTCCATATTGCGATAAAGACGATGGAGGAACTTTGCTCCCCTGTTCGCAGAGGCAAACGTAGCTCCGTTTCCAAAGAAACATGGAGGACAATATCGTTCTTCCCTTCATGCAGAAGTATATATACCGCTTTTTTAGAGTGCAGTGGCCCCTGGGTAAGTGCCTAGAGATCGGTGCTGCCAACCTTAGGAATTTTCCATTAGATCTAGGGATTTCCGTCATCATTTAGGGGCAAAGGGAAATTTGTTCAAATCTAGGGATTGTTTTTTAAGGGGTTTCAGAGGGCTTTAGAGACACGTTCCTTCCCTTTTTTCTCCTCGTTCCGGCCGAGTACAGCGGCAAGGCGGCTTCTTTGTATATTGTCGGGGCCAGAGATAATCTTCTGTGGTAACAGCGATTTTGGGGGCCACACATGGCCAAAGTAAGAAAGTTTAATTATGTAGAAAGGTGTTAACGAAGCAAATTTAACCTTTAAATGGCCACCCAACTACAGGAATCTATTGTTATGCTAGTCCATAACAATAATCTCAATATTAACGCAAATTCTGAAAATCTAATGAGATCTAGGGAATTTGCCGATAAAATTCGGGGAAGAAACGACCGCGGAGGTTGGCAACACTGCTCGAGGTTAATACCAACCTTTCCCTACGGTGAATATCCTGGTTCTAGAGAAACATATTCGTCAAAGAGAGCTAAATAAAGGCATAGAGAGTGAGAACGCCTGCTGTCTTCGTTGTGAATGTGCCCGACTTGAAACTGTTAGAAACAATGCAGGCGTTCAGACATCGTACCGTTGTTTTGGTGAGCGTTCTAGCAGTTTGATTACGCCACCGCTGCCGCAATTTATCGAGGGAAATGTAGTCTTTCTGCATGTGCGACAACCTGGTTGGAGCTCTGCGCGTACCGAACACGAGACGGCACGATGTGTCTCGAGCTCTGCCACCTGCCTCTAGTGAACTAAAGTTATGGCGGCTTCACGAATGCACCGGACGCTTGGTGAGATCGGTCGATTGTCTAGAGTTACTGACAGAGTGAGAATGCGTGTCTTTGGAACGCCTGGCCTCCAGCACGCGCTCCTCGCCTTTTGCTGCGCTTTGGCTGCATGCGCGCGCGCGCGCTCGGGGTGCGCACAAGCATTGTCTTCTATTCGTCTCCAGCACGGTGGAAGAAATACATTTGGGTGGTGACCCTGGCCGCTCTTCCCGCGTGGAGCGAGCGACCAGATCGTGTTCGGAGCTATTAGCGCCGAGATGTTTCGGTGGCGCCCTCTTATGGTTTCCCTCCGTGACGTCACGACTGGGATTTGCCTCGCCGTGACGTCACCAGTTGTTATACTGGATACTTACCATCGTGTGCGACGACGAGTTCGATGGTGTGTTTAAAAAGCACTGTAGAAGCTAGGAGCCATTGCAATCCGAAACTAACACCGTCAAAGTTGACAATCTGGCAATGCTCATATGCCCATGGTTTGGCCAATCGTGGAAAGCTGACAGCAGCGACGCTTTTGGCCGTGCACATCGCTAATACTCTGTTTCACCTTATGATGTACCGCAGGAAAGGCTACAAGCGCGAGCTCCTTGCTCTAGGGCACATCTCGGCGGCACAAGCTCTCGTGCGTTAAGAGCAGCTCCCAATGCTATGAGCTCGCGCTTCTAGGCTTCTCTGCGGTACAACATAAGGTGAAACGGAGTATTAGCGACGAGATGTTTTGGTGGCGCCCTCCTGTGGTTCCCCCTTGTGACGTCATTACCTTGCAAACAACAAGTTCGATGGTGTTTGTTATTAGCATGGTGGAAGCTTGAAATCATTGCGCTCTCAAAGGAACACTGCCAACACCGTCAAAATTAAAGTTCTTTCATTCCTCTTATTTCCGTCGATGATAAATCCCCTTTGCGACGTCATAGTCAGCGTTCGGCCAATCGTGGAAGGCCGACCACAGCGACGCTTTCTGTCGCGCACGGGGCTAATAGCCTCGAACAAGGAGTATACTCTGTTTCACCATGATGTACCGCAAGAAAGGCTACAAGCGCGAGCTCCTTGCTTTGGGGCACATCCCGGCGGCACAAGCTCTCGTGGCTTGAGAGCAGCTGCCAACGCTATGAGCTCGCGCTTCTAGCCTTCGCTGCGGTACAAAATAAGGTGAAACGAAGTAGAGTTGTTCCGCGCCTCCGCGGAGGGCGCTGAGGTATGAGCACCGTGGGTATGAGGCAACGTTACTAAAACCCTCAGTTGAGAAACTCACCTTTGAAACCTGGGCCGCTGGCGTCCACCGAGACCGAGCTAAATACGATAACTGCGCCACCCTTTAGCGACGAGTTGAAACATGAAGGTTGCTTTACATAGCTACTGCGAGATGGCCCTGCGAGATGGCGCCACCTAGAGTTCCTGTATAGGCTCCCTACGGGAGCCAGAGTTGCGCGTTTGATTCCACATGCCGCGTGCCGCCCTCGCCGCTATTCGCCGAGATCCGATCACGTGAGGAGCCATATCAAGTGTCGTGCAGCAAAGTAGACGTTGCACGCGCCCCGGTGTACGTTCCCAGGCTTTTGAGCCCGCCGCGAGCCTCGAACGCGCGGCGCTGCTATTCGCCGAATTCAGTCACGTGAGGAGCTGGATCCACATGCCATGCGTGAACGCGCAACTCTGGCTCCCGTAGGAGCCTATAGACCTTTCCAAGAAAGAGCGTATGGCCGGTGCCATTTCCAGTGTTCGTGCGTATGGCGCGTGCTTTGCTCGTTTTCCGGAGCGACGCACACGCGCGTGCTGAGCTGTGGAGATCGCACGCTGGGCTGTGGATTTGTAAACATTGGAAAGGTCTATACAGGAACTCTAGCGCCACCGGCCCTTCCCCGATTCGACGTGCAGCCGTGCAGTTCTCGGAGTGGACGCTGCGGGAGAAATGGCGGCGTTGCGATCGCCATTTGCTCGGTTCTGGAGTACGGATCGGAGCCACTTTTTAAAGCAAGCTCTATGGCAGTTTCCCAACTAAGTGGTTCTAGTAACGTTGGTATGAGGTCTCTCCTCGGCGGCCACGGTGTCGGGGGCGTAGCTTGCTCGCCTTTTTCGCGGTGTGGTGGTGGTGTGCGGTCAGTGGCAGGCCTCATGTTTTGCTTTCGTGCTGTGTCGATCACAGGTGCCACAATTGTGCACAAAGATTAGCCTTAACCCGAAGAAGAAGTTATGCTATATGGATGGGAAAGACGTGCTTCGTTCCCAACTGCAATTCTGGGTACCGGAACTGCGCTGAGCGAAGGTCCTTGTTTAAAGCTCAATCGAGTGACGCTCGCCTGGAGCAGTGGCGTCGTGCAATCCCGAGGGCCGATCGCAAGTTACTACCTAATCTCCTCATCTCGTTGACCAAGTGAAGACCAAGCTTTACAGTCTAATTTCTGTCAGAGACTGGGAACGCGAAGATGTCTGGACAGAAAAGGCTCAAGAAACCAAGCTGTGGACTGCATGCTATATTATGTAACTGGGCTTTTGAGCGTGAAAATAAAAAAAAAAGCTACACGCTGCCCTGCATGCCGATCCGCTTTCAGCATCGACAAGAACACTTCTACTGAAGCAGCACTGACAAACGTGAAGAACAGAGGAGGCGTTATGCGCCCCAACAAGGACATTTTCCAGCTACTGAAGAAAGCGGAACAGTTCTTCGTGGAAAATAAAAGCCACCAGACTGTCTACTGGGACACAATCGACAGTGTTCTTGACACATGCACAATAACGTTTCCATGCGCTGAACACAAAGAAGAAACAATTGCCCAGTTGCTCCACTACTACTTCATCATGTGAATGCGACAACACTGTAAGCATATTACGATGAGTAGGAACAAACAAGCTCAAGAAATAAATAAATCAGCAAAGCAGCGCTTGTCTTAGTTTAAGGGCATGGGCGAGAAACACAGGATGTAGGAGATGGCGTTCTTTGGTAGTATGCAGTGAATTCAGCTTTTATGTACATTTTAAAGCAAAAATATTTGTCAGGTATTTTTTTACCTGTAAGACGGGGTGACACCATATTGTGAGAGTATAGATGAAAAGTGATTTATGTCTTATAACCGCTACTATTGTTTTACTTTTAGTCACTGTGTCATCATGTCAGTCAGTATGTCATCATACTGTGTCATCATTTCAGTCACTATGTCATCATAAATAGGAATTGTTTCTGCTCACAAGGTTTGTATGTTCCACAGTACAAGTTGACATTGTATGTATAAACCATTTGTAATGCTAAAACCTTTATGCGCGTATAAAGAATTACGTAGGCCCCCCACTATGTAACATTATTAGAATTTTTTTTTTTCAATAAGGCAGGAGCAGGGTGGAAAAAATCACCCGACCTCATATAAAGAAAGCCACGCAATGTGTGTAAACAATTTACGGAACTGTTACCAAACATGTTGTTTGACAAAACATGCAAGCACGACCCAGGTGTTTACTCTAAATTACTCTAAATTATTGAAGGCCCAGTAGATTATGCCGGGAAGTTTTATATTTATACGAGTATTTTTGTCACGTTGAGTCACCATCGGAATGTTCTCGTTTAAAAAAAAAAAAGGAACCGCACGAAAAAAAAAGGCAATCAGTGCCACGAGCGGCGTTGATAGTGGCCATTTCAAAGTCCGTGTACAGGGTCCGTGCAGCGCAGGGTCCTATGTTGTCAACGACGGCTGTGAAGAACCTGGTAAGATGAAAAAGTAGTAGAGTTTTCACAGCCATTTGCAATACCTTGAGATAGCAACTAATAGGGCAACATTATAATTGGAACTTACCTGCGGTACGTTGACTCAGCTTTGTTTGGAAGTAAACCGTACACCATGGGCACGGTGATCCCGTTCTTCAGCGCATGTATGGTGTAGAGTTGATAGAACAGGGAGGGCACCACCTTGAACGTGCCATCACAAAACCAGGCGCTTGCACCTCCCAAACACTCCAGGTTGCGTTGCGTTGCAAATAGGATGAGCCGGTTGACGTCGCCCTCGCCACTGTCGTGCAAGAGAAACGGCTCTTCCTTGAAGTTCACCTGCAAGCAAATATGGCATGTAAATAAACCGCATAATGGTAATGTTATATGGCATGTAAATCAACCGCGTAATGTTTTATGTACGCACCGTGTACTCTATTGGGAGCTTGATGTCCTCTCGGCAGGGTGGGAGGGCATAATTAAATGTTGCCCGTTGCCTCTGTCTTCGAATGGTTCGGCGTAGAGTTGACGTAGACGGCAGTTGTGACGCAGTGCTGTCGGTGATATTTGCAGCCGCGTCCAAGAGAATATGCTGAGAATATACTAATCTTTCTAAACAGGATACTGCACACAAGCTGAATAACAAAGCTACCGAACACTTAAAAGTATGTCAATGCTAAGAATAGCGTCGGGTTATAACACCTTCGGCGACGCTTTTCGTTCCGTATAAACAAAGCGCCGCATTTCGAGATCCTTTTTCGAAACCCTGTAAGCTAAGCTGAATGGAAACCTTTGTCAGTAGGGGAACCAGAGAAAGACTGTCAACTCGAAGGTGGATAACGAAGTAATCCTCAAAACATTATACATTGTGCTTCCAAGGTTAACTAAGATGTTTATCGACTTTGAACCAAACAAAAAACTAATCTTTCTAAACAGGATACTGCACACAAGCTGAATAACAAAGCTACCGAACACTTAAAAATAGGTCAATGCTAAGAATAGCGTCGGGTTATAACACCTTCGGCGACGCTTTTCGTTCCGTATAAACAAAGCGCTATTTCAGAACACCGTTTTCGACAAGTTGTCCTAGTGACGAATTGCCCTATGACGAATAGCCCTGTGCGACGAACGGCCCTGCGACGAGTTGCCCTATTACGAATTGTCTTTCGACGAACGGCCCGTACCCCGGCGAACATAATGTGGTCGCCGCGCGAGACAGAGTCATCACCTAAATGTATTTCTTTCACCGTGGTCTCCAGCCACTTAATAGGCGTATCCGGTATGGGCGACGAAAAAATAATAAGATGTTTCAACCTGCAAATATAAAAAAAAAATAGAGGGGCGGCAAAACGAGAATGTGTGACGGTAACGCTTATATCCTAAATGCCTTCTATTGGGGTGCCGACGGCAAGACAATGTTTTCGCTCATACTGGAGGTGACGACAATTCAAGACGGCGTCGCCCTTGTGAAAAAGGTCTAGTGTTGTCGAAGTATAGGAAGCGCGAGCCGGACGCGGAGGAACTCGAGTGTCATCCCTGACGTTCTCACCATATGTCGGTGACTGACATATGTCGGTGATTGGTCGAAAATGTAATTGCACATTACCTTTTCGCTCTCTTGGATCTCGTGCACTGTGTGCTACAAAATTTACCCGGGTTATCATCCGACTGTGTCAGCGGATAACAATGCGAGTAAAGGATCTGAAACTCGTCTTTGGATGTCCTAGATAATTTCCTGGATTCTCTTTGAATTTGCTTTGCCTCAGACCCCCGTGTCCTAGAGGAAATACAGCGGACAACCGAGATGGTCTCTTTTTACCACCGAAGAACTGGAATAAATGGTATGAAAAGTGCTGTTCGCTTCATTAATTATGTGTCTCTCTTGCTTGGACTCATCTCGGCGCCGACAAACATGGCGGCGCCTCAGTACTCTGGTCTGGTCTGGTAAAAGCGAGCGAGTTGAAAATAAATACTTAAGATCGAAAGAAAAAAAAGGCGGAGGACAGTCACAGAACCAGAACAACCCCTTTCTTTCATTTAGAAACGTTTATTTTGGGCAGGAAAATTGCACCCTGAACGAGATCTCAACAAAAATAGGGTGATAAGGGGGGAAGAAAAACTGGGGGGAGGGGGGGGAGGGGAGGGAAAAACCAGGAGGCACGGGTAGAACTACAGTGATAGTCTAGTTTTTACGAAGAGTTGCGATATTTCTCAAGTTCAGACCTGATAAATTCGATTTCCCGTCTTGATAAGGTAACTGAAGTCAATGAAACGTTGTTTTCTGCGTTCTCAATGAGGAACGTTTCGATGATCTCACGTCCGTAGCGATTGCGGTGTCCCCCCTTTGTCTTGGTTCCCGTGAAATCAGGCGTGCATCCAATGCATTCGTTGGCGTGAACCGGGTTCGGATGAATGAGGTTATCAGTTCTTGAAGTGGCTTCATTTGTGTGCTCACGTAAGCGCTCATTTATACATCGGCCGGTGTGCCACTCGGCTCCGCATTTGAGGGGGATGGAGTACATATTTTCTGTTTTCTCTGCTGCAATCCCGGAAAAGCGTAGCCCGCTTTTCTTCGCAAGCTGGCTTTGCTTCTTTTTTTACGGTTGATCATGTTGCACATGCTTCCCAATTTGGATCTATTAGAGAAAACAACGTTTGCGTCATAGCGTGAAACAATGGGTCGAATACGATGGGAAGCAATTATGAATGTAGGGTATGATGGTTATCCTTCGACTGAAAGGCGCTTCTGTAGTTACTTTGGGGTTAATAATCTGTTGGAAAACGGACACAAGGCGTTCCAACGGATATCCGGTGGAACGCCTTGTCAAAGAAGTGAAAGAACGTGGTTGTCCTGTGCTTGTCCTCCGCGTTTTATTCTTTCGATTTTAAGTACTGAACACTCAGCGGCTTTCAATTCGACATTCATGCTTTCGCATTCACAACTCATAGGAAGTACTCAGGTGTCCTCGGAATTCCTTTTTTTTTTTTTTACTTATACCGGCGGTTTATGGAGGTGTGAGCCTGAAAGGTGCATAGCATGTATCCAGGAGTGCTATAATTCCTTAATATTCCTAACATCGTCCTTCGAGCTCCTTATAGAAAGTTGGCCGCAGGTATCCTCTCTTCTGAACATGTAACATCCTGCTAGGAACATCCTATGGAAAGGGATGGCAATAGGCCATTAACCGATTTTTTCTTAAATGAAGGCAAGTTGTACGTGGGATAACTTTAGGTGCTACAAAGGTAATAGAATGTCCTTGGCCCACTTTTTATGAAGTGTGGCCATAGAAAATGCCTAGGACGACCACAGCCGAGATTCCATGTTATGTTACAAGAGTACTAGAATGTCCGCGGCCAATTTTGTATACGTGGCTCCAATGAGCTTGTTTCCCACGTGACCTGCGGTGCACGGCTGCCCCAGTGCTCGTGACCGCGCTGATGTGTTGCTGTTGCAAAGAGTAACAGACATGTCTGAAAGTTTGAACGGCAGCATCATCGAGGGTTACCAGCAGAAACCTGCAAACTTCCCACTTGGGCGACAAATAGTAAGAACCCGACAGCGACCGATTTCAGGCACGTGCAGCATGCACACGAAGGTATGGCCTTCAATACCTCGTGCTTACTTAGCAGCGAAATATTGCGAGCCTTTAAGAATACCTTTGCTCGCCGCACTTTGCTGATATTGGTCGCAATCGGGTTCTTGGTGTTGTCGCTCAAGTGGGACTAGTGCACAAGAATTCGAGTCATTGACCGCCCGCTTGCGTTCACGCCATGAATGGTGCCCACGAGGCTCGCAGCCTCGAATGACGTAAGGTTTGAGATAAACGACACCAAAACGGCCCATTGTGAACAGCGAGCGGCTAACGGGCCCTCGCAAAAAATGTCGACCCCTCATCCCACGGGAATCGTTTGTGCGAAGTTTGAAACGGCTCTCAATCCTTCGCTGTCCCAAGCGACAGCTCCGGCGCGTGATCGCCCGTCGTCGACGCAGCTGCTATCCGCCGGCGTGTCGTCGGCGGCAGGCGGCCAAAAGACGCGACGCTGGTGGCAATGACCCTGTCGAGCAGACCGCTATCCATCAGGGCGTCGAAGGCCCTCCTCCCGATGCCCGCACGACAATGCCCAGGGAGCGCTGCTGCCGAGGGACCGTCGCCGCGAAGCGAGCAGCCTCGCGTCCTGCGGGGCTGCTTCCGACACATGCCGCCGGAGGAATGCGGAGAGCTGGTCAGCGTGTTGCTTGTATGGTTCTCGAAGGAACTAAGACGTTGCTTAAGGCGCAAGCTACACTATCATTGCCTGTACAAAAAAAAAAAAAAACTGGCAATGTCGTTTGGTACACAAGATTTAGTCAATGTCGTGCACAGGTGAAACAATTGTTTAAGCGATATAAACAACAACAAGCTGACATCGCCAAGAAATCATTGAGCACACAGCCACAGTGTATGTGGAAGTTTGTCAAAGAGAGCATCGAAGAGAATGTTACCACGATCACATTGCGAGATAATGAGGATTGCGTCTCTGACACTGCTGATGTAGCTAATATTTTTGCGCGCCATTTGAGCGCTTCTTTCAGTACAAATAATGGCCTAATGCCTAGCTCGAATATAAACTGCCTGAATTTTTCGAGTGTTGCTCCAATTAATGAATCTGAAGTTTTCGAGGCAATTAACAAATTAAAACCAAAATTATCTACGGGAGTAGATAGAATTCCCAGCTTCAAAGTAAAAGGTCGTGCTCCACTCCTTTGTCCAGTTTTGGTTCATATATTTAACTTATCACTTGCATCTGAAACATTTCCTACCGCTTGGAAGCGCTCTGTTGTTGTTCCATTACATAAATCGGGTGATCGATCCATGGTTAACAACTATAGGCCAGTCTCCCTCCTTTGTAGTTTGTCTAAAGTTTATGACATTGTTTTGCACACCCGCCTTTATGCATATTTTTGTCGGAAGATTATTCCTGAGCAACATGGTTTCATGAAAGGCGGCTCCACAGAAACAAACCTGTGTTCCTTCCTACATCAGATTGTACCATCTGTCCATAGCTGAGGACAAGTGGATGTAGTCTACTTTGATATGAGCAAAGCTTTTTGGCAAAGTTAATCATCGACTACTGGGCGTTTTCAGATAAGATCGAACAACCATGTCCGGTGACCATTTTTAATTTTGATGAAATAAATATATTGTGCTGGCTTTATGCCCAGAAGAATAAAACCGATCCTTGTTTTCGGAAAAAAAATTTTGTCTTTGCGAAAAACAATTGTAAGCACCCCCTCAGTCACATGCGCGTTTTGCGTATCGCGCGATGTTGACATTTCGGGCGGCTTCCCCCAAAAAACTGTCCTGGCTACGGGTCTTCAAATACTCACTAACAAATTAGGCATAGGAAGGATTGACAAAAAGTATTAATCACCGAGTATTAGGGTAGTTATTTCGAGAAAAAAAAAATCGCAAACACGGTACATTGCGCAATAACGCTCTGGATTCAAGAATATTTTTCTCCGTATCTGCAAAAGCTAAGGTCTTCAACCTTTCCCAGTGTGTTGCCCTGTATATAGTTCATCTTTGCGTGAAATATTGTTGTCCTGGTTAGCTGGAGAAATTTACAAGAATTGCTTACACAGGGGCATTTAACTAAAAATGCATTAATTTGAAAATCATTTAAAAAAAAAGGCCATCTTTAATTTTATTGAAACTCTCTGAAATTAACGTTTATAATATGTACTAACAGAGTCTGCAAAAACATGATGCAATATTTGTGTTGCTTTTAAGTTATAAAGCGAGAAACATGGCCAAATTGACGCTAACGCGGTTGTCATAAATGGTGCGTGCACATACCCGTTCCTCACAATTTCATTTTTATTAAAACGTGTAAAAATTCTACAGGGTGGTCAGGAAATACGGATTGACAGCACGGAGGTGGACGGTAGTTTTGAAGGGTAAATTTCTAATATATTTTTGTACAACCGACCCAAAAATGCCCATTGGCCGGAGCGATCGAGGTGCGCCACCCTGTAACATGCTTCCCGGTACCTGTTTCAACAGCCGGCGTATAGCGTCTCCGTCTACGCGACGTAAAGGAAGCAACCGGAGCGACTTTGCAAACAGATAAGCGCACAACCTTGGCGGTAACATGATATAGGAAGTAGGGCGCGGCAGAACCTGAACCTGCGCCGCCTGTGAGCGCCAATAGATCCGCCGCAGTGGAGGGCCAAACAACGCGTAGAAAAAAAAAAAAGATACTTAAAAGCAAAAAAATTCCGATCGCCTGAGATTGTTTGTATTGGGCGTTTTCAGATAGGATCGAACGACCATGTCCGGTCGACATTTTTTTTTATTTTTAGCAAATGATATATGTTTTACTTCTTGTGCAAGCGCAAAAAAATATTACAACTTTTTCTGCGGAACATAAAATTTCTCTCGAGGAAAAAAAAATCACAAAGTAGCTGTCGGTATACGCTCTCGTTTTTGCGACTTTCGTGAAACCGTCTTTTTGGATATTTATTAAAGAAAAACTGTTGTCTCTTAGGTTTAATTTTTTTTTTTTTTTTGCAGAGACTCTACATAAAATAAAAGGAGGTAAACATGTATTATCGATTACGAAGCAATTTATAGCTTTATCGATCCGGATCTTAAAAGACTGGAAATTCAAATTTTTTAAAATCTTTTGATCGCGTCTGTTCTATATTTGCATGAATTGTCATTGAAATTAAAAACGATAACCTTTCTAAAATAAATACACTGAAATTTAGACAGGTTACCGATTTTGCAATAAGTGGAAAATCAGTTTAAAATGAAGGCCATCGCAATTTTTCTTTTACTTTTCACAGATCAAGGCTCATAATCTGTCCCATCAGGCCTTTCAAAAATGCTTTGCAATGATTTTTTTTTTATTTCACAGGGTTTTAAATATACAGAATTGACGTAACGGGAGTGAAAAAAGATAGGACGTTGCCAATTTCAAACAAGGGCAAGCAAGGGGTCGAAAATTTAGGAAGTCTGTTAGGATAAAGCACTGTAACAGGAATTCTTGAAAAATTAGAATTCATACAAAAGATTACACATGAGTTTGAAGTACAAGTCAACAATTTAAATACAGATTTCTCAGATCAGTGAATTTCGGAGCCTACCCTTCGTGGGGAGGCTGGGCTGCTGACGTTTCAATAGTTAGAAGAAAGAACACATGTTTAATAAGTGGTACAATTGAAACTTGTTTAATTAATCAAGATCCTGTGCGCACATTCGGAACTTGTGGCGTGATTTCTTTCTACCGGACGCTGACCTGAGTCGGTCATGGCACTCTCCTGGCACTCCGAAAAGGAACATTTTTTTCCCGGTTTGCCTGTAGCGATCACTGTTCGTTTCTTCTCAGTGGCACCGCAAGCTCGCGACCTCGATCTGCTTTTCGCAGCCACTTTACTTTTAAAGATATATATTTTCAGTGGCTACTGTTCTTGCTAAAGCAGCTACGGTTGCGAAGTGTCGGACCGCGTACACAAGTGACTGGACTGAATTCAACGCACAACGGAAGCAGAGTCCCTGTCCTTTGTTTTCATGTCCCTGAACGCTTTGACGTCACGTTCGGCAGTTTAGTGTTCAGCGGGGCAACCATCTCTGACGCCGACTTGATCACCGACTTGGTGGGCCGTCGGAGGCTGTACAGCGTTGTCTGGTGCTTGACACGACCCCCGATTCAATCACAGGCACTCTTGCCATGTCAAGCTGCGGAAAAAATACACCTCGCTGACGTGTATTTGTGGCTCTGCAGCTCGTGTAGTTGGTACTTGTTCTTAAAGTGGCTTGTTGCACCATCACTTACGTAGGTCACATGGGCATACGCAAATTGGATTTCACGATTCTTCAAACCGTTGTCCTATAAATTAAGTTACAGAAAATCTCATTCAATCGCAGTTATTTTTCCTTTTGTTTATGTATCTTTATTTTCTATCCGTTGTGCGGCCCTCCATGGCGGCGGATCTATTGGCGCTCACAGGCGGAGCAGGTTCAGGTTCTGCCGCGCCCTACTTCCTATATCATGTTACCGCCAAGGTTGTAGGCTGATCTGTTTGCAAAGTCGTTCCGGTTGCTTCCTTTACGTCGCGTAGACAGAGACGCTATACGCCGGCTGTTGAAACAGGTACCGGGAAGCATGTTACAGGGTGGCGCACCTCGATCGCTCCGGCCAATGGGCATTTTTGGGTCGGTTGAACAAAAATGTATTAGAAATTTACCCTTCAAAACTAACGTTCACCTCCGTGCTGTCGATTTGTCTTTTCCTGACCACCCTGTAGCATTTTTACACGTTTTAATAAAAATGAAATCGTGAAGACCGAGTACGTGCACGCACCATTTATGGCAACCGCGTTAGCGTCAATTTGGCCATGTTTCTCGCTTTATAACTTAAAAGCAACCCAAATATTGCATCATGTTTTTGCAGACTCTGTTAGTACATATTATAAACGTTAATTTCAGAGTTTAAAGAAAAATAAAGATGGCCTTTTTTTTAAATGATTTTCAAAATAATGCATTTTTAGTTAAATGCCCCTGTGTGAGCAATTCTTGTAAATTTCTCCAGCTAACCAGGACAACAATATTTCACGCCAAAAATGAAATATATACAGGGAAACATACTGGTAAAGTTTGAAGACCTTAGCTTTTATACATACGGAGAAAAATATTCTTGAATCCAGAGCATTATTGCGCAATGTGCCGTGTTTGCGATTTTTTTCTGAAAATAACTACCCTAATACTCGGTGATTAATACTTTTTGTCAATCCTTCCTATGCCTAATTTGTTAGTGAGTATTTGAAGACCCGTAGCCAGAACAGTTTTTTGGGGGAAGCCGCCCGAAATGTCAACATCGCGCGATACGCAAAACGCGCATGTGACTGAGGGGGTGCTTACAATTTGTTTTCGCAAAGACAAAATTTTTTTTCCGAAAACAAGGATTGGTTTTATTCTTCTGGGCATAAAGCCAGCACAATATATTTATTTCATCAACATTAAAAATGGTCACCGGACATGGTTGTTCGATCTTATCTGAAAACGCCCTACTGTTGAGTAAACTCTGTAGTTACGGTCTGTCCCTTAAGTACTGTCGTCTCCTCGATAGTTACCTATCTCATCGGCTGAACCTTGTGCGAGTATCCGGCCGATTATCTGCTCCTTTTTTATCTACTTCTGGAGTTCCTCAAGGCAGTAACCTTGGTCCTTTGCTGTTCTTAATTTTTGTAAATGATCTAGCTTCCTGTATTAAACACACGCGGTTTTTGTTATGTGCTGATGATATTAAGTTGTTTAGGGCGGTTAAAACGGTTGACGATTGTGAATGTTTTCAGTGTGATATAGAATCTATTTTGGCGTGGTGTTTTTCAAATTACCTACTCTTAAATGAGTCAACGACGAAAGTTATGTCCTTTTCTAGGAAGCGTGAAATTCTCAGTTTTCCCTATGTATTAGATTCCAACAATATTACTCGCGGGGTGGGGTCATCCGTGATCTAGGCGTTTTTATGGATCGTGCAATTAATTTCTATGATCACGTGACTACAATTACGAATGCTTCCTTTAGAGTGCTGGGAGCCATTACACGAGTGGCACGCGGTTTTTCTAAACCATTTTGTATTTTACGTTTGTTTTCTTCACTGGTGCGTAGTCGTGTTGAATATGCCTCAGTTGTCTGGAACTGTATTGGAGTGACAAATTCAGGTGTAATTGAGAGTGTTCAACGTAGATTCGTTCGTGTTTTGTTTGATCGTTATTTTCAACCGAATTATTTCTATAGTTATGAGAGGATTTGTGAACTCGTGAAGTTAGACTCGTTGCACAACAGGAGAACAATTCGTGAACTGACATATTTGTATAAGACTGTAAATGGTATAATGGATTCCCAAGAGCGACTCAGTCACATCTACTTGCACGTTCCTCGTAAGTCTTGTAGACTTTATACTTTGTTTTACCCGACCAATTTTTACCATGCTGCACCCATGACAGGCCTACAACTGACTTATAACCATTTAAAACAGATTTGGGGGAATGCTAGTCTTCATATTTTTGATGAAGAGCGTAAATTTCGAAAGTGTGTTGAGGCTATTGTTTTTTCCTAACGTTTCACTTTTATCCTGTTTAACATTTGACTACTCCTTGACTCATTGATAAGTGCACCACTAAGGAGGCGTTAAGCTGTTGGTGGGTCACTGAAAATAAGGATAAATAAATAAATAAATAAACGTCGCCAGCGAGGAGAGCGACTGAGCCTTCATGCACTTACGCTTGTCTACAGAGATGACATATCGACCATTTCACTGCTAAGTCATTTTACGTCAGTGATTGTCAGCGACACTTATGTGGCTATGGGGGAGGTTGAGCTCGGTGCTAAGGGTTTTGTCAATTTACTTCATTGCTTCCATGAATCGAAAACCGCAGTTTCTGGTAGTATTTCACGTAGAATACGGAAATATTTTTTTTAACACGATGGCTAAGAACTTTTTTTTGTAATTTACACTATCCTTAAAAGGGGAAAAAAGCGTTCTAACATCACGTTGGTATGATGGTACGCCGTTTGTTCACTTGTCGACTATGGCGTACCTAAAATGCCAGCAATAACTCCCGAAACAAAGAGAAAAGAGACGGCCCCAGTCAAAGACGTGTTCTCTTTTTGCACCATGCCTTAGAATAACCTCGTGTAATACGAACTCGGCGACGTAAACAGCATTTCCAGTCAAAAGTGGCCTTAAAGCTGCGTACCGAGTGGCATAATCAACTGCGACTGCAATCCAGCAGTTACCAGCGGAAAGTTCTAGAGAGTGCCCGAGAAGGTCCAGTCAGTCCCGTCCTCACGCTGAAATGGGTAGTGGGGAGGGACCAGGAGCAGAAGTAGTCCTGCGGGTTGCGTGAATGCTGTCCTCTGCCGCTGCCAACCCTATTGAAAAATCCACCAGACCGGTTTGGTGTGTCCTAGTGTTTGCTGGTGTAAACATCAGACCGGCCTGGTGTGTTCTGGTGCGCACATCAGACCGGCCTGGTGTGTTCTGGTGTGCACATCAGACCGGCCTGGTGTGTTTCTGGTGCGCACATCAGACCAGCCTAACGTGTTCTGGTGTGCCCACCAGAACACACCAGGCCGGTCTGATGTGCGCACCAGAACACACCAGGCCAGTCTGATGTGCACACCAAAGCACACTAGGCTGGTCTGATGTGCACACCAGAGCACACTAGAATAGCTTGATGTGCACACTACACCACACCAGACCAGTCTAATGTGCACACCACGGCACACTAAACAGGCCTGACATGCACACCAGGGTGCGTCTGGTGAGCACGCATTACGGATATATGTCTGGTGTTGAATGAAAACATGTTTTTTTGTAAAATAAATAAGATGTATAGAGCTCAAACACCACATTTGATTTTATAACGTGTTTAATTGAAGGGGCGATGCAACGACTCAGTTTGAATATGTACTTTGCGTAACCATGCTGACACAGTGTAACAAACGTTTATCCATACGCTCCAGCCTGATGCACAGCATAGAGGTTTGTCTCGTCAACAATCGTCAGCAGCTTGTCATCAATGAAAACTTGAAAATATTTCATTGGGCCAACAGAGGGTTCCGCTGCAGGCTCCACAAAACACCGGTCTTCCTTTTGCCAGTCAAACACTTGCGGCGGTGACCTTTGTCCCTTTCTTGACGTTGACAGAACTGGACAGGCGGGCGTTCCGCCTTCAGTTTCGTTATCGCTTGGAAGTTCTGTGTTAGGCCCTTCGTTGGCAAGTTCTCCTCGTCACCGTCACTCACTTCACTATCACTAGATTCCGCATCGGACACTGTTCCACTTACGGAATAAAAACCACACAGGGACGATCGCGACTCCGTGTCTGGTAGAAAGATCCCGATGGAATT
>JABSTQ010010132.1:0-154359 GCA_013358835.2 Ixodes persulcatus
TTGTTGGTGGTGGCGCCCCCTATAGGTCGCTGGAGTCGCAAATGCAGCTCATTCTTGAACACATACTAATGAGATTAGGTTGACACATGGAACATATAATGTACTGCAGAGTATGACCCCGTGTTCCCACATAATGGCAACCTGACGACTAAAACTGATCTGCAGATTACATCAAATAAAAAATAGCGACTTACAAACTAGTATATATTATCAGCAGCGTCCACCATCAAGCTCACATTGAGTATTTACCATCGGCATGCCCCATAGCCCTTGAAAACGCCCGCAAGCTTCACTTACTTTAAGCATATGACATCACATGACAAGAAACATTCCCTTGTGATCATCTTCAAGATGTTTACAGGTGCGAACAGTTCAGGCTAATCAATTGAAAGATACCAAATCAGTAGTGAAGCAGTGTACAGTGGTTGGTAGATGCAGATTAATATGTATGGGACATATATTTTCTAAGTAACATTATTTACCTGGTCAATTCTCTTCGCAGACCCATCACATATTGAGACAAGGTTTGAAAACAGTGGTAAACAGAAAGGAGTGCGTTCCAGATTTAGTTTTGCGCAAGCTATGTGACAACTGACTTCATCCTCTTGGAATTTATTGGAGTGGATCTGGGTATAATAATATCTAGCCCGACAATACTGTCAGGAGCACATGCCTCAAAACCTGTCAGAAAGGAGTAGAGGAAGTTTGAACCCTAATTTTCGTATTGCGATGAGAGCTGCTCATACTCAGAATTGAGGTGAGCAATGTCGGCCATCCCTCTGCCTGAAATATCTATACGTCAGCCACCCCCTATCGGAAAACGTTTTAGCTGAGCGCTTTTTACGACTGCTCCGCTCAGCCACTGAGCGAGCAAGCCACATGGCATGCGCGTAACGCTCAGCCGGCAGTGGCCATCGGGATGCAGGAATTGTCTGCTCCATCGGCATCTGCGCTCCAATTGGTCGTTGCTGACTGAGTGTTGTGCGCATGTAGGTGCTTTCCTGCTGAGTGGAGTGGAGTGCAGTCTCTTCTTCTTCTCTTGCACAATAGAACAAAATTGCACTGCATACTGCTTTAGAGACTTGCTGGCATGTTTCAAACTCGCTATCTGCAGACAGCTCGGACTGTCGGTAAATGAGGAAAAAAAAAGTGTGAACACCATACCATGTACGCCAAAACAAAACATTAATGGGACTACACGAGACTGCATTAAAGTTGTCAATTGGGCATGCTTTATACCTCACAGCCACTGTGTGTACACAAGTCAACTAGCTCTACACATACCGCTCAACACACCACAGCTAGGCTGAATCAGACAAGTGCTGTGCTTGCCGAGCTTGAAGTACAGTCATGATTTATATCAGTCTAAACAAGCGATCGTCGACTGCTCAGTACTGGGAGCATCATGCAGCAGCTGACTTGCTCTCCTTTTCAAATGCCTTGCGAACCAAGCGTGGTAAGTTGTCTGGCAAGGAGAGAACGTCACCACAGACAGCACTGAGCAGTTGATAATCACCTGCTTACCTTCATATGAATCAAGTCTCTACTTGGCCGAAGTAGGCAGTGTGTGTGCAGCAGAAACGGCTGTACTGAAATCTCAAGAGGATGAAAGATCAGAACAGGCTTGGTAAGGTTTCACATTGCAAGTATGCTCATGCAAATTTCACTTTCTAAAACATAAAAACATTTCAAATTGCCACCCAGGACAAGCTGCTATTGCACAGCTGAATATATAAGGCAGCTTACCATCAACAACCTTTGCAGACTGCCATGGACCTGAACCTCGGCTCAGCTGGTGATGCAGGAACGAATCGGCCTAGTCGATGCTAGCTTCTGTTCGGCGAGGGCCGCACTGAGTATAAAGGTGGAAAAAGTGCTGTAGATTATGTGAAACAAACAAACAAACAAAAGCAATCCTAGCATGCAGAATTTGCAAGAGGCACTGACAAATAAAAGATTGAAATTGGTCAATTATGTTAATGCAATATACTTCGGACACGTACCATGACTGCTGGTAAGATATTTGCTGCCTTCAATCTAGATAAGCTTGTAAATTTACAAGCCAAATAACAAATAACTTATCAGCTGAAACATATTTCAATGAAACTACAAAATCCGAAGACTATCTCTGCAAATATGGTGCTATCTAGTACACCAGAGATGAGAAGAATTGGATTACAGCGTCCCCCTTACAAAGATTGAAGCAAAACAAGTATAGAGTCCGCCGTGCATGCCACTAAAACAGAAACGATGGTACTGAGATCTCGTCGAGATCAGAGTTCGGAACAGGTGTGACAGGGTTTGGCATGACAAATATGCCAATGTCATTATTCGTTTTTGCAACATTAAAATGACTCTGAAAGTATGACCAGCTACAGGGTGTATTCATGCAAATCTTTCGAGTGTTGAATTGTAGGTACAGCGCCCTGGTTGTGTTCATGTGTGATATATGTCCAAATACCATAGAGACCAATACTGCAAACTTCTCCGAAAACCAATGGGCGCTGGCGAACGGCGAGAGTAGCGCTGTTCACCAGTCTTGCCGTTCAATCATGTTTGTGTGTTGCACCAATAGGAAGGTTTTAGACATTATTGGGAACACTAAATAAACAAATACAAAATACAAATTACAACACACAGCAATACTGGCAGCAAGTAGAGACGCACTTCTGTTGTAAACCCAGCATTCCGCTTACGAATGGAATGCACAATTCCCCTACAGGATTTCATTTCACGCGAGTGGCATCGGAATTGCCAAAGGCCAGTCCATAAACACAGTCTGTGTTAAAAACAATCCTAGCAGCAATAACTTGCTATTATATTGCTCATTATATAGAGCACCTTACCATGAACAGCCTTGGCAGTCTTCCATGAAGCCTGGACTTCAGTAGAGGAGGCTGTCATCCTGTGTCGTCTCAGGACACTCGCATCAGGATGGCGAAGGTGAATGCCAACTTCCACTTGGCAAAGGCTGCAGTAAGTATAAAGATGAAGACACAGAGTAGAATATATGATAAAAAATATCACGGACCAACTTAAAAAAAATTGCACAAAAAGATAAGGACAAAAGGACAGGAACACGTAGGACGCAGACTGGTGCACACTCGCAACTCGATCTATTGAACACAAAAGAAACTAAGAAAGATCGAGGATCAGAGAAATCAGAAAGGCTGTGTTCGGAGAACGTGAGCTTCAGAAACCGGAGTGTAAGGCAAAGATGTCAGGTAGATTATTTTGAAGAAACTTTAGAATTAGCAATAGCCTTTCCACGTAGTAAGGTGGTGAGTTCCTTCTGATTGAACATCTCGAAAAATGGCACACAAAAAACAAGGAATAAAGGGGAGGAATACATACACTACATACGAGTGGAGACTCCCAACTCATATAAAATGGAGAAGAAAAAAAACAAAGAATGCGGAAGGAGCTTTAGCAAAAGTTCGAACAGGTCCAAGTGGAACGTGTTAATTAACCCATATGCATAAGAGTGTAAACACAAGTTTCTTGGCAGCTTAGGTAAAAGACGGATGTGCGGACACATTGGTTGCCCATACTAGGAATAATAAAGGCCTAAAATAATCCCCTTTTATGTTTTTCATAGTATCTGCTAATTATTCACATTTTTTCTAACGTTGACATACACGAGCAGTGTAAACAGTGCATAAGTAGGTGACAATCCATCGTAGATATTAGAGAGAGATTGAGCTGTCTTTATGTATTAGCCATCCATCTGTTACCTTAACTGACAAGGAAATTATGTTCTTAAAATCTCCTCTAGCTAACAGGTGAATCAGCATGTTCCACTTGGGCCTCTGCTCGAGCTCCTTCCGCATTCTTTATTTCTTCCTTCTCTGTTTATGCGAGTTGAGAGTCTCTGCTTGCATGTGGTCTACGTGTTACTTTCCTTGACTTTTAGTCAACTATTTTTCAAGGTGTTCAATTAGTACCAGCTGACCACCTTACTACAATCATGCAACAACAAAAAACAATTACAACCTACATCATTCGCTAAAGGCAGTACCAAAGAAAAAAAAAAAGATTGGGTGAGGTACAGTGGCGTTACGAGGGCTCAGCGGCACCCGGGGCGGTAGCCCGCAACGACACTCCCCCCCTCCCCCCCCCCGCTCTCGCGTGGCCCGCCGCGACACCCCCCTGAGCGCTGCACCCGGCACGGTTCGCGCGTCCCCCGTCCCCCGTCCCCCCCCCCCCCCTTGTGACGCCACTGGTGAGGTGTGAACACTATATACTTACACTGAACAAAATATGCCTCCCATAAACTGGCGAGACACTACCTTAATTAAGGGCATGCTTGTAAATTTTCCCAGAAGCCCAGAAGCGGCGTCAAAAATTATTTCGCGGGGACACATCTTTGCGATCGGAAGCGGTATGCTGTGCATTATACACCATGGGGTGAATTTATCGCGGCACCAATTTTTGGCAACTCTTTTCTGATTACGAATCGCGAAAATGAAGTCGTCTGCAGACGACTGGGCGGCGGAAGCTACGCACAGCTCTCCGGACGCAGAATCCACGCGCTCTTCCTTTCCAGACATTCTATTTTACTAGTAAACAATACGGTGGAGGGAGACAATCAACCCCCGCGCCGCCGCCGCCGCCGCTTCCCCCCGCCCGCCCGCACGCACGCACGCGCACACACGCACGCACGCACGCACGCACGCGCACGCACACGCACACACACACACACCTTCCCTTTCCGCCTTAGCCTGCCCGCCCGCCCCCATGACCAGCGAATACGCAGCCTAAGCGCTCATTTGTGACCGATAATTAGTGCGAGGACGGAGTGCTCTACATCGGGGAACAAAAAGAAGAAAAACAGCCTCGCATAACACCATTCGCGCACAATTAGTAATACTGGTAAAAGCAAGCGATCTAGAGTCAATAACAAGCATTTTGAACGAAAAAAAGAACAAACTAGCCCTAACGAACAAAGAAGGGAACTTACTTTGAAACGATCGTGCCATGATCTTGGCTGTTGAGCAGATTCAACGTAGGTCCACGGCTCACAGTCGCTTCCTTCTTTTTCGGACACATTTGATACTAAGGTGAACTCCACGCATCACGACTAATCGGTAAATTGACCTCAAGACAGAGATATGAAACGAACACGAGCAACACGGCCGGCAAAACGCGCAAAACAAGGTTGTGGATTGGATTGGATTGCGTTCTTTGGCTATATGGATGTCTAGCGACTTTACGGAAACTATTTTCGCGTATCTTCAACACGCTTGCAATAGAACGATCTGAAAAGCCCATTAAAACACTATCAGGAGACACAATAATAATCAATTATTGAGCATGTAAAGATTGCCACAGTATTAGAAATACGTCCTGAACATGTAGCAAAAAATTAAATACGAAACCCATCGCACAATTTATCCAAACGAATTTAGTAGACATATAATTTACTAAAAACGGCACGTTTCCGGTTTGTCGTTGTGGCTTCTGTTTAGCTTTTGTATAATAATCTAATCAAGACATCAGCGTGAAATACGCCAACGGTTGACTGCAGATTGAATGTTCTCTGTAAATAGCATTTCATCTTTGTATGTATATTACCATGCTAGTTTGCCTGTTTGAATGTTATTTGGCTGATGTGCTCTCTCTTGTGCCATAACTTCCATGCAATAAAGAAAGAAAAAAAAATTGTCGTTGTGGTCTTGCTTGTTAACGCGCGGTTCTGCTGATCTTGTGGTCGATGGTTCGTATCCCCGAAAAAATCGAGTTTTTTTTTTTTTAATTTTTACTGCTCTTTTTATTTGTTCTTACTATTTTAAATATTAGCTATGTTTTTTGCAGTCGCTGGCCCCCTACTTTAGGGTAAAACTCACGCAGAAGGTGAAAATAGGAAGTACAAGCCCAAATTTCAATTGAATTTTTGAATTCCACTACTGTGCCATTACTTAACGTGTTACATGATGTTTAGTAGTTATTTTGTGTATTTTTTGCTTTTTCGTTGTTACCTGTTTTGTTCCATTTACTGTGCCCCACTCCTCTCTGTAATGCCTTCGGGCCCTGAGAGACATAATAAATGAAATGAAATGAAAAAAATTTTGTGTTTATGTTTATACAGCCGGAAGTTAGTCTGCTTCAGTGGGCGTCTGGTGTCTCAGCTGTAGATAAGCAATTTAGCTAGTGCAGTACAACCGCTTGCCTGGGGTCTTTAATAGGGAGTTTTAGAATAGCGCACGCTAAAGCTTTGCGTGCGCAAAGAATAGCGTCGTCGCCACTGCGCATGCTCCGAACGCAAACCAGGTTTTGCGCCATAGGGATCATATACTAACTTTTTGCGCTTTGCGTGTGCAATTTTAGCGTGCGCTATTTCTCGGAAATAGCGTGCGTACGCAAAGAGTATTTGCGCTTCTCCAAAGAGGATTCGAGATGAGAAGTTGGCTACAGCCAAGACGAGCAGAGTTAAAAAAATGGCGGCTTCTAGGACTATGTCGGCGGCTGCTTTGGCGGCGTCGTGAGTGCGACGTCGGCGGCATCCTCGCGACTGAGATTTTCAATACGGGACGACATTGTACTCGGTTTGGAAACGATCACCGGCAACTTGACGCTTGTGACGCGCGAACATTTCTCGGCGAAGGTACGATGTGCGAAGGTCAGTACACGAGACCTCTCTTGCCGAGGCGACGCAAGCGGACACGACCGGTCAACCGCTCGCGTCGCATTCTCACGTTTAAACAAATCTAAAATAGTAGTCTGGACCAAAAAACTCGTTTCTAAAGTTACAGCACTTTGTGTGTGAAATAAAAATTGTGACTGTATCTTGGTGGTGTCGCAAGCGCGAGATGCTTGGGCTTTTGCGTCGCGACGGAGAAACGCTATTCTAAAACTCTCTCGCGTCGCGCGCGCTAATGCAAGCGCTAAATTTAGCGCTAGCGTGCGCTAAAATTGCGTACGTTATTCTAAAACTCCCTAATGTTCACCACGCAGTAGTGATACACGACCGCACGCCGGTACGATGCACATCCAGATCGAAACGGGCAGGGATGGGGGTTGAACCCAGGATCCGTGGGTTCTGCAGCGCGAGCTTCCGCTCCACGTGCTCCGACTTAAATTTGATTTGATGCAATGCACAAACCGTGGCCCTCTTGCTTTGCCGGGATAATTCGCTCCTTCCGTGTTAATAGGTCGGTCAGTGTAGTAGGCAAACAGCGCAAGTCCTTTCAACGAAGTAAATAAGGCAATAATAATGGGAATATTGAGAGCAAAATGGGAAAATGTGTAAGTGGGCAAACTGCCACAGCGATGCAGCCGAAGTTTGCCTGAAGGCGGTCACCTTTACCCACTATTAAAACAAAAATACCGCCATTTTAAGGCAGTTATTTACCTGAGCTCATAGAGCGCTACGTATTAGGCACATCTCTTAATTTTCTGACTTCCGGAATGTAGTACTTAATTTTGTTCTGGTACATCAGTGAAATCCCTCGCCTGCCGCCTGGTTTTACTTATCGAGGTTGCGCTTCGCAGTTTTACTTTTTTATTAGGCCTAGACATGTTTTGATTCCTGAGATTCAAGTACAGTGCGGATAATTAAACTAGATTTCAGAAACGTTATCCTTCGGTGTTATAGCATTTATGTTTCGTAGCGTCAAGGGGTCACATTCACAAACCCGGCAGTGTAAACATCTACAACGCATTTGTGTTTCTCGTTTTATCGTGTTAAAAAAAAAGTTTTTATATTTGCGTTTTTTGGTGCGGTATGTCGTATAACATAAGCTATCGGGGGACAGGTCGTCTTGCTATGTGAACATTTAAAATATTTCTGTTCGATGATCGTAACTACCACAGAAAACAGTCGATTCTTGCATGAAATAGCATATTTTCACACTCAATTAACATCACCAATAACATGATCTCAGGAGAGTTGTGTACCTCTCGTAGCGTCATAAGCAACACACACATCTCTTACTTGTCCAGATTCTGGAAAGTAATGCGTATTATTGTTTTTGTAACTCAAAGCGCGTGCTCAATCATGCCACGTGTTTGTTGTTGTCCCTCATTCGGAGGCTCCACTATACCGTTTTATTTTTATTTTTTATCAAAGCCAAGCACGTGCGTATACTGCCGGACCTTAAGTATAGTACATCAAACTAAACTACCTTCCTGAAAAAGTATCGTTCGGCGTTGTGTAATTTATTTTTCATGGCGTACGGTCACACTCTCGAATCCTGAATGGCAAATCTTCCTCGCCGCATTGTTTCTTCTCGCGGTTTCGCGATAAAACACGTCAGCCTTGCCATGCTGGGATCAAATACACCAGCGTCGGCAGTTATTAGCGAAGGATTGATCAACGCAAACATTTCCACTCGCTATTCATGAATTGCCGCAGTTCGTCAGAATCTCAATGACTTGACTGTATAGTAAAAACGGCAAAAAAAATAAATAAAACGATGTCGGTCAGTAAACGAAACTTCCATGGCGGGGCTCGCCAGTCTGAACAGCAAAGCGCCGATACCGGCCAGTCACTGAACTTCCATGTAAATACTGGCCATCAAAGACAGCAAAGTACCGATGCCGGCCAGTCACTGAACTTCCATGTAAATACTGGCCATCAAAGAAAGCAAAATACCGATACCGGCCAGTCGCTGGAATCTCCATGGAAAGACTGGCCAGCAAAGACAGCAAAAACCCGATGTCGGCCAGTCACTGTAACTTCTACGGCTGAACTGGCCAGTGAGCAAGACGAAACCCCGACGCCGGCCGGGGCCGGTAGCTCACCGGCGCCAATGGCCGGGCGCCGCCATCCTGTTACCAGGACCGGCCGGCGTAGTCCCGATACCGGCCGACGCGGTGTGCTACCTGGGCAAGTCAAGGCCAGCCTCTTATGATTTCTGTCCCGGGGACACTATGCTCCTTCAGGTAAGCTGCTTCGTTCTCTTAAGAAACAGACATACGACGCTTTTTTTTAAGACAAGAATGACAATAATAATCCCTGGAGATGGGGAAGAAGGGGCACAAAGCAGATTTGTGTTTGTCCTTTGTACCCCTTTTCCAGGGATTATTATTGTATTCATACTTATTGCATTATTGGGGAGCAGGCACGTAGCCAGGATTTTGTTTCGGGGGGGGGGCACCCATGACAAAGTGCTGTATGAGGGGGAGGGGGGAGAGGAGGAACCAGCAATATGAAAGGGGGGGGGGGCCCGGGCCCCATGGGCCCCCCCCCCTGGTTACGTGCCTGTTGTGGAGTTCACATTTTGACAACCTATGGTTGTCAAATTCCAAAACACAACATGTGTTATGGAAGTTAAAGCTATTGCACATTCAAATATTTTGCGAAATACAATAGTTTTTAGGCGGTCACAGTAAATAATTATGACATGAGAGAAAATGTAACAACTGAAAATGCCCTTGGGATAGATGTTTTAGGAAGCTATATTCTCTGTGTATTTCACCTTAGCTTTCATGGCTGTAAAAAAATTGCCTTATTTTATAGGTTGACAATTTTCTCAACACTTTTTAAAATTGTGGCTGAACTGTTTTCAAACAAGCTTACATTTGCCCACAGCAGCTATGGGCACTGCGTGCGCAGAAACCAGATTAGAGTGAGCAGACATGTCTGTGCATGCGCTGTGCCGACAGCCACGCCACCGCAGTGGTGCGACGTCAGAGCCACATGTTTGTCTATAGTTGCAGTTAGGAAATATTGAAATATAAGTGTGCAAAAGTTCTGAGCCCATTGAGCTAAACCATAGCTCCCTCACACAAATCACTGCACCCTGCATGTCAGATCAAAGCAGTGGAGCTTGATGCAATCAGCACTGCTTAAACATGGAGGAGTAAAAAAAAAAAGATGTCGTGAGAGCCCCATTACGCTCTTACGGTGTCTTACAGGACCAAGCTAGTTGTCTTACGGTGTCTTACAGGACCAATGGCAGTTTTTGGGCATAAGAACCGGGAAGGCATTGCAGGAAGCCTGTAGCTCAAACACATAAATACTTATGGACGTTTGACCGGACCGGTGTTAGGGAACATAACAGCCGAGGAAGCATATGAGCAAGGTTCTTCTGTGCATGTTTATCGAATGTGCTACAAGAATATGTGTGCTGGTTATATGCCCATTTAAATTAGAATATTTTTCTTCTTTCAGCTCGCACCTTACAGACATGTAAGGAAGCAAGGGAAGGCCATTTTTTCATTCATCGTTTACGTTTGGGCGATTAACTAGTCGTTTGAAAAAATGGATGGCCGCCAGCCATGGATGGCAATCGTCGTTTAGACGTCACCCGATCGACCTTCGTAGCTTTTTCGCCACCGTCAACTTTTCGCCATTCTATAGGTCATCGCTACTGTATTGCTATCCTGGTGCCATACTAATGTTGATTGGCAATTGGAAGCAATCAAAAGACTATAAAATTTATAGTCCTTTTATCTCCTCCAATAGCCGATTGATTGTAGTAAGGCACCAGGATATCGATACAGTGGCGATGTTCTATAAATTGGCGGAAAGTTGACGGTGGCGAAAAAGCTACGAAGGTCAACCGGATCACGTCTAAACGACGATTAGCATCCATAGCCAGTTGATCAACACCAATTGCCATTTGACAATAATACATACTTCAAATGGCGATAACCATTTTTATAGGGGATATTCCCTGCAGATTCGGTGGCTGCTCTACGGACCCTGTAGGGACTCCCTGTAGACCTTGTACGGCTTTTCTGCAGACCCTATGTAGACCCTGTATGGCTTCCCTGTGAACCCCGTAGGGACTCCCTGTAGAACTCATATGGGTTCTCTGCAAACACCCTATAGACACCGTAAAGATCCTGTATAGACACCCTATAGAGTCCGAATGGGCTAATATATGCATGGTGTTTTATTATAGAGAGTGTATAGGATGACCTTACATTGTCAATAGGATAGGACGTCCATAGAACGTCCGTTGGCCAATATTCTATAGGGCAGCCATAGGACGACTTCACGAAGGCAACAGCAGTCGTGGTCTGCCTATAGATGCTTTATGTTCCGCCTATGGACGCTGCTCTATAGAACGTCCTAGCTAATAGTGTCCATACATATTTTTGTAAGGGTAATTGCAGGCATTGGTCCACCCATTTTCGCCGTACATCTGCCAATGCCAACGCCAGATCAGCAGCCAACCAGTGCCACCGTCAGCCACTGCATGGCGCTCTGTCGGTGGCACAATACCAGCCCAACGACCGACTGGTGCCACACTCGGCCACTGGCGCTCTGCCAATGGCACAATACCAGCTCAACGACAGGCCTTGTGCCGCCCTCGGCCACATGGTGTTCTGCTGGTGCCAAGATTTCAGCTCGGTGGCCGACCCAAAGCCGCCCCGGCCACTGGTGTTCTGCCGGTGCCACGATCTCAGGTCGGTGGCCGACCCAGAGCCGCCCTCGGCCACTGGTGTTTTGCTGGTGCCAGGATCCCAGGTGGGTGGCCGACCCAAGTCCGCCCTAGGCCACTGGTGTTCTGCCTGTGCCACGATATCATCTCGGTGGCCTACCCAAGTCCGCCCTCGGCCACTGGTGTTTTTCCTGTGCCACGATATCATCTCGGTGGCCGACCCAAGTCCGCCCTAGGCTACTGGTGTTCTGCCTGTGCCACCATGCCAGCTCGGTGGCCGACCCAAGTCCGCCCTCGGCCACTGGTGTTCTGCCTGTGCCAAGAGTTCAGCTCGGTGGCCGACCCAAGTCCGCCCTCGGCCACTGGTGTTTTGCCTGTGCCACGATATCATCTCGGTGGCCTACCCAAGTCCGCCCTCGGCCACTGGTGTTCTGCCTGTGCCACGATATCATCTCGGTGGCCGACCCAAGTCCGCCCTAGGCCACTGGTGTTCTGCCTGTGCCATGATATCATCTCGGTGGCCTACCCAAGTCCGCCCTCGGCCACTGGTGTTTTGCCTGTGCCACGATATCATCTCGGTGGCCGACCCAGGTCCGCCCTAGGCCAATGGTGTTCTGCCTGTGCCACCTCGCCAGCTCGGTGGCCGACCCAATACCACCCTCGGCCCTTAGTTTTCTGCCGGTGCCGGCCATGGGTGCTCGGCCGATGCCTGAGCCGGGCAATTGTGGCCAGTGCTAGGCCATAGGACCTGGCCCTCCCAAAGCCCGGGCAGGTGGGCCTTTCTTATGCCGAGGGACCATAACGAGGTCGGCACCGACCTTTTTGGCCGGGCAATGGCCGATGAAAAATGGCTCGGCCATTGGGATATGGCCATCCTTCGGCCAGGCTCCCCGTGCTACTTGGGCACCGTTCCAAGCATTCCTCTTCAGTGGGCTTGGTGGCAGCATCATGAACAAGTCGCTGAGATGTTTTTTCTTCACTCTTCAGGTAAAGCTGAGCCCTGAGCCTGATTCTCCTAGGTCCGATAACATATTTTTATTGCTGCTACCGGGCCCACTGGGTAGCTTCGTTTGCTCTTCCCTGTTTGCATGGTTTAGAGTTTGTTTTAATATGCTATTGCGTAGCGGCGATGTCGAATCGAACCCCGGCCCGGATACTCAGGATATTCAGGTTCTTCTCAAACAGCTCCTTGATGGGCAAGCGCAAATAGCTGCTGATGTTACCCTAATAAAAAACAGTCAAGCGACCCTGCAATCTCAGATTGTGGGCATTGAATCTGAGTTATAACGGCTGTCTGGGCTCGACAAAAGGGTACAGTCTCTTGAAGATAAAATCGCCAGGCTCGATCATAGACTTGCCGAATTAGCTGATAAAAATGATGACTTAGAAAATCACTCTAGGAGGAACAATCTGATTATTTATGGTTTACAAGAAGCTGAGAATGAATCGTCGGCGTCACTGCTTCAGGCTGTCACTGATCTCTTTTATTCCCATCTTTCTATTTCCTGCGATGGCATCGAACGTTGCCACCGTCTTGGTTCACGCATAGATGGTAAGATCAGACCCGTAATTTTTAAAGTGATAGACCATACAGAAAAAATATTAATTCTTAAAAACGCCCCAAGACTTAAGGGCACTCGTATGTTCATCAACGAAGATTTTTCCCTTCGCGTGCGAAATATTCGCAGTCAGCTATGGCGTGGTACGGCTGATTTTAGACAGAACGTTGCGAAGGTGGTTTTGCGCTATGATTATGCACTTGTCAATAATACTCGCTATACGTGGGATGTGTCTAACAACTGCCTTGTAAGGGTCAATCCCCCTCGCCTTCCGGATAATTCTAATTGACTTCCTCATAAAAACTCGTTTACTTTATTGAATATTAATGCCAGGAGCATTCTCCCAAAGTCCACTGAATTTGCTGGTATTGCAACTGCATATTACCCTCATGTGATTTTTGTCACTGAAACATGGTTGCATGACTCAGTTCTTGACTGCGAATTTCTCCACCTAACTACATTGTTGTGCGTTGCGATAGGTCATGTGGTAGGGGTGGTGGTGTTGCTTTATTTTTTAGGTCTGATGTTAGTTTTTCTGTTCTTCCTGGCTTACCCAACACTGAGTCAGTCTGGTGTAAAGCTTATATCGATAAATGTGTTCTTGTTATTGGGGCAGTTTATAGAGCTCCGGGTACTTCCCCTCAGGTTATTTTTTGATATTCACGATTACATCTTAAAGCATAACTTTGGTGGTGGTAAATTCATTCTGACTGGAGATTTTAACACACCTGACGTAAATTGGAAAACGTTAATAGTTGGTAGTCGTGATAAAATTATATGTGATGCACTTGTTGATACTACAGTGTCATTCGATTTAGATCAAGTTGTTAGTGAATGTACTAGAGATAACTCAACGCTTGACCTAGTTTTTCTTAGTAACATCATTGCCAAATCTGGTTATGAGTGAAAAGTGGTTGATGGTATTTCAGACCACAGAGCTGTTGTTGTGACACTTAATATTCGTGCCTTACACATAAAACCCGAGATTGTTACTGTTTTAGACTTTAACAGAGCTAATGACGAGTCAATTCTTTACGAACTTAGTTTTGTCTTTGATGATTTCGAGACCTCTAGCTGTGACTATAATGTTGATGTGTTGCTTAGCAAATTTTGCTCATTAGTAAATGATTGTATTAAACGATTTGTACCAGTCAAATATAAAAAGACAAGTCAAGCCCAGCTATGGATTACTAGAGAGGTATTGCAATTAACCCGCAGACTAAAAAGAAATCGGAAATTAAAACTTGGTGATAGTCCTTCGGACGTCAAACGGTATAAAAGCCTAAAAAATAGATTAGTGGAAACAATGACAGCTGCTAAATATACTTATTTCAACGTTACATTGACTAACTTTATGAAGTCAAATCCGGCTAAGTTTTGGAGGTCGATCCTTCCTAAAAATGACATTTCCCGCAGTTTTATTATTGAAGATGAATGTGTCACTGATCCCGTAGACATTTCGAATGGCTTTAATGCACATTTTCAGTCCGTATTCACTGAAGATAACGGTTGTGAACCTTCCTTTTCTTTCAATCTCCCATGTTCGTCGTTAGAAAACATTCCCATCAGTACTTCTGGCGTCCTCCATTTGCTCCTAAACATTGACTGCAAAAAAGCGCAGGTCCCGATGGTGTTCCTAATTCATTTCTTCGCCGTTACTCTCTTTGGACATCGAGATACTTGGCCTTAATCTTCGGGAAGTCTCTCTCTTCTGGAAGAGTTCCTAAACTTTTGAAATCAGCCAGAGTTGTTCCCATCTTTAAATCTGGAAACAAAGAGAGCCTTCTCAATTACAGAACTATTTCATTGACCTCTACCTGTAGTAAGCTCCTCGAGCATATAGTCTACTCCCATGTTTCCGAATACCTCGAACGCAATTCAATTATCTTCCCTCAGCAACACGGTTTCCGCCGTCATTTCTCAACCATCACGCAACTACTGAAATTCACTCATGATATCGCCACGACTTTAAACAATAAAGGACAGGTTGATGCCATATTCATAGATTATTCGAAGGCATTCGATAAAGTTTCTCATTCCAAACTACTGTTGAAGTTAAAGGTCATACTTAAAAATCCCCTGTTACTCGACTGGATCACTGATTATTTAAAAGACCGGTCACAGTTTGTTTCGTATGGGAATGCTAATTCATCAGAAGCGACGGTTAGTTCAGGTGTTCCGCAAGGATCCGTATTTGGGCCCTTTTATTTCTCCTGTATATTAATGATATTGTAGATAACATTCCCGTTAAAGTTCGTCTTTATGCCGATGACTGCGTTCTATATAACGATATTCAATCGGCTAATGACCAGTTGTTACTTAGTGAGTCCTTCGCACGCTTCTTCAATTGGACCAAGCAATGGCAAATGGAAATAAACTTTGAAAAATCTGTGTTTATGAAATTTACGAATAAGAAATCACCTCTCGTTTTTAGCTATGGCATTGATGAAATAGTACTAAGGGAGGTAAGCGACTTTAAATATTTAGATATTATTTTTACTTCCAACCTTAAATGGGATAGGCACGTCGACTATATTTGCTCCCGCGCCCTCAGAAAATTGGGCTATGTTAAACGCGCGTTAAAAAATTTGTCTAAAGAGGTAAAATTAACCGCTTTTAAAACTCTCGTGAGGCCGATTTTAGAGTACGGTTCAGTGGTCTGGGACGTTCATTTAAAAAAGGACATTAATCTCATTGACTCTGTTCAGGCTAAGGCTTTATCTCCAATCGATATGATCAACACTTTTCACCTTCATCCGCTTTGCAAACATTAGGGCTAGAATTTTTATCGTTAAGGCGAACTATCGAGCGATTGAAGTTGTTACATAGAATTGTTAATAATGTAAGTGGCATTGAATGTATTAAGTATATTTCCTTCTCAGATATTTCGCGCACTAGGCGTTCCCATCCCTTAAATATTGTACCCTTTCGTTCTCGCGTAAACTGTTTCAAAAATTCCTTTTTTCCGCGCACTGTTGAGCTGTGGAATAGTATTGACGGTTCTACGCGTATGCTCCAGTACGACGACTTTGTTATAAAACTCGCGAAAGTTGACTTCCTTTGATGTTTGGTGTTTCTGGCGAATCATTTGTTGTTGAATATGTTCTCGTTTATTGTTCTCTCTACTCATGTTTTTAGGTGTGTAATCCACTCCTGCAATGACCTCAACTGAGGTCGCAGTATACATAAATAAATAAATAAATAAATATCACCCAAACGGGTAGGACCCGTACTAAAATTATACGGGTTTTTTCAGTAGGGTAGGCACGAGACCCCAAGGATTAGTAGGCCACTTCACTAAGCGAAGCTATGGAATGTTTAGGGTTCTTCGTTTTCTGTTAAGCAACAGAAACTCCCCACTTTGAACTTCTTTGTGCTAACTTCAGGAAACCGATAATCAGCAGTGCGAAGAAAAACGACTTATCGGGGTGCCCAAGGCATCGCTTTAGACCGCGTTGCAGATTATCATTTGCGTAGGTCAGGGTTTGGAAGGAATCGCGATAGTTGAGGCGTTTGCTATGCGTCGCGAGGCGTTTTCTATGCGTCGCTTCTAACATAACATATGCACCACCTTCATGAGCGTATCTCGATGTGAGGTTGATTTTCTACGCACGGAACGTTTGGCCGCCGTTTTCTCTGCGTGACCTTACCGGTCAGCTTTGGAGATAGCGAGATTTAGCAGGCCGTTTTTCTGCTCTGTATCGGTATCCCCAAAGAAGGCGCCGCAACTGAGCATGCACGCATCCAGTCTTTTCTGCATAGTTCAAGGTCTCGTAGCGGATTACGCAGAGCCAAACTGGCGCTTAGCGGGCTGCGGAAACGATCTGCTGAAAATCCCTATTCTCCTCGCTCTATTCTTCGGAACTCCCTTTCCCTTCCCAGTCCTTCCATTATCTCTTCTTTCTTGCCGTAGTCCAGTTTCCCCTACAAAAATATGTTCCAAAGTCGAAGTAAATAAATATTGTTGCAGTTCAGGGTTGCCTTCTGGCGCTTTGGCCTTTTAGCAACTTCATTATCCGGTGTTCAGCATTTTGATGTTTGTTATTTTGATAATGCAAAGTTTTGAACTCAACAAATCACCTCTATTCACCAAGAAAAAAAAAACAATTTTCAGGACGAACCTTAATATTCTGAGTTGATAAACATCCGCTGCTTACGAAAATACAAAATTGGTTACAACCGAAAAACTCCGGTGGTTGGAAATATTCGGCCTGGGTAAAACCAAAACACTTCAGTCGGTGAATTTTCCCGCCCTAGCGACGGCTAGTTTCTTCGAAACGCCTCCTCTGTAAAAGTTTGTGAAACATGTTATCTCGTTGATCCTCCATCCTTCCAGTGCCTATTCAGAGGTCAGGTGTGGTTCTCGGAAGACAACGCCAACAACATTAGTGTCGTCCGGAACCATTGACCTTAGACACGCGCCTCTTCGCTTGGGGAACTAAGATGCGTTGATTGTTATTTGTTTCTTTTGCCTACTACAGACCATTTCAAAACTCGCCTTCTGGGTGCCACCAACATCGTCTACTGGGCTGTGAAGCGAGTTCGAGCGTGCGAAATAGCTTTCTAGGCCAAAAGATTGTACACTGCGTATGCGTTCAAAGCTCAATGATTTAGGAATTTTTCGTCGGGACAGATGCTCCCACGAGAAGAAAAGCGCATGAAATATCTGAATAGAATTGGAAATTTGAAATGTTCTTGTCCAATCGTATTTTTCTTCCTCGGTTATCAACGCTTTTTAGCGTCATCCCGAGACGTTCAACCATAATCCCAATTAGCACACTTCCTCGGCCCAAGCTTGGGCCAGATTGGCGTGTGCTAGAGCCAACTTGGCTCAAGCCTGGTCCGAGCTTCCATCAAACTGGCCCAAGAATGAGCCAGTGAAGTGTGCTGCTAGGGATACACTGGTGTTTAAAAAATAACCACCGAAAAACATGCATCAATTTTTGCTCAAAAATAAACACCGGAAAAAACATACTCCAATCATTACCCATGTCACCTTTTTCGGCAATATGTGAATTTCCAGAAGAACAGCGAGTTATCACCCTCCCCTAGGAATACCCTGACTACAGAGCAGGCGACCCACTTTTCCCCGCGTCAGATTGCAGTGACCACGAACCGTACGGTGGTCACAGGACGTCCGTGAAAAATATAAAGGAGGCAAAGAACGATCTACTCTGTGCACGTTTCATCCACGATTTCCACGACCCCAAGGCCGAAGGAAGTTTGTGTGAAAGATAACGATAAAATAAAACTTTGTGTCAAAAAATAAAAAAACAAAAACACGGAGACCTTTTCACCGTGAACCAGGAAAGCGAGACACGCGCACTGACGCCTCGGCGTGCAGAATGAAACAGGATACGGGCGCCCGCGGAAGAACACCTTGCACAGTGTCGATCCGGCCGATCGCCGAAAGGACGATTTCAGATTTCGTGGACAGCGAGCGCCACCTCACGGGAGAGAGAGGTACCTTAAAAACAATGAAAACAAGTACCCACACCTTGGTTCTTTATATTCGCTGTAGTTACGGAACAGATCGACTTACATGAATAATTTTGATAGTTATTCGATTCCGTAATAATTTTAGAAGACATTCAATGAAATACTTTTTCGGTTTGCAGTTTAGATAATTTTGTAAATTCGCTCCGAACGCAAGAGTGCCGAATTAGCCGATTTTGACAATTTTCATGATTTTTTTAAGAATATTATTAACTTTTTAATAAAACATTTGTTCCGCTTAATGTCTCGATAATGCCTCATTGTCTTTAAAGCCGAAATTTTCAAGAATATCTGCGTGGCCGTTATTATGTGAGAATTTTTCTAAGTTGGGGGAAAGCCTCATGTATTCTCTATGGGGCTCTGAGGTGCGCCCCCTCTTGAGGACATGCTAAAATGTGATGCAGTACAGGAGCCAGGATATCAGAGCACCCTTTAACAATAAAAGCCGGGATCCCATCTTCCCCACATGACTTTTTTCGGGCGCGTTCTTTTATGGCCAAGGCCACGTCATCAATAGTCAATACGGGAATTGGCATCAGAAGGGGATTTTCAGAACAAAGGGTTGCGTTGTTGGACTGGAGGGCATTGGAATTTCCGATTAATAAGAAGTGTTTTGCAAACAGATTGCACACACTGAATGAGTCAGAGACATGACCTGTTTGAGTCTTCAGAGTTATATCATCGGCTCTGCTGGATGGCCTACTATACCTAACTTATTCCCAGAGGCGGTCGGGACAGCGCTTAAGGTCAGACTCTATGGAGTCATGCAGTTGGCATTTGTCTCTTTTAATTAAACGCTTTACGGCGGAGCGATACTCCTTAAATAAGGAGTGCCATTTGTCCAAGCCAGACGTCTTATGTCCTTTGGGATAACGCGATTTCAAAGTCAGTGCCTGCCGGAGATCACTTGAGAACCACCAAGGAAATTTGCCTCGGCTACCACGTTTCATCGGTATAAAGCGGTCCATAGCAGACATTAAAAGATATGTCAGCCGAGAAACGGCACTGTAAACATCAGCACACTCGTAAAGAGTGTTCCAGTTAATATCGCTCAAATGCGCATACAATCCGAGGTAGTCACCACGAGCGTAGTCAAACATCAAAGCCCGCGCATCCGATCTGACAGTAAAGGGAAATGAAGCCACCACTGAAAAAGGCGGATGCCACTTGTCAGCAGGAACGACTGGAAAGGCAACAACGTTCTGCGAGACCACTCTGATGTTTGTTATGCACTGGTCAAGGACGTTACCGGCAGCATTTACAGCACGACTAATTTGTTGAAAACCATTAAAATTCACGAAATCGAGTAGCTCCTGTTCACATCCAGTGCTTAAATCTGCACTGAACATGTTCGAATCCCAGTTAACTCCAGGTACGTTAAAGTCCCCTAATATTAAAACGTGGTAATTAGAAAATTCGGCCGAATTAGAGATGTGGTTGAGAGCATGACCTAGTGCGGTAGAAGCAGAACGAGGCGCAAAGTAATAGTTCCCGATAAGCATATTTGGTCCGTTCGTGACTCGAACTTCAATCCAAACGCATTCATTTATCTCAAGGTCAGACCGCTCAAAGCACGATAAGGATTTCCGTACAGCCGTAAGCACGCCTCCCCCGAGGGTGGCGGAGGAAACTGTTGAATCATGGTCACATCTAAAAACCTGGTAATCGGAACTAAACCACTCAGAACTAGGTATAGAACTGGTTAGCCAACTTTCAGTGATACATAAAATGCAAAATTCGAGGCCAAAACCGATGTTAAAAAGATATCAGACTTCGTCCGCAAACCACGCACGCACGCTCCTACTTCTCTCGAATTTCAACTTAGGAAAGTTCGAAATCTTCGAATTTCTCAAACCTCAAGTAAAAGATATTCGAAATATTCGAACCCGAACTTTTAGAAACCGTGAAAGCTTCGAACTTTTCGAATTCGAAACTCCACGATTTTTTAAAGTTGCGATTTTTTTAAAAAAATTTCGGTCGAAAATATCAAAACCTTTCGAATTCGAACATCTGTTCGGTTAGAAAATATCGAAACCTTTCGAATTCGAACCTGGAGTGGTTCGCGGCATCCATAATCATAGCCACGCGCTGGGGTTGGCAAAGTATAGGACACGCGCTGAGTTCCAGTCATTGGTATGGCTCGGCTATTGTCGTTGCAGCGATTGGACAGAGGCCACTACCCGAATGCTTCTGGAGCAAGTAATTATCACGAGCCCAAATCGAGTTGCCCACGCAATGCTCGCGTTCAATCTATGAACCACATTCAAATTTCGTCATCAGGGTGTACTGCGATCCCCACGTTACGTCATCAAATTTTGCAAAGGAGAGATTGAATGCAAACGCTCGCTTTTGTCCTTGAAATTACACCGAAACAAAAGAGTTTCTTGGCCAGTGGCGTTACGTGCGAGTATCCTTCAGTCCCACTAGTGCCAGTAAGCTCGTGGAAAGTGAAAAACATTCCTATTGAATATCGTTCCACCGCTCCTTTAATAGTAGACACTGCACATTTGTACTACCAAACCATGTTTTGCTGAAAATGCCCACATTTGCAGATGCTCAATAAATTGCTTTTTTGCTATAAAGTAAAAGCATCTGATATTTAACACATATTTTTAACGATTCTGGACTTGCCACAATCGCCCCTCAAAGATGCGCGAAGAGCGTCATCTTTCATGGCCATCGCAGGGCCCGAGCCTTAAGTCAGAGTACAACCAAATGTTCTTAGTCATTATTCAGAATTCACGTCATTCAGGACAGTGAATGAGATGAGAAGGTTCAGATAATGAAAACTTAGTAATTTCTTTTAAATAAAAAGAAATGCACACAGGCAAAATTGGTTTTCTGTTCTCAATTCTACATGTGGCACAGCACCCACCCTGTCAGCACATTTCTCTCCCGAACTCCAATCTTCTGCATTACCTCTTCTCCTAATTGAGTGGCATGGCTTCTACAAGGGACATGAAACTCACAACAAACAGGGTAACGTGCAGTAATAAGGAAAAGCTTAATCAGGCGTCTGTCCCCAACACACTATTATTTATTCAAGATGAGTCTCTCCATTTCATTCAAATTGCAATTTGGGCTAGTTGGTTCATGATCGCCTAAGAAGCACTAAAAATAAACACGGGAAAGAAAGAAGACGGAACAAGCCCCTGTTCTGTCTTCTTTCCTGTGTTCACAGTGTTCATTTTAGTTTGACAGATGAAGATATGCTCATTTTTATTGTTTTAATCTCAAAGGCAAGTTTTTCGTATATACAGATACTGCAAATAAAATGATTAAAATGCTTATGTTAATGTGGTATGGACGAAACTTTTGCTAAATCAGACTCTGTGCCGAATCTCGGGATTCATCAAAGTTAAATTTGCGCCTAATTTCGGCCCATATTTGGCAAGGATACAGCAATGCCGAATCTTTGTCATACTTTTCAGATTCTGCATAAAGTCATTAAAAAGCCAGGGTGGCCAGATTGAGAAGTCAATGCTTAACACAAGATACAGAGCATCCGGCCATTCCACAATAAGCGCCCGCCCTCTTTTTGTAACATTTGAAAAAAATGCAACGAATATATCTCTGCATATTGTTGACCAATGAAGCACCCACTGCCTAGCGTTTTGCAAATGTCTTCTAAGTTTTGAGTGGGCACTTGCTCGTGATTTTACAGTTCTTTTACCTTTTCTGTGGTAATTCTTTTTAATTGTACTAAAATTTGGTGATTCAACAAATAGCTTGTGATTTGCCATATCATAAAAAATCACTAAACACGTTTTCATTGTCTTAAATACTTTCCTGCAAATATTTCGAAAAGCTTACTACTTCTACACAAAAACAAGCTAAAATTAAAAATTTCCAGCAGGAACAGTTATAAGTTCTAGAGTTGAGATTGCCTACTACATGGTGCACTAAAGGGTAACTGCAAAGAAAAAAAAAGGTTTTTTTTTAAACAGCCTAATTGGGACAAGCATGTCACAAAACAAATATTCCGCGAAAAAAAAATATTTTTTTAGCAATATTTACGCCACAGGACGTAATTTAGTCGGAGTCAGAACCTCTCCACATTTTAAACTCCCGCTCTTTCGACCCCCGCGGAGGAGAAGTACGCCCCGCCCCTCACTCTCCTTGCGTTGCGGAGTTGAACGATGTAGCGTCTCGACTTCCGGTAAGATCTGGCAACAACGCACAATAAAACATGGCGCCGGTATTGTTTTGGTTTGACGGGACACCAGACGCTGCGCGGTTTCCGAGCATATAGCGAAGACGTGACCAGAGAAGTGCCCCTGTGATGTTCCCGGAAGACGGAAAGTATAATTCGTAATCGTCCTGTGTGCTTTGAAAGTGAAGGGAGTCAAGGGTCCATGAGTGCGCAACCACAAGCCAAGGTTCACGACAGCGCTGCGTTGACTTCGGCGATCTCGTTCTGTTTGGTGCAACACGGCGATGCGACAAAGAGCTGAAACGTTCGTGGTGTGTGTGGTGCGGTGCTTGGAGGTAGACACCCACCCTAACACGGAGCGCAAATTGGTTGTTGTGGGGTTGAAGTTCAACAAGTTCAGTCACGTCATCATCAACTGATCCAGTCAAACTGGTCCGGGAGGACGCAGCGAGCGGTCTTAAAAGTAAATCTTCCTTCGTTTGTTTCAAAATGTGAAAGATTCCCGACGCATACCGTGAGTAAAAAGCTGCGGGCGTTTTCAACAAATGTATGTTGTTTTAATTGAACAATGAACTCCGAATTGTCCTAAATCTGCAGTTTTTATGCTTCGTGTTTTTGGGCTGCGTTTGCACCGCGACGTGTTGCGCTCATCGTGCGGTGTGAATGAATTTGGGCTAGATTTCGTACCTGCCCACAGATGCAAGAACTGAGACCATTTTTTACGTAGTGCACATAGTGCTTTTTTATTTTGTGTCTAGTCGCGGACGTTCGATGCACCCGGTGCGAATCTCAACGGCCTCCGGAGCGATATGACGAGAACGTAACTGGACACGTTTGTCGCTACGCGAACGCCCGATTGCCTCCAGCCAAATAACATTCCTTTCGGGGCGACATGGCTGCTGGAAGGCTCGCCGTCGGGATCACTCACCTGACATCTCCGAAAAGTCGGCAATTGCACGTGCAAGCAAGCAAAAAAAAGAAAAAATAAGCACGCTAAGCAAGCAAAGAGGAAAACGAAAGAACCGCGCTATGAAAGCCAAAACCCCGCGTCGCTTTATATCACTAACACCTGCGACAGCTGCTAAACACACACTACTTCACTTCAAGAAGTCTCACTCAAGCACCTGGGCAGCATGAAACACTGATCACTTCGGTGAAGCGATTAGTCGAGGTAGGCCAGACAGGCGGGAGCAGAGACTTTGCCGGCCATGAAAGAATGGCGAAGCTTTTGTTTGTTATGGTATGAATCCAAACGGAAGTGCCCGTCTTGTAAAACTTTTGTAAAGAATAATAACTCTCATCACATGGGTTATTCTTAAAACATAGAGATATGCCGCTCAAAAGGAAATTCCAACATATAACAAAGGTTCAACAACCAAGATCTAAGCTTTCAATCAAACTCTTAGCCAATGAGAAGTATAGCAGCCGATTGGGATTCAATGTCACGGAATCCCAACTTCGTGCCGTGCGATCTAAAACGGACGAAATAGCCGCAAACTAAAATCAGTCTCACGCAATAAATATTGCTGTAAAATCTTTTTTTTTCTCGCGGAAGGATTATTTTTTTACATGCTTGTCCCAATTAGGCTGTTAAAAAAAACTTTTTTTCTTTGCAGTTACCCTTTAAACAAATGTAACGGCAGAGCCGATGAACCAGCACCATTTAAAAGTGTAGCTGGTTGAGTGTCAGTTTCTAATTTAGATAACAAGGAAGAACATTGCAGACAAACAGACAACTCTGCAAAATAAGCATAAACAAAATTTTCCTTCGTTTGGGCTTCAAAAAACATGCATTCTTGTAAGCTAATAGTGTTAAATGATGCTATAGAAAGGCATACCGTGTCATTTTGCTAACAAATGCATTTTATAATGTCCCCCACAGATCATGTATGCAACATCTTCTGACGAGCTCGACTGTGCCATCGAAGACTTCGGCAGATGCACCATCGAGGCTGCGTGGCCCGCGTCGATGCCTTTTTGGAAAGGAGGACGGAGCGGGTTCTCCTCTTTCGTTGTGGCCATTACGACAAGAGGCCACAACACAAAACAACTTTGCGGAGGCCACAATTAGAATTCTGAAAGATGTCGTGCTGTGCCGCTGCAAGGCCTGCGGTCGCCCTGGTAGACCTTATAGCCAGTGTATGGGAAAGTTACTTCGAAAGGAGGCTGCTGACACATGCAAACAACCGCGTGTCTTCTGACCAACTTCTTTAAGACAAGCTCCTCCAGAGGATGCCCGAAGGTGCAGCCCAGATGGTTCAAGCCCTTGGCAACAACGTGTATCAGGTGCCCAGCGGTCGGGAAGACGACAACGTGTACAAGGTGCTTCAGGACATCGGAGCCTGCACCTGTCTAGCCGGACAGCAGGGCGCATTCTGCAAGCATCAGGCCCTCATCCACAACATCTACGGAGCGGCTTTTCCAAATGCGCCCCCGCTCATCTTCAGACCAGCTGGGACCCCTAGCCTTAGACGACAAGTGCCTTTAGGCTAGCTTCTTCAGGGCCTTCACCGACACCCTGAAGGAGCAACCTTCCTCCAGCACTGGCAGAGACAAGCTAGCACCACCGCAGCTTCTGCCAGAGCTCGACCAGCAGATGGAGACTGTTGAGCAGCCTCCCGTAGAGCCTCAACTTCCAACGACCAACGTCACCAGCTATGCATCACACTCGCATCATTTAAGTGATGTAGCGTGTTACCTTAAAATGTGGCCAAACAAAGCTAGTACAGGCAACAACTAATATCAAAGGGGCACAGTGACATTCTGTATAAATTCTTAACAGTAGGCGAAATTTGCTGTTGCTTTGGTCAATTGTTAGTACACGCAATCTTGAGGCACAAAAAGTTGCAACTGAAGAAGAGGCACGGTCATTTCATCATATAAGCGAGCGCCATTGTGTTTTGGCCCTTTCATTTTATTTCGCCGGGCAGATTCCTCAAGTAGCCTAAGAAGCTGCCTACGAAGCTTGGAGGGCACTAAGGTTGTGTTCTCAGAAGCTTATGTTTACACTGACTCCTTGGCATCAAGGATATCACACGTGGATTCCTGCGCCGTCAAGGCGCCACTGGCTGGTGTGAGACCTGATGCGGCATCTGGTTACAGCCAGGCGAGACCAAGTGGCGTGAAAGAACTATGCGGCACTCTGCCTGCGGGACTCGGAGTAGTAGCATTGAGCAATGGTGGTACATAATAATAATAATAATAATAATAATTTTTATTGCATTTAGAGTAGACAAACAAATACAGACCTGCCAAAGCCTCATTGGGCTTGTCTGGCAGCGTCTGGCAGTCAGCAAACGAAACACAACACAATAGAGTACAGCCGATCGCTTAGGAAGTTTTCAAGGAGTACTAAAAAGGAGCCACGAAATCCTAATTTCGAAAGTTTCATTAGCAAAAGTCGATGGCATACGATGTCAAATGCTTTGCTGACGTCCAAAAACAGTGCGCAGGCAACCTGATTCCGTTCAAAAGTTGAATTCAGTCTATCAGAAAAATCCTCTAGAAGCGTCTGTGTCCCTCGACCTTGAATGAACCCATACTGATGAGGTGAAAGCATATTTTGATTGTCTAAAAAACTTTCCATAGAAATGTACAAATGTTTCTCCAACACCTTACTAATACAAGGCAAAATTGAAATAGGTCGGTAATTTTCTATGTTTTTACGCGCACCGCCCTTAAAAAGCGGAGTAACCACCGCAGTTTTCATTTGTATCGGAATGATTCCACTTAAGATAACATTGTTCAAAAGCGAAAGGAGGACATGCTTAAGTACGTCAAAATGTCTGCGTAACTCATTAATTGAGATGCCATCAATGCCCGGAGCCTTGTTAGGCTTAAGGCTAAAAATAATTGACCTAAGGTCGTTTTGGGACAATAAGGGCAAGAAAGCCGAATCCAACACATTATTTTGCAAAGAGCAGGAGTCTGGGTGTTGTTTAGCGATGCCCGACACTCGAGAAAAAAAGTTGCTAAAATCATTGGCAACATTTTGCTCATCAGAAGAAAAATGCGAAAAAAACAAATTATCACTAGCCGAGGACGTCTTAGTATCGCTCAGGTCGTTGATCAGGGACCACGTTTTTTTAATGTCGAAACGAGAGTTGTTAAATTTATTTCGAAACTCGTTTGGCGAGACGTATCATGGCATTCACCTTGTTTCTACTCTGTTTAAAAGTCGACCGCAGCACGTTGCAACTGGGAGAGCGCTTTGATTGTATCCAAAGCAAGTCTTTTTCCTTGATTGCTGCTAGTATTACAGCAGTCATCCATTTCTGGTTGATATTACGCTGCTTAATCTTCACAGTACGACTAGCTGCCTGGCGAAAGAGACATGAACAGCATAGTTTCCATCATGTAACCTAAATTTGTACTTCCGACTACATTAAACCCAGTGTTTCTTTAATTACCAAAGGCACAGTTGTCAAGACCTCGTTTATTTTCCAGAATATATTTTACTTTAGTTATATTATTTTAGACTATTCATTAACAATCATAAGAGTCATTTTCACAGTAGGTCAATAATGTAGCAGCATGTAGTGGAGTCACTCCTCATTTGCCTTAGCCCAAACATTCGTTGACCACTCACTTCCCTTATGTGGACCACACACATGAGGGTCATATGTGAGCGAGTAGCATGAAAAATTTGCATGAAACCTACCAATTCGACCTGGAACAGTTTCATTATTTGCGTTTTGCATGATACTTGGGTTTTTTTCTGCTCGTAACATGACAATTTATAAAGTTAGTTAATCCACATTTAAAAAAAAAAGATATCTGCAGACACACGCTTCAAGACTAGATCAGAATGTCTTAGTATGAAACACTGGCAGCCACTAGAAGTTATAGGAAAAGCTTTTTTATTTTAATTTCAACCAGAAAGATAAACCACATGTGTTACAAATAGACATTGGGATAGCTCAATCTAGGTCACTGTATCTCAATGGGGCCACCGGGATTCGACTCCCTTGCTCAAAGGGGGGAACGCAATCCCTTATTTTCATACCCAAAACTCCTGGGTTGTCAATTTCTAAAAATGGTGGCTACTACAATGGTTGAATTTTTACACAGAGCACAATCAGAAATGGAAATAGCTACCGGCGACAACACACAGTTGCTTAAAGTAAACATTTCCATATCTGAATGACCCCAATCAGGAAATCTTAAACACACAATTAGCAGCACTTTCATTCGTGTCACGCACATAAGTTGCCTACTACGTGTTTGTGCAGTACTTTTTGTCTAATCTGGTATGTGGATATTTAGACAGCATGATGCTTGTCAGCAATCCAATGGGCAACGTGTCTCTACGCTGTACTATCACAATACAATGAGACATAAACACAAAGCGCGTGGCCATGGGCACATTGCTCACATACCGAGCACCTGTTAAGGCATGTCAGAGTTGGAGATCAATCCTAGTACCCCTAGTCCTACTACATATGAACAAACTTTGGTGGCTGTACAGCATGTACCGAAAGCCACGCGCTCAGTTGTACGTATTTCAGTGTATCGTGATACAACATAAAAATATAGCCAGTGCATTTTGACTGCTAGGCTGGGGTCTTTAATGTGCTTCACGCAGTAGGTATGCTTGACCACACGCCGGTGCTCTTCTAAATCAAAACTGGCAGGGATGGGGATTGAACCCTGGATCTCTGGGTTCCGCAGCACTAGCTTTGGCTCCACACACCCCAAGCTGGTGTGCACTAGACCAGAGCCGTATATGGGTAGAGTTTAGCCAGTCTAGGATCTCACCGCCGTAACTGCACCCCCCCCCCCCTTTCCGAGTGAGCCAACCAGCCCTTGGCGCAGAGCGAGAGGTGTGAGCGCCTGGCTGCTCCCAGCTGAGCGGGGAGGGACGCCATTTTCATTCATTCGCCCGGCGGAATGCATGGGATAGACACCAAAATTTCGGTTGTTTCCTTTTATTTGGCAGGCTGTGGCAAGGAAACAATATAGAGTTATTCCTCGGTGACTTAAAAAGCTAACGAATGAAGTTTCTTCACGTTTGAGCGCAAACTTTTTTTAAGGTGAAAAAGAAATAAGCCCGTAGCAGACGACGCGTAGGCTCAACAGTGCTCGGCACCGACAGCGTTGCGTCAAAAGGGCGGTCGTCTCCTCTTTGCTTCCTTTTTTCTCTCTCACTCCTTCAGCGCTCTCTGCCTTTTCCTTCAATTTCCTCCTTTCCGGCGCCCTCGTCACCACAACCACTGGCCAAGCTCTCCCAATATACGCCTCTGGAATAGACCAACCGCCCACCGATCCCCCTCCTCCTGCTGCTTTCCATCCAACATACAGGTTATCTGGCACTAATTCATTTCAAGGCACACAAGATCGGTGGGCATGAAGTGACCTTCATTTTTAACAATACCTTAAAAATTATGAACTTGCATTGTCTCCAAAGCATAGGCCACAATCATGTATTGTCTACCAATTTGCATTCTGGTTTAGTTTGATTAAAAATTAAATACTATAGTTAAATTTAATTATAAATATCAAATGATTAACCGAAAGCCGAGAATGTACAAATGACAAAGATAGAAAACATTCCACCATTTTTCAGTTCTAGAACCTGCTCTAGACTCAGTTGGCGTGGTACACTAACATTTGTATTACAATTTGCCTTCATGCAGTAGTGTTTATTGTGCAGCCACAAAATGTCACTTATTACTATAAATCAATATATCTGTAACAGTCTCACAGGCAGCAATTGAAAAAAAAGGAAGGAACTTTGCAAGGGCACGATTGTGGAAAGAGATGAGGAACAAAAATGAGGAAAATCAAAGGGATAAATGTTAGCTGGTCCTGAACGGCCCCTCAGTAAAAGATCCACCATGATATTTTCTTTTATAGGATGCTACTGACATACTGCGGCAGATCCAGGAGGAACAGTGGCGGCACCACTCCCTGGCAGCCGACAACCCGTTCAAATTGACTATTCTGGAACAGGTGCTGTCAGAAATGAAAAAAAGTAAACAAGGAGCCACAGGTAATTGCCTCCTACCTGGCCACCAAGGCGGTCTACAGCAGTGCCAGGAGGCGACGCATCAAGGTGCAACCCACAGGGATTGCCAGGCGTTGACCAGGCATCAGCAGAGGCGCAGGTCGAGTGCCCGCTGGCCCAGAAAACCAAGCGGGCACATGCCCTGCACCCCAGCGTCAAGAGTGAGGTGCCTCACGTCAAGCTGGTTAAAAAAACAACTCTATATGTCATTGGTTCACTCGAGATTGCATTATTGCTTATTGGTATGGGGCACAACAACAAAAGATAATGTGAACAAATTGCTGATATTACAGAAACGAGCGGTTCGGATAATTTACAATGTACCATGGTTCGACTCCACTGCCCTTTACTTTATAGAACATAAAATATTAAAGCTGGAGAATCTTTTCTGCCTGAGAGTTGCGATTTCAATTCATTCCCAAATTAGAAATAACTCCGCTACATTTTATGACACATATCTACCTAGGGAGACAAATTACAACTTAAGACATCAGCAATTCCCTATGCCTAAAATTAGAACTAATTATGGGACTCAAAAATTGTCTTATCACATTCCAGATGTACTGAACAGACACTATTACATTTATCAACTGGCACACGAAGTTACATCCGTGTTTGTTTTTAGAGTGCGTCTACAAGATTACCTGCTCCAGTATAACTAGTGTTTCTAACCATGTGACTCGTAGTATGTATATAAGTGTTTTTTTTTTTTCTTGCTCAAATTGTTTGTTGTAAATAGACCTGCTGTCTGTGTGTTGTACGGGTGGTTGGGACCTAGTCAGGTGATTCATTCTCCTTTTGTCCCAACCTCCTTGACTTTTGAGTCAAAATAAAACAATAAAACAAACAAACAAAAACAAACAAAAATCCCACGGAACAGGACATTAAGCAGGAGATGGGCAAAAACACTGCCATGGCCGCCTCAACTTCTCACTGACATATTTTTTTTGGCTCTTTATGTACCGCAAAATACTCAAGAATCTGTCCATGCAACAATACGTGTCCACACCCTTTTTTTTGCAACATTTGTAAAGTGTGCCAAGGACATATTTTTGTACTAAGTATTAAACAAGCATGTGAGTAACAGCATTCAACATGAGGGGTGTAACATAGAGAAGGGGACGGACAACAATGACTTCCAACTACAGACAACATTTATTGACCCGAAGGTCACATATATAGGTGGGGGAGGGGAGGAAGGGCAACACCTTCAAGATAACAAAGCCGTAGTGCTGATAGAGATGTCGTCATCAACAAAGGCCAACGCTGGGCACGGACTGGACACATTGTCTGCTTCAACGTTCAGCTCAAATTTGAGTCGAAGCCGAACACTGATGCACCATTCGTTTCCAACCTGTGTCCAGCGTTGGCCTTCGCTGGTGACTCAAAAATGTCAGGACTACGGCCTTGTCTTCTAGGCAGTGTTTGAAGGCAAGGGTGAAACATGCCTTTTTTCTCCTGTTACCACTCTCGCGTCTTTCGCCCACCTTTTCTTTCTCTCCTTTACTTACATATATGAAGTTTGGGTCACTAAATGTAACTGCTAGTTGGAAGTCATTGTTGTCCGTCCCCTTCTCTGTGCTGCCTTCCTCATATTGGATACATATTTTTGCATACACTTAAGACCTAAGGAGTGACTATGTGTAAGCTCTGTGCAACTGTCTAGAAATTTTGAGTGGGCACTTGCTCAGGACTTTACGGTACATGGGATTACGCTGGCAAGTCATGCCTCTATGTGCTTTTGTTTGCTATAGTTTGTGCTCAGTGTTTGACGGTAGTGTCACACCTGGTATCAAGGGGACACCTTGCTGTCTGCTTGTCTATAAGCTCCTGCATCAAATTATGTTGCAAAATCAAAGCACTATCTACCTAACGGTTTCTGCGGGGTGACATGAAAAGGCCCTAACCATGAAAGTGGTACGCGCCCTTTCCCCACCTCAGCTAATGCGACGACACAGACAATGCACAGGGTCATCCCCAGCAGAGAGACTTTAAGCCTGCACATAACAGTTGTGGCTGGAGGACCTTTTGAATTCTTCAATTGTCACCAACTGCTGTAAGTTTTCTTAATTTGTTAAGAGTGCAACTATCTGTCGTCTGGACTGGTAGGAAGGTAGCGTGAACACACATATACTGTGATCTGTGGTTTTAACATGAAACCTGTTATTGGGCTTATTTCTCAGTCTAGGGAATAATAAAAAACAACAACACGGCCGGTAATTAATTTTGCGGGAGGGTGGAGGTGTAAATAATATATGTACATCAAATTTGTCGGATATGACTAATATATTGTTCAAAATGTAACCAGCTTTTCTGTGGGCTAGTGAGGGCGTAACAGTAATGAAGTTTGATTTGTGCTTTTGTAGCAAGGAGCCGAACCATCCTCCACCTGAGTTGATGGGAGGCCAAAGTGTGAGCATCTTCTGTTGTGTGATTTTTATATTTGTTGCTAGCAGCGCAAGAACCCCCTTTTGGTACTGGGTCAGCTTGTTGAATGGGCTTTCAACAAATTATTATTATTAATATTTATTATTATTTATTGATACTACCTCCAGCCATAGGACCTGGGCTATGTTTCTGTGGTTACTATACATATATGTAGTCTGTATGTGATGTCTTTCTCGGCCATGCCAGTAATTTATGCGCCATGAGCGTTCGGTTTGCAGTGTTACTTTTACACTGCATAAGTTGTAGTTCAGAGAAACCAGTTATTAGAAATAGCTGTCAGCACCCAGCAATGGCAACACTTGGAAGCTATATAGATAACTTGCAAGTGTCGTCCTTGCTGGGTACTCATGGTGATTTCTACTTACTGGCTCCTTCGAACTACAGCTTCTGTGGTGTGAAACTAACACAGCGAACTGAACGCTCCCAGTGCATAAAATACTAGCATCGCTGCAAATGACGTATAGCTTTGTATAGTTCAAATGCTGTCAAGTTGTTCATTACACTGCACCTTTAACGCTTAAAACTGCAGAGGAGCTCAGTCTACTATCAATTTTTGCCTCCCAATTTGAGACCCTTAATGTCAGCAAAATTAGGTTGCACTGTTGCTCAACAATCTTCCATTTGTTCAACTGTTAATTTTTTTTAGTAGGTACAGCATTGGAATTTCAAGAAAACTTCACAGAAGCCTCAGAAAGGGATATATAAGTTCGCTAAGAAACTTTTTTTAGAGCGCAGCGCTTAGGCGCCCGTTTCCGGTTTGAGCAGCGTCGCCATCGCCGTCGGCGTCGGCGTCGCCGTCGCCGTTGGCGTAACCGCGGTGACGTTTCGGCATGGTGACGTTTCGGCAGCATGCCGAAACGTCCTCGCGGGGTCACGTGACCCCCCTGAGGTCACGTGAGCCCCCTTGACGTTTCGGTACCATCCGCGTCACCATGCCGAAACGTCACGGGGGTCACGTGGCCCCTCTGAGGGAGGGACTTGAGGTGGGTCACGTGACCGCCCTGAGGTCACGTCACCCTCGAGAGGTCACGTGACCCCTGTGAGATCACGAGAGTCAAGCGACGTCACGAGATTCACATGACCACACGTTACAACGACGTCGACGCCACTCTGAGGAAGAAGTAGCAGGCAGGATGAGGAGGTGAGGAGGAGGGAGGAAGGGTATACCCTCCTCTCAGTACCCTTCCTTACTCATCAAGAGCTGCGCTCCAATTCGGCGTTACAGGGAGTTGTAAACGGCTTTCATTTTTTTTTACATTGTTTACTTTGGTTATTGTGATCCCCACCCCTTGGTGCGAATTTTTTAATGTCAAGATATCTTTATAAACTCAAATAAAATATCCGTAAATTATACTTGGCGTCATCTCTTTCTCTCTTTTTCTTGTGCGTTTTTTTGGGGAAGGTTTCATGCGAACACCAAGTTGGAGGGCTGGGTTGGCCATTTACATGTACATTTTAACAGGTCATGGAAGTGACGTATGGCGTCTGATCGCCAATACGTCACTTCCGTGGCCTTTTAAAACGTACATGAGCGCTGACGTGCATGTCAATGTCCAACTTAGGTGCCCAGTGATTTCGTTGCGCGAGCACTTGAGTATCAGAAACGCTTGCCTGGACAATAGGCCCCCACTCTTGCCTTCCTCGGAGCAGAAGCTTCCAGCCCAGCTTGCGTGCACAGCCATTACAAATATTGCCATGACTTGAAGATTAAACAGAATAAGTAGAATATGCATCCAAACCTTCAAGTGCAGAAAAAAGACGAGCGCAGCGCGTGCGTAGTGCGCAAGGTAGCGTGTAGTGGTTCGACGGCCGCCATTGATGATGTCGATGTGAGTGCAGTGTCTGCGTGGCGTCTGGATTCCGTGGCACCTAAGCATGTTTCAAATTCAAAAGGGCTAATAAAAATTTAAAAGTTCGTAAACAATTTTAATATTTAACTTTAAGATCAAATATTTAAGTTTTTATGTAACTAATAACTCTTTAGATAACATAAGGTGACAAAACAAACATCATCATCATCGCCACCACATGAAGAAAATTCCGCCCTGTTATCTTCTGTTAGGGAAGCTCTAGTGAGGGTGGGTGCGACTCAAAACCTGGAGAGCGTTTGCAATTTAATGGCGGCGCCTAAGGGAGAGGATTCGGGAAAGGATATGCGCCAATGTTGCCTGAACGAGAGCAGACGCCCGCTCTGTTGCAACTCTGTTGCCCCATGCGCCTTTCCTCCTCTCGCCTCCCATTGCAAGCAACGAACGCCTTGGTGTAGCCTTTCTCGCTTCCTCCTCGCTCCGGGAATTGCAAACGTCGAGAGGAGAAAGCAGGGTTGCCAGACATGCAGCAGCGTACAAGATGGCGGAATTTACCATTTTTCGCATTAAACAAATACTTAACCTATCGTAACAAAACTGGTGGCTACAGAAGCAATCATTTAGGCCGTGCGTAAATTATTCCAGCACATTCATGCAAAGGTAGCACCGAGTTCTGGGCCAAAACTTGGCTTTTGTCTGGGAGTTTAGGGCATTGAGAAGCCCGAAGAAGCCAAAGCAGAGCCAAACCTGACCTCCCTGGGCAACAGTCTGGGTATTTTGGCCCTAATTCGCCAAAGAAGTGCCAAACTTTGGCTTCACTGCCTGGTAGTTCGGCTGTCATCTGGCATCTTTGGGCCTAAATCGCCTAACAAATGCCAGAGTTAGGCATACTGCCCGGTAGTTCGGCAGGTATTCGGCATTTTCGGGTCAAAATCGCCAAAGTAATGCCAAAGTTAGGCTTCACTTTTTGATAGTTCGGCTGTCATCTGGCACCTTCGGGCCAAAATTGCCACAGATGTGCCAGAGTTATAATAATAATAATAATAATAGTTTATTTCCATGAAGCATGGTGGAACAAAGGGTAAAAGCCTCAAAGGAGGCTTGACCAGCCCTCGGCCCCGTACATTGGCATTGCAGCAGAAAATAAACAAAAACAAATATATATATATATATATATATATATATATATATGTATATATATATGCACGAGATTAAAAAAAAACAGTTATTAATCACCTAAATAGATGGTATGCACAGTCGTTGCAGAAAAAATCCGAAAAACACAAAAAAGAGTGCATTCTATATAGCATAAACAAATTAAAGAATCATTTGAGTGGGGGAGGTAAATCACTGCTACAGATAAAAAGAACGCCAAAGCCTTGAAGGAGATAGTATCAATACAAATTTCTTTTTCTAGAAGGAAATTTAACAGTTTTGGTATGGTATATCGCAGCATTTGCCTACCATAGTTAGTAGAACAGTACACAACCTTCCAATGCTCCATGTGTCTAGTTAAGTGAACGTGTAGATTTGGTGTCAATGCCGCTACCTTGTAGTTCGGTTGACATCTGGCATATTTCTGACCAAGTCGCCAAACGAGTGCCAAAGTTAGGCTTCGCTTCCCGATAGTTCGGCTGTCATCTGGCAGCTACGGGCCAAAGCTGCCAAACAAGCGCCAAAGTTAGGCTTCGCTTCCCGATAGTTCGGCTCTCATCTGGCAGCTACGGGCCAACGTCGCCAAACAAGTGCCAAAGTTAGGCTTCGCTTCGCGATAGTTCGGCTGTCATCTGGCAGCTACGGGCCAAATTTGCCAAACAAGTGCCAGAACTAGGCTTGCTGCCTTGGAGTTCGGCTGATGAGGTATTTGATGTACGCGGGTGGTCTTCATCTTAATTAAATAGAAATCAAGTTTTATTCGGCTGGCCACTTTATCCTATTTTGGGTGTCTCTTGATTTCTCCAGTCCAAATGTTGGCTGAGTGTTTTGACGCGGGTGGACCAGGCTTTGCAAACGCAAATTGTGCCGGATGTTGTACTCGCGCGTAGGTACAGACATCAATATCGGGACGCGCCGTGAGACTGGTTCGACATTAAGGCGCGTTCACACCGGCGATGCGATCTAGTCGTGCAATAACTTTCATCGCAAAAGCGACTATCGCAGGCAAAGAGCGATGAAATTTGAGCAGTCGCTTGCTGACCCTACTTTTTGCGATGCGATTTAGTCGCGGAGAGGCTGAGCCAATCAACGGCGTTCGGAGCGAGACTTTTTGAGAAGCGACTCGCCATCGAAGGCGTTGGACTCGCTCATCGCGCACGCCAAAGTGACCATCTAATTATTAATTTTTTTGATGCAATTTTGTCGTATCGCCCGACTGCCCAAATCGCTGAATGCGCCTTTACAGAAAGTGGTGCCATCGAGCTAGCGCTGCGCGAGACTGATGTGCGCACGTCTCCTCAACATATATCATTATTAGGCGGCCCATTGCAAAAGCGAGCGTGGCTCTGTGCGTGTCTTGCATTGTGATTGAGCACTGTGGGGCTCCGTGGCGCCGCTCCCGCATCACACTTGGGGAATTAAAATGAAATCCCGGAACTTGTACTCTTTTAGCGTGTTGGTACTTTTTAAACATTTAGAAAGTGGAGACACATACGGGACGATAGAGACAGAACAATCTTTCAACTTCAACAACATTTATTTTCGGCTTCAAGCTCAAAGCCCGCCCGCTCCGTGGGAGTGCGGGAAGGGAAAATCTTGGGGGAAGGAGAGGAAGCGGAAAAAGTGTACGCAATCCCCCTGTCCTGCGGGGCCAGGTACATCGGGCAAATGGGGCGATGCCTCAACGACCGATTCCGAAAACATCAAATGGACGCCGAAAGAGCTGCTTCGGATTCCCAGCACCCGATCGTCATTCACGGTAGAAAATGTGTCGGCTGCGATCCTAATTTCGCCGGCGCGACAGCCATGGAAGGCCACTGCGAGCGAGTCGGGAGAGAAATAATTGAGGCCGATCGGATGGCGACAAGCCCGCAAAACATAAAAACATAAGCACCCCTTCCATCGCTGGCAGCTACGGGCAAAGCTGCAAACAAGCGCCAAAGTTAGGCTTCGCTTCCCGATAGTTCGGCTCTCATCTGGCAGCTACGGGCCAACGTCGCCAAACAAGTGCCAAAGTTAGGCTTCGCTTCGCGATAGTTCGGCTGTCATCTGGCAGCTACGGGCCAAATTTGCCAAACAAGTGCCAGAACTAGGCTTGCTGCCTTGGAGTTCGGCTGATGAGGTATTTGATGTACGCGGGTGGTCTTCATCTTATTTAAATAGAAATCAAGTTTTATTCGGCTGGCCACTTTATCCTATTTTGGGTGTCTCTTGATTTCTCCAGTCCAAATGTTGGCTGAGTGTTTTGACGCGGGTGGACCAGGCTTTGCAAACGCAAATTGTGCCGGATGTTGTACTCGCGCGTAGGTACAGACATCAATATCGGGACGCGCCGTGAGACTGGTTCGACATTAAGGCGCGTTCACACCGGCGATGCGATCTAGTCGTGCAATAACTTTCATCGCAAAAGCGACTATCGCAGGCAAAGAGCGATTAAATTTGAGCAGTCGCTTGCTGACCCTACTTTTTGCGATGCGATTTAGTCGCGGAGAGGCTGAGCCAATCAACGGCGTTCGGAGCGAGACTTTTTGAGAAGCGACTCGCCATTGAAGGCGTTGGACTCGCTCATCGCGCACGCCAAAGTGACCATCTAATTATTAATTTTTTTGATGCAATTTTGTCGTATCGCCCGACTGCCCAAATCGCTGAATGCGCCTTTACAGAAAGTGGTGCCATCGAGCTAGCGCTGCGCGAGACTGATGTGCGCACGTCTCCTCAACCTATATCATTATTAGGCGGCCCATTGCAAAAGCGAGCGTGGCTCTGTGCGTGTCTTGCATTGTGATTGAGCACTGTGGGGCTCCGTGGCGCCGCTCCCGCATCACACTTGGGGAATTAAAATGAAATCCCGGAACTTGTACTCTTTTAACATGTTGGTACTTTTTAAACATTTAGAAAGTGGAGACACATACGGGACGATAGAGACAGAACAATCTTTCAACTTCAACAACATTTATTTTCGGCTTCAAGCTCAAAGCCCGCCCGCTCCGTGGGAGTGCGGGAAGGAAAAATCTTGGGGGAAGGAGAGGAAGCGGAAAAAGTGTACGCAATCCCCCTGTCCTGCGGGGCCAGGTACATCGGGCAAATGGGGCGATGCCTCAACGACCGATTCCGAAAACATCAAATGGACGCCGAAAGAGCTGCTTCGGATTCCCAGCACCCGATCGTCATTCACGGTAGAAAATGTGTCGGCTGCGATCCTAATTTCGCCGGCGCGACAGCCATGGAAGGCCACTGCGAGCGAGTCGGGAGAGAAATAATTGAGGCCGATCGGATGGCGACAAGCCCGCAAAATATAAAAACATAAGCACCCCTTCCATTTCGCTCTCAAGAAAGGAGATTATCTTTCTGAGGCCCACAATGGAAGCCGAACGCTGACAGACTAGTCACCGGCAGAAGCGGCCTTTCCTTTCATTCCGTTCCATTTCATTCCAGAGAAGGGCTGGGATTCCCCCGTACCTTATTTCCCTACTGTTGAACAGTAAGCAGTGATAGAGTGCAGGCGAGCTGGTAATTAATCGACATCTTGCAAAACGTGAGATGGGGAACGATAAAAAAACGGACGAACACAACAAAATCTCAAACACAGCTGAATTTTATTGATATGAACACACCAATAAATAGACTTTCAGACAAATTAAAAAGAGAAAGGGAAAAGAGCAGAGAGAAAGAGAAAAAAAGAACTCAAACGCAAAACCAGACGACCGACGAGTTCGCCCCGACAGCCTGAGCCACTCCCCGGCTCCATCACTTTCGCAAAGGGAACCGACCTCCCGAACAACAACAACCCGAAGGTCGACACACACGGCGACCTCCAAAACGCTAAAGCCTAATCTTCATTTCCTACTTCCAAGCAAGCGCTTCGCGATTTTCTTCCCCCACTCTCTCCCCTGTAGCTTTGGCTGTACAGCAGGGATTTTTTTTTCTTTTTTTTTTAATTGTCTTTGTTTTGTTTTTTTGTTTTTTTTTTACTTTAAGGCGTTGAAAATGCTGAGGCAGCTTAGCTGCGTTTTTGATGCCCCTTCGACCGCGCCTTTTGCATATCCTCTCCACCTGCTTTTGTGTCTTCGTGTGGCTGTCAGCGAACGCGACAGCCGCTTTAAGCAAATCAAAAGGGTGGAGCGACACGCGTGACCTCTCTGTGTAGGATGCGTAGGACAAAAACATTTGGACGAAAAGTTTTTCACGTGAATCTCTCTGTCACGCTGATGGGATCTCAGGGGCTGTTGCTTTCGCCGTTTGCCTAGTTATAGAAATAGGCGGGCCACGTAGGTCCGGTTTTTGAAATGCGCTCTTCAGTCTTCTGTTACTTTCGTGCGTTGCAGACGCCGCCGTGTTTTTTTGTCGTAAACGTCCGGAATACGTTCATGCCAATTTTTTTGGTAACAGCCATTTTTTTCACCGGAGTTCGTGGAATTCTTGTGATGTGTTTGTTGGACACGCTTCGACCAAAACTGCTCTTCGCCGACGACGAGACGTCAGTTAAATTTACGCAACCTTCTTTCTCGAGTGTGTTTGTTGGGTGCCTGAGTTGGATTATGCATCTGTCAAGGATTACGTGATATCGCTCTTTTATTAGTAAGTACACTGCAAGCATGCTTCTGATAGTAGTCCTGCTTTCCTCTGAGTCTCCGCGGTTTTTTGTGTGATGAGTTTTGCTTGGCATGAGGACAGTGTTAATTTTATTTTATAATTTGCATTTCGTTTTACAGAAAAGTGTGACCTTTGTAAATATGTCGAGAATACACTGCGTGTAATGCAGTGTATTCTTGCTCCCAGAAGTTTAATAAACTTCTGGGAGCAATCGGAAACATTTTGTTTGTCCGTATATATTATTGATATGTTAGAAATGATATGCAACGTCGTACACAACACAGACTTGCACGACGTTCGGCCAATACTAAGCAGACGCATCGTTGAGTATTTGCACAGTATTGCGCGAACACTTGGCCGGGGCAAAACAGCTGGACGGCAATACCTGCCGGATATCAAACGGTGGTGCAAAACTGGACATTTGAGCGATATTGGAACCGACTTTCGGCCGGTACTGGCACGATACTGCAAAGTATACCCGTGCTGCTTGGGAACGGAGGTGATGACATCTGGCCATCGTGTTTCAGACGCTTGTTTAATTTAATTCTCTTCTGGGGCGCGCGAAAGAGCACTTATGTGACACACCATAGATATACTAAACTTGGGCAGGCCTCTCGGCTTTCTTTGCCACTTTTGTAACTTATTTGGAACTTCAGTGGATAGTCAGAGAAGAGCAAAACTTCGGCATGCCCCGAATCGCCAAATAAAGATTTACTGCGGCATTTATGGCTCAAGTCTGGCACTTACTTTGGCAGAACTGTGGCGGACCAGAGAAAGGCCAAACTTGGCATGTCCGAAATACCCAAATTCGGCGTTTCTTTGGCAGTTATGGCTCAAGTATGGAACAAACTTTGGCGCTCCTCTGGCGGACCAGAGAAACGCCAAACCTTGGCATGCCCGGAATTCCCAGATTAGGATTTACTATGCAGTTATGGCTCAAGTATGGCACCAACTTTGGCGCTCCTCTGGCAGACCAGAGAAAACGCCAAACCTTGGCATGCCCCGAATCCCCAGATTAGGACTTACTATGGCAGTTATGGCTCAAGTATGGCACCAACTTTGGAACTCCTCTGGCGTACCAGAGAAAAGCAAAACTTTGGCTAGCCCTAGAATCGCCCAACTAAGGCTATAGTTAGGCACCGTACTTTGGCACTGATGAATGCCATGGTGCAAAAACCTAACTGCGCCAAAGTTGGGCCCTTATGTTTGCCAGACCTTTGCCCAAGTTGGGAATTCCTCTGGCTGCTACCTGGGTGGGCTCTTATGACCTGGGTTAGGAAATGAGATGACCCTTTGCCCCGTAGGCTCCCAGCAAAACTGAGCAATTAAATGGCGTCCATAACCCGTGATCCTCGATCTAGTAGTTGCGCCCACCCTCACTAGAGCCTCCCTATCTTCTGTCAGCCTCCCTCAGAGTTCGGTCGGTTTCCGAATTTGTTGTCGTGTTGTCCCTCTCTTTCGTGGGCTGTATGCTCTACATGAAAAAGAGGTACTAGTCCCGTGCTTTTTGTGCTTCTGTAGATCTGCTGGAGTCTGCTCTCTATTTCATTGTCAGGATATCGCGGTGCTCCTTTTTTAAATACTTATTTTTGTTGCACAGAAGGCCATTTATACATTCACGGTTTGTTCACCTTAATGATCTTACGTTCTGCTGGGGAATTATACATGTCAAATAACTGTAAACGGAAAGTCGGTATGTCCCTGGTCGTTTCTAATTGTCTCGTACTACGAGAACGCCCAACAGCGATTTTGCCTCGACACCTGAGACAGCGATGTATCGCCGCCAAACGCCAACCAACGGTTGACGACGAACAAGTTCTTGTTTGTCATCTATGATCTATCTATTAATTTCAAAACCTCACAGGGCCCTGCTGCAGTGATGTGATTGCTGCGCCATTTGCGCCAAAGTGCTTACCCTGCTACATCCTGTTACATTTTATCAAAAACTGAGAAATTTGCACCAACGTTGCGCAAAAACCTAATTCCACTTTAATGATACTGAAAATATAGCTCAGGCCTTGCTGTTCAGCCAGACCGTTACGATATGCTTCTGCGAATTCTCAGAACGTTCCTCTATCGTCTCAAATAACTTACTATTCGATCCCATTTCGTATGAAAGGTTGACAGTACTGAGAAGTTTCGCAATAATTCTCATGTTCATCATCTGTCCTGCTAGAGGATTAAGGCCTGACCACACTAGTGTGAACGGCGCCACCGGTCGGTGCCGCTGGGCGCCACCGCCGTCCGGCGTCCCATTGCGAGGAGTCCTCATTGGCCTCCGGTTTGCGGCGTCACGTGACAGCACTGGCTCTCGCGATCGCGGCTCCCGCCGGCTTTCCCGCTCTTTCGTCGTCTGCTCTTCGGTAGATTCTTCCGTTTCGGCTCTCATCTTTCGCATATATCAGCATCGAAACCGCGCTCCCTGCCTACATGGTAGGTGTCCATCATGACCTGGTGATCAGCGTGAATGTGATTATCCTAGCCTGCTCGTTGATCTTGCGACGTCGCCGCGCTCTGAAGGGAAGGAGGCACAGGTTTTGGGTCCGGCCGAGTTTGTTCTACCAAAACACCGAAGGAAAGGTCCGTGCTTTGCTGCACCGGCGGCGCGCCAAAGATGAAGGCTACTTTCGAAAGTGTCACCAAATCAACACGACATCCGTCACAACACAGACGGCATGCAACAAGTGCCACGGAGAAACTGACTTGTAATTCCGAATTCCTCTCCTATAATTTCCCAGCGGTACGTTCTTAGCTTCATTATCTTGGTAGTCTTGCTGCGTCTTGTCATATAAAAAGGGAACCAGTCGCACAGTTTCAAGGAACCGCTCCGTTGGGGAAGGCATCGGGGCGAAGTAGGGATAGCAGACGACACGAAACACGTCCTTTGGAACGTGAAAGACGCGCGGGGGAACGGTTTGAGCGTTGCCATGGCATCGCAACGTCACTATCTACGCCACCTCCCATTGGCTCCTCTCTTCTGCGGCGAGCGGCGCCGAGCTCTGAACCGCGCAAAGGCACGGACACATTGGCGTCGCGGAGGACTGCGGCGCCTCGGTCGGCGCTGCCGGTTGCCGACCGAAACCAGTTTTCGGCTTCAGCGGCGCGACGTTCAGCGCCGCAGAGCTAACCGCTCCTTGCGCGGTTCAGAGCTCGACGCCGCTCGCCGCAGAAGAGAGGAGCCAATGGGAGATGGCGTAGATAGTGACGTTGCGATGCCATGGCAACGCCCAAGCCGGTCCCCCGCGCGTATTTCACGTTTCGAAGGACGTGTTTCGTGTCGTCTGCTATCCCTATTTGATGCCTCCCCCAACGGAGCGGTTCCTTGAAACTGTGCGAATGTTTCCTTTTTATATGACAAGACGCAGCCAGACTACCTAGATAATGACGCTAAGAACAACCGCTGGGAAATTATAGGAGAGGAATTCGGAATTACAAGTGTGTTTCTCCGTGGCACTTGTTGCATGTCGTCTGTGTTGTGAGGGATGTCGTGTTCATTTGGTGACACTTTCGAAAGTAGCCTTCATCTCTGGCGCGCCGCCGGTGCAGCAAAGCATGGACCTTTCCTTCGGTGTTTTGGTAGAACCAACTCGGCCTGACCCAAAACCTGTGCCTCCTTCCCTTCAGAGCGCGGCGACGTCGCAAGATCAACGAGCAGGCTAGAGCACTGCACGGGCCGGAATTTCCAGGCCCGGCCCGACCCGGCCCGGTAGAGGCATGGCCCGGTCCTGGCCCTAGCCCGACAGAATATTTAATTTCTAGGCCCGGCCCGGAAGAGACACTGCCCGGGCCTGGCGCGGGCCCGGCAGATTTTTTAGATAGAAGCTTGAGCCCGGAACGAGCCGGACAAAAAAATTGAATATAACCCTGAGCCCGGCCCGAGCCCGACATATTCTATACATGAGCCTCAAAAAAGTTTGCACGCTTTAACCTAAAAAACTGTCTAAGCATAAAGCGAGCATATTTGATTTAAATTTCTTTTAAATTTGGACCGAGTTTTTTGGCACAATGAATATACCGACTTAGACTATGTATTTTCGAGAATATGGGCGAAATATGCACTTTATAAGCGAGTTCGAGAAAAAAGAAAAGTGGACAATATTGTATTTATGCATTTCTTGAAGAGGTATTGGACTTTTCGTTGTTCAGTTCGTTTCACGGAGAACTTTCCTCTCTATGTGTTTTTGTGAAGGAACAATCAGAATCACGAGCGTATTTTCCCGCGTCTAGATAACTTATGTAAATTACGTCCAATTCGATCATCAACTGTTTCTCACCAGACTTCCACGCTACCATTGGCCGTCGAGGATTGGAATTCACTACCTCATAACATCGTTTCTATTAGTGATACTACCAAATTTGTTGAAGCGATTACCATCTCTTTATCTAACCTACCTACTTAGCTTACAGTGTTATGATTGTGTTTACTGTTCTATCTGTTTTTTTTTCTATTGCCACGCCCTTGTATAATGCCCCACGGGCCCTCAAAAAAAATAAATGATGATGATGGTGATGAACAGTGTATTTTTGCCGAATCTTTACCGAATCTTTAAAAAAGTTCGGCTCTGCCAAATCCCAAGATTCGGCAAAAGTTGGGGGCCAATCACTAGTAAAAATATGCGACCCGGAGGGGGGGGCGGGGTTGGTTTGCCCCCCCCCCCCCCCTCCACTCAAAAACAAGTTGATACGCCACTGGGCATCATGTTTGTTTACTTTTTTCTGCTGTGGCTTGGATAGATCGGGAGAAATTCTGGCCCGCCAACGGCTCGCTCCCCCTTTTGAGATCACGTGAAGGCTTTCTCGAGAGGACATTGGCTACGTTTTTCGAGTGATTGAAAGGACTCACGGCGCATTCACACTGGAAGCGGCTCCGCGCGGATCCGCTTCCAGTGTGAATGAGCGGTCAGAGAATTGCACACGCGTGTTTTTCGGTCCTGTTCAGACGGCAAATCCATATCGCGAAACTCGTTCGCGAGTTTCGCGGAACGAGTTTCGCACCAGAAAGATGCATCGCCGGAAAAATGCATCGCCAGAAACATGCGCCAGAAACGTCGTGGTAACACACAATGGTTGCATCACGCTCGCGTCTGCCCGAAAGGCCCGAAAAGAGCAGGAATGTCGTGTGCTTCCCCAAGATCCCCTCAGTGTTTCGGAATTCGGCAGATTGATGGCGCATTCACACTGGAAGCGGATCCGCGTTCGCGAAGCGATTGCGGATGCGGTTCGCGAGCAACCCCGTTCAGACACACCGAGGGGCGGTTGGCGGTTTCTCGGCGATCACGCGTAATCTTTTGAGACTTGCGTTTGGCAACCCTGTTTTACAATCCAAAATCCACTTTAATCGAGGATCCAAAGCCAAAATTTTGTCATTTGGGCACTCTGGTGGTGGTGGTGAATACGTTTATTTAAAGAAAAGAAAAAAATATATCTCCGGAGACTCGAAGTTTTTATGACGCGGTGGCCTTAAGGCTTGGCATCTTCTCCTAGGTTAAAGGTGTTATATGAAGTTTCCCAGGTCTCTCTCAGAAATATACTCTAAGAGAGATCTGAGGATCCTGGTCTTGCATGAGGTGTCGCCCGCTGGGTGCGTCCAGTCCTGCAGTTTTGAAGGTCTTTCATCATTCGCCATCTTACCGAAGATGAGTGTTCTGAGGGTGAAGAGGGCCTCACATTCCCAGAGTAGTTGTTTGAGTCTGGGAATGGATTCCTCGGCTTGACATCGCTGGCATCTGGCGTCGAGAGGGACAGCGTAGGGTTGTTGTTTCTTAAGTCTTGCCAGGTCCATTTGGTATCTGAACCTGGGTGTGACTGCTCCTCCTGTGCGTATGCGGCAGAGCATCACTGATTCTTTTCTCTTGAATTCTTCCCTAGAAAGAGTATGTTGTTCTGGGGTCCATGATCTTACCAGAAGATGTTTTCGTGTATTCTGGGCTAACCTGAGTTCCTCCCTTGGATCGTATGGGGGAAGCTCAGTGTCTTGTTGCTGTGGTGTTGAGCCTGCCGTAGAGGACTGAGACAACAAGGACGGTTGCGTGAGACTCCTCATCGCCTGCTGTGCAGCCTCATGGGCTAGCTCGTTGCCCGAAATGCCTTCGTGCCCGGGAGTCCACCTGACATTAATTTGAATTATCTTGGATCTGTATAGCGAGATCGCGAAGGCGAAGATAACGTCAATGTTGGGGCTAGAAGAGGACCTGTATTTCTTGAGTTCTATGAAGGTGTCTTGCGAGTCGGTATAAGATTTTTCTCCGAGATTTTCGCACGCATCTCGAGTTCAGGCAGCGAAAAAAGAAGCATGAACCCGCAAAACTAGCCTGTGATTCCCTCTACTTCGTCCACAAGCAAAGCCCAGCTAGGCGCGCCTTGCTGACTCAGAACAAGATGCCCCCGACCTTTTCTTCGAAGTGGACCCTTCCCGCATGACTAGCTGACCTTGTTTTCGGGATAGAGAGCCAGTTTTCCCCCTTCGTTCTTATCATTTTTGAAGTTGTGAGTGGTGGGGTGGACCGTGGTGCGGGGGAATCTGTTCGGTGCTAGCCGGTCGTGGCTTCGTTGGTGGCGGACTCTCCTCTCGTCAATCGCACGTCGATTGAGTCTACTGTTTGTTTGACATTAAGCTCAAATAAACGCCGTATGGATTACCTCTGCATCGTCTGGTACGTACACTTTATTTTTTGAGTATGTCCCCTTTATTTCTTTTACTAGTAGTAAACTTTACAGGTCGAGCTAGCGCAGGTACCCTACCCGCTCTGCCCCAGTGCGTTGGCTACGCAATTAGGCTCACGACGTCTTTATCGGCCTTCGTGGTGGTCATGCACGGTGTCGAAAGCTTTCAATGGTTCACGCGACTGTCTCAGTGGGTACAAAAGCTGCCATTTCGGTCGATCAGGGGCGGCTTCAGACGTTCTACGGGCAGAGACAAACAAGGCAGCGAGCTTCGGGCTGTGGCACCCGGAATAATAAACAAACTCTTACCCGAACCAAATCACCGGTGCGAAGCCGTTAAAATTACGAGTCAATTCTTTTCGCGGCGGATACAAGTGACGGACGTGAACATCACGTTTCTCCGTTGATTTGTCGAAAGTACAGCGCTAGGACTACCGCGTCTTGGACGCCTCACCAGCGACAGGTGCCGCCTTATTTCGCAAGTCACTGACGTCACGTCAGCGTCGCGTTGTGATTGGTGGCCGCTTTGCGGTTCGTGAAAGCGGTTGGGAGAAATCGGTCCCGACGCGGTTGGCAAAAACGCGCTCCAACCGCTCGATCCGAGCCGTTTTGCGGTTTCTCGGCGATCACGCGTAATCTTTTGAGACTTGCGTTTGGCAACCCTGTTTTACAATCCAAAATCCACTTTAATCGAGGATCCAAAGCCAAAATTTTGTCATTTGGGCACTCTGGTGGTGGTGGTGAATACGTTTATTTAAAGAAAAGAAAAAAAATATATCTCCGGAGACTCGAAGTTTTTATGACGCGGTGGCCTTAAGGCTTGGCATCTTCTCCTAGGTTAAAGGTGTTATATGAAGTTTCCCAGGTCTCCCTCAGAAATATACTCTAAGAGAGATCTGAGGATACTGGTCTTGCATGAGGTGTCGCCCGCTGGGTGCGTCCAGTCCTGCAGTTTTGAAGGTCTTTCATCATTCGCCATCTTACCGAAGATGAGTGTTCTGAGGGTGAAGAGGGCCTCACATTCCCAGAGTAGTTGTTTGAGTCTGGGAATGGATTCCTCGGCTTGACATCGCTGGCATTTGGCGTCGAGAGGGACAGCGTAGGGTTGTTGTTTCTTAAGTCTTGCCAGGTCCATTTGGTATCTGAACCTGGGTGTGACTGCTCCTCCTGTGCGTATGCGGCAGAGCATCACTGATTCTTTTCTCTTGAATTCTTCCCTAGAAAGAGTATGTTGTTCTGGGCTCCATGATCTTACCAGAAGATGTTTTCGTGTATTCTGGGCTAACCTGAGTTCCTTCCTTGGATCGTATGGGGGAAGCTCAGTGTCTTGTTGCTGTGGTGTTGAGCCTGCCGTAGAGGACTGAGACAACAAGGAAGGTTGCGTGAGACTCCTCATCGCCTGCTGTGCAGCCTCATGGGCTAGCTCGTTGCCCGAAATGCCTTCGTGCCCGGGAGTCCACGTGACATTGATTTGAATTATCTTGGCTCTTTATAGCGAGATCGCGAAGGCGAAGATAACGTCAATGTTGGGGCTAGAAGAGGACCTGTATTTCTTGAGTTCTATGAAGGTGTCTTGCGAGTCGGTATAAGATTTTTCTCCGAGATTTTCGCACGCATCTCGAGTTCAGGCAGCGAAAAAAGAAGCATGAACCCGCAAAACTAGCCTGTGATTCCCTCTACTTCGTCCACAAGCAAAGCCCAGCTAGGCGCGCCTTGCTGACTCAGAACAAGATGCCCCCGACCTTTTCTTCGAAGTGGACCCTTCCCGCATGACTAGCTGACCTTGTTTTCGGGATAGAGAGCCAGTTTTCCCCCTTCGTTCTTATCATTTTTGAAGTTGTGAATGGTGGGGTGGACCGTGGTGCGGGGGAATCTGTTCGGTGCTAGCCGGTCGTGGCTTCGTTGGTGGCGGACTCTCCTCTCGTCAATCGCACGTCGATTGAGTCTACTGTTTGTTTGACATTAAGCTCAAATAAACGCCGTATGGATTACCTCTGCATCGTCTGGTACGTACACTTTATTTTTTGAGTATGTCCCCTTTATTTCTTTTACTAGTAGTAAACTTTACAGGTCGAGCTAGCGCAGGTACCCTACCCGCTCTGCCCCAGTGCGTTGGCTACGCAATTAGGCTCACGACGTCTTTATCGGCCTTCGTGGTGGTCATGCACGGTGTCGAAAGCTTTCAATGGTTCACGCGACTGTCTCAGTGGGTACAAAAGCTGCCATTTCGGTCGATCACGGGCGGCTTCAGACGTTCTACGGGCAGACACAAACAAGGCAGCGAGCTTCGGGCTGTGGCACCCGGAATAATAAACAAACTCTTACCCGAACCAAATCACCAGTGCGAAGCCGTTAAAATTACGAGTCAATTCTTTTCGCGGCGGATACAATTGACGGACGTGAACATCACGTTTCTCCGTTGATTTGTCGAAAGTACAGCGCTAGGACCTACCGCGTCTTGGACGCCTCACCAGCGACAGGTGCCGCCTTATTTCGCAAGTCACTGACGTCACGTCAGCGTCGCGTTGTGATTGGTGGCCGCTTTGCGGTTCGTGAAAGCGGTTGGGAGAAATCGGTCCCGACGCGGTTGGCAAAAACGCGCTCCAACCGCTCGATCCGAGCCGTTTTGCGGTTGAGAATGCGCGGATCCGCTGAGCGTTTGCGGATCCGCTTCCAGTGTGAACGCGCTATGAGTGAGAATTTCGTATTTTGTGATTGGTTTTTCACTGGCGCTATGGTTGGTGTTCGCCGGCGTCGAGATTTTGGACAGAAACCAGTCCACAAACGCTTTGGACCTTTTATAACGGCCTCTCCCATGACGGGAAACACGTTGGCGCCAGAGCCGGGGATTGGGCGGGACGGGGGAAACACCGGCTGCGTCAATGGCGGCCGATCTTCCTCAGACGGGTGGACGGATGGGAGTAGGGTGCCTCAATGTCCTTCTGTTTAGGGTGATGCCACCCTTTGTAGTACCTGATGCCGACAACACGCGCTCACGGGAAAAATACAAAGAAATCGACGAAAACAAAAAATGTCGCCATAGCACAGTCAGCGCCACAAACGCGTGCAAGGAGACGATATTTCACGCGCTTCTGAACAAAAAAGAAAAATAAACGTGTGGGACAAAATGACCAGATGCCACCACCCTAAGCAAAGCGCACATGAAGGCACCCTAGATAGGAGTATTTTCAACTCCCATTTCGTGTTGCGGAGTGTTGTCATGCAAGAACTCCAGTTTAAAATGGTGGTAAAATCAGGTGATGTCGCTTTTATACCCCGTCTCTTAGCGACCAGAGTAAAGTGGTGGTTTCTAGTTTATATACTCCCATGTGCGAGAGTTAATGCGTTAGGCTTGGGAGTTCAATCGGCATCTTAGTCTCTAAGAATCCCATCCGGGCTACTTTTCGTTTACAGTCGAGCTCCGTAAGTTGTCTATGAGTAGAGTAACGTTAAAACAGAAAATCTCAAATCCCTGCACGACGGCGAACTAACGGAACCAACGCGGTTGGAAAGCTGGAACCTTAAAAACGAATGTCTGTTAAAAATCTTGAAGTGAAGGGACAAAAATTCCCCTTCGTCATCGCCATCATATGTAGTTCAATATTTGCACTTTTCGTGGTGTCGGAACATGATGGGCAGCATTGAATAGCTTGCTCGTGACCCTTGTGACACGGTTCTCGTTTTTTTGTTTGTTTATTTTTCTTGCAAGATTAACTGTTATTCCCTACAAGAACGAGGAAGTAGCGCGAGAAAATATTTGAGAAAAGAATCCTCTGCGTAGGGACAGAATCAGCGCCACTTTGACCGATCTTCATAACCTCGAATTTCAGCCACCTTTCAAAAGATGGCGCAAGTGCGCGTTGTCGGCTAAAAAATATGTCCTTTTTATTTATTACGACACTTAGTATGCTTTAAAAAATTTACGATCATAGAAAGCGATTTCAATTAAAAGGACAAAAGCTCTAATTAAAGAATTGCTTTTTAAATAGCTGTCCTCTTCTTTGAAACCGGTTTCTTGCGTACAGAGTCGAGCTTCAAAATAGACCCATGACTCAAAAATATTTTAAACAAATTTGATTATGACTACGAAAAAATCACGCTTACAGTGAACCAGCTCAGTGCCTCTAGCATACAATTAAAAAAAAAAGATCAGATGCCAGAACGCTGTCTGAGAAAACCAAGAACGCGTGAAGGAAATTTTTTTGAAATTGTATCACAATCAACTTGTGTTAAGAAAGCGACTGGCGTTGCACTTCTAATATTTTGTATGCTGAGTTCCTATGTTTACCGGGAGCATGCCCTTAAATGTCGTTTCTGTGTTATGATGTGAAACTGAGTTACGAGATTTCAGAATCACATAAAAAAGGCTCTTTTGAATAAATATTAAAAAATGTGAGTGTGCTAACTAAAAAAAAAACAAAAAAACGTATACACGGAACTAGACGAGTCCTTCATCTACTCCCATAAAAAAATAAGAACGCGTCTTGGATGCATTACGTGTCTAGAAACATGAAATGCATAGAGGTATGTCTTTGAAAATATCAAAACTTGCTCTTTTCGTTTTCTTATTGTACGTTAAGTTTTGACAAATCTATATCACATTTTGCACTAAAAGAGTGATGAAGAATTGGCAATTCATTTGCAAAAAGAACAAAATACGTGGCACACGCACAGACCCGACATCGGCACCGCAAACAGGAGTGTTAGCACAGCTGCCACCGGTATTATGGTTGGGGCCGTGGGACCGCCGCCTTAAAGGAGCTGTGCAACAATTTTAACGTTGAAAGAATTGGCATCTTCTACTTTTGAGATTGTTCACCTTGTCACAAATGACAGAAAATACACCTTCTTTCATCGAAATGTTGCGATTCCGCCGCGTAATCGCAAGGCAAAAATTAGAATATTCCCCGACCTGCAGCCGCGAGCGGCGACCATAAGAAACACGCGGCATGACGTCAATGGGGGTCTTGTAGCAAGACAGCAAGTTGTGCGAATACCTGCTTGATAAAAGGTAACTTTTCTATAAATCTTGACGTTCCAACATAAATATAAATGCGTCAAAAAACTGGTATCATCGACAACACTTTTATTATACGGAGTTTTAGTGGCGCCATCTACCCTAGGTCTACGAAACCGTCAGCTCTATCTGCTACTGCGAACAGCCGCCAGAAGCCTAATGGGCAGTGGGACAAGGGCCGGACGGGTATGGCCGGACCCGGATGAGACTTTCCTCCTTTCACCATATTGTTCGCGCTGCGCCCGCCATCACGAGGTCACGCGGTCGCGAGCGGATGAGTTCTCGCTGCTCACTGATGGCTCTAGAGAGAGAACTTTACCGGAACCCCGCGCCTACCCCATCGACGTCACTGCGCACGTGACCCGGAAGACGATGTACGAGTTGAGAGGTGGCAAAAACCTGGATGTTTTCATTTTTTAAAATAAAAACTAGGGTATCCAGGCAAAATCTGTTTTCTGTAGTTCACTTCAGAAGTGTCAGGCATCAATTTCTACAATTATTAAGGCGAAGCCCTGCTCCTTTAAGAAACCTAATTTTGCGGTCGACTTAAAGAGCCTGGCTGCTAGTATTTGGGACACGCAGTATGTGTACGCAGAAATGGAGGTGGAAGAGACTTAGTTCCATAGGCCTCTTGAAAAATCCCTAGCAAGATGGGACATAAGATATTTTTATACGATTTATAAAATTCCTGCAGTAATGCTATCCGGACGTGGTGTTTTTTTTTTTATTTGGAAGGGCATCTACAGCCTTTTCTATTTCGACTACGTTGTATGGTTCCTCCAATTCTTTTGTGCACTGTTGATCTAACTAAGGCAGTTGGTAGAGATACCAGTTCTTTTAGATATTCATTATCTTTCGATATTTTTTATTTTAGCCCAATACCCCCTTGTAATGTTCACAAAATACATGCGCTATAACCTCTTTGTCTTGGATAAGCACGCGATTTTTTGTTCTATTTCATGCATTTCTTTCGACATCGTTTACCTTTTCTCCTCCTCCATTGCCCTTTTTGTTGGCTGTTCTCCCACGAAATATTTTTTTTTTTCAGCACGCGTGCGTACAACAACCGCGCCTTGGTAACGATCGCAATAAAATTGATCTAACTCGGCTTTTATGCGAATTATATCTTCGAAACCTTGTCTGGGGTATTTGCATTCAAGTTAAACCAAGACACGTAAATTATGCCGCAGCGTCTTTTCTGTGTCGGACTTCCGATATTTTATAATACTATACCTCTCTCAATTGCCAGCTGTTTGAGTTCTTGCTTGAAAGGCTCCCATTTAGCAAATATACATATGCTCAGTAGTGTGTCCTATCTGCTGGAGCAGATCGATCGTACACAAGCCAGAAAGTTTTCATCTTCTAGCAGTTGGTTATTAAGATCCATAGCTTCCAGTTTTTATTTTTATTTCTACGTTTATGACCAACAGTTATTAATACCATTATTGATCTGCAAAAAAAAAAAAAAACTTTTAGCTTTTTATTTGGTGAAGAAGAAGACCAGCGGAGCTGTACATTGGAAAGTAATGGCCGGCCGCAAGTCGGCAAGCCAGAGTGGACAGGCTGCCGCCATCTATGAGCGACGGCGGCAACCAAATACGTGGCTTGCCGCCGTCGCTCATAGATGGCGGTAGGTGACCAGAGTTCGGTGTCTTCATTTCTTTGCGGGGGACACGATCCTGGGGAAACTAGCCCTTAACAGCTCCGCTGTAAAAAATGCCGGGTCTACCGCGTAACCATTTAAATTTTCAAACAGTTCTGTGGAGCAGTAAATTCTATCTAGCCTTGCGTGAGATGAATTTTGAAAATGCGTACATGAAAGCTGTTTTTTCCCCTAGTTAAAATGAAGCAGCATCGAAAAGAAATTGCTCTCATCAACTAAATCCAGCAGCAGCCTCGCGCTCCTGTCAATTTGGGATTTAAGTTGGAGCTCTGTCAGCTTCTTGGCAAACACAGTTGAAATCTCCTAGAAGAACTAACATCCTGTCACAAATTAAATAAGGTCTGAGATGGTGAAATAAAACGTTACTCTGTTAGTAACGTCATTGGGCGCATAAACGCATATGACTATCCCCCTTGTGTCAAAAACTGCAAAAGTCGCACGTAGTGAAGCGGCCACAAAGGTCTGTTGTGACCAGTAATTCAGACAGGTGAAAAGACTTTCTAATGTAGTACAATAAACAGTTACCAGAAAGACCACCAACATGGCTCACGCATACTTCGTAGTCTTGCAGAAAATATTGTAGGGCACGTTCTACCTGCTCATCGGTCGAAAACTTTGTTTCCTGTATCAAGCGCGAAACACATGCGCGTCAAAACTGTCCGATCCGGCGTGCAGACTGTCGGGAAGATGGCTACTCCGAATCGCCGCACAGGACGGTTCGCGACACATGGTTTCCGACGCGTCGTTGCGTCGCTCCGTTCAGCTCCGGCCAGTTTCGGGTATCCCTCTACCGAATGGATGGATGGATGCTAATGGCTATATTTATAACGGGCGGTAGCTCGCGCCACCTAGCCTAGAAAACTAAAATACTTCCCTCGCCCTTCTTGGTTTTTCTGACTTTAAAACAAACACAATATTTTTATTACATTCTATTAAAGTGCGGGTGTGTGAAGATTTTCCGTGAGGCTACTTTTCTGCTCAACTTCACTTAATCGCGATGGACCGCAGCGGACCTTAGGAGCCATCCCAGCGAAGCGAGCACTGCGTACAAATCAAGTGACTACGTACCGCGCGCATTGCTGCGTCTCTCCCGAAGTTCACGTGACACTCACATGACATTGGAATGGCTCGTAGCGTCCGCTGCTGGCCATCGTAAGGTGAAACGGAGTACATTCGGGTTTCGACGGTCTCGATAATCGACCGGTCCCAGAAGGCCGGCTTGCTTTGGCGCGCGAAATCAGCAGCTCGTTTTGTGCGCGCGAGAAAACTCGATGGCGTCCGTTTCCTTCACAACGACGACTCGCCTCGCGTGACGCACCACGCACCGCGCACCGCCACATCCGCTTCCCCGAGCCACGTAGTGCCTCCTCGCCCGATCGGTCCGGAAGTCACGTGACAACATGACCGTCGCGCCATCCGTGCTGCCATTGGCTGCGGCCCTCCGAAAATCGAACAACGGTGCGGCGATATCTTGCAAGTTGGACGCACGCCGCCGCCGGACGGAACCCCTGTCCGACGCTCCGGTGCGACGAAAACCCTCACCCTCCTTCCCTCCTTCCTCCCTCCTTCCGGCGGTTCGCACGTCGGATCGGACAGTTTTGACGCGCATGTGTCGCGCGAAACACATGCGCGTTAAAACTGTCCGGTCCGGCGTGCGAACTGTCGGGAAGATGGCTGCTCCGGACGGTTCGCGACACATGGTTTCCGACGCGTCGTTGCGTCGCTCCGTTCAGCTCCGCCCAGTTTCGGGTATCCCTCTACCGAATGGACGGATGAATGCTGATGGCTATATATGTAACGGGCGGTAGCTCGCGCCACCTAGCCTAGAAAACTAAAATACTTCCCTCGCCCTTTTTGGTTTTTCTGACTTTATAACAAACATAATATTTGTATTACATTCTATTAAAGTGTGCGTGTTTCTGTGAGGTTACTTTTCCGCTCAACATCACTTAATCGCGATGGACCGCAGCGGACCTTAGGAGCCATCCCAGCGAAGCGAGCACTGCGTACAAATCACGTGACTACGCACACCGCGCATTGCTGCGTCTCTCCCGAAGTTCACGTGACACTCACACGGCATTGGAATGGCTCGTAGCGTCCGCTGCTCTCCATCGTAAGGTGAAACGGAGTACATTTGGGTTTCGACCGCCTCGATCGGTCATGGAAGGACGGTTTGCTATGGCGCGCGAGATCAGCAGCTTGTTTTGTGCGCGCGAGAAAACTCGATGGCGTCCATCTCCGTCACCGCCACATGTGTGTGTCACAGTGTGTGTAGGCGTTGTAAAAGAGGGGGAGATCCGCTTCCCCGAACTGCCCGAACCACGAAGCGCCTCCTCGCCCGATCGGGCCGAAAGTCACGTGACAACATGACCTTCGCGCCATCCGTGCTGCCATTGGCTGCGGCCCTCCGAAAATCGGACAGCCGTGCGTCGATATCTAGCGAATTGGACGCACGCCGGCGCCGGACGGAGGCCCCGTCCGACGCTCCGGTGCGACGAAAACCCTCGCCCTTGAACGTCGTTCCGGCGGTTCGCACGTCGGATCGGACAGTTCTGACGCGCATGTGTCTCACGCTTTATCCCCGAGAGCGAACGCGAGCGTCGCTGCGGTCGCCGCGCCCTGATTGGGTGAGGTCAACGTTATTAGATTAGCTCAGTTACGGAACTGCTCATAGACGCTGCATGCACGAACAGTACACCCCCTCACTCACCACGACTCGCCTGGCGTCGCTCTACGCGCCGCCGGACGGCTGCTTTGGTAACTGCAGTGTACGGGAATCGGGATACGTACAGTCGGAGACAAAAGTCCCCAGGACGCGCGATCTGCGACTGAAACGCATTGCTCTGCCACCTGCCGGCGGGTCGCCTGGTTTCGAGATCACACAAAAGCGCATGCGCGTCCTACTGTGCCTGCAAACATGTGTGTTTCCCGCTCTTCTGCGGCGCGGCCCCTAACTCGGAATCGGGCGCGTGGTACCGCCTCGGAGATAGCGCTTACTGACCTGGCACCTACAAAGCAAGGAGTCACGGCAGCTCAGCTGAGCGATAAACTCAACTGGGTATAAAGCAAGGTGCGCTGACACGGCGAAATGCGGCGCAATGCCCTAGGCGGTATCTCGAGTTTCGGAATGTGTAGCAGACGCTCGACAGCCCCCAGCGCTATCTCCGAGGCGGTGCCACGTGCCCGATTCCGATTTAGCGGCCGCGCCGCAGAAGAGCGGGAAAACACACATGTTTGCAGGCACAGTAGGACGCGCATGCGCTTTTGTGTGATCTCGAAACCAGGCGACCCGCCGGCCGATGGCAGAGCAATGATTTCAGTCGCAGCTCGCGCGTCCTGGGGACTTTTGTCCCCGACTGTACGTTTCAACGTTACTAGAACCCTCAGTTGGGAAACTCACCGTCGAAACATGGGGCGCTGGCGTCCACCAAGACCGAGCTGAGTACGACAACAGCGCCAGTCTTTATCATTTGTCTTTACTGTGGTCAGCTTGAGCTTTTAGCAAGCATGTTTTTGCGTAAAAACCAACGGAAAAAACTATTTTTGTAGTAACTTTTATTGGAGTTAGTACAAAATTGAGAGGCGCGTGATGTCTTCTAAAATCTTTAGTTTGCAAGGTTTTTCAGCACAATTAATATTGTTTTTATACAATCATGCCTCAGCGGTGATTTCAGGTAGCGCGTCCCGCTCCCGACCTAGGCGCATCTTAACTTCGGTGGTATTTCGCGGCGCGTCCGCTTGGGAGACGGGGTGGCACCCCTGAAACCCCTTCCACCGTATCTGTTTCGGCTCCGAAATGGCCGATTAAAGCCAATTATTGATGTCACCTGCAGTTCCTCGAGTAGCCGCTGCGGGAGAAACGGCGGTGGTGTGATCGCCATTAGCTCGGCTCTCGAGTACGGATCGAGTTTCTCCATCTGAGTGGTTCTAGTAACGCTGGCACGTTTCTAAACACGGCGTATAGATGGCGTTTCAGCTCTGCGAACCAGAACATACAGAGCGAAGTACCAGGAAATGGATACAGTGTGCGCTGCTTTTGGAGAGGAGGAGACGGCTGAGCATTTGATACTCTTCTGTAAAGGGCTTCACCGCCTACCGAAGACAACATAAATTTAATAAAGTCATTGGGTTTATAGACAGCGAAGGAAGAGTGGATTTCAAGACAGTAGAGATTGCCAGGCAAAGATTAAGTGAATGGTGGGAGAAAGCGAAAGAAAACTAGGTATTTTCTTATTAACTGATAACAAGGGGGTTTTATAGCCTCACTTTTTTTTCAGTGCGGAGTGAATATAGTTTTCACATTTAAATATTCTATGCTTAAATGGTAAAACAAAATGGCTAGGTGACGTAAGCTACCGCCCGATCCAAAGGGCTCAGCCGGATTCATCCATCCATCCATGTAACGCACAGTAAAGAAACGAAAATCTAGAGGGCGCTTCAAACGACGGCAGGCCGAATGAAGTGAGTGAGGGGAATACCCCCTTCCGCAGGAGTTCCACAACTGAGGTAATCTAGTAACGTTAGGTGAGGTGTACCGTGACGTCAGGGACTCCGCTTCGCGATCTCGCATCCGGCCCGCTTCTCTGCCCCGGTCTCCTGGTTTGGCTGTTGTGTGCCACAAGCACTTTGAGGAACGGGACCTCGTTTACCCGGTGTACAAGACGCTGGGTTAGGCCGATAACGACGTGCTTTCCGTACCTTTAATAAGCGTGCTTGTCACTTTTACCTTTATAACTGGGTTACAAATCCTGAAAGTTATCGGCGGAGGTAATTCCGCCAATGAACCTCCCTGTCGGTCCACACGGCACAAGGCAATCGTGCAAGAGGTCGGTGAAGCGGCGGCGTGAGTGTTTCAGACCCTGGAATTCTGTTCCTTGCATGTTCATGAGTTAGGAGAATATTACACCACGCTTTTCAGCATTTCAAACGGCATTTATACCAAAGGCCTTTTGGCGGTCGGCAAATTAGCTCGCGACCCCGACTCTGCGCGCGCCACTCTGCATGAGCTGGTTCGCAGATATTTTAAGGGGTACGGAAACAAAATTTTAGCGCCGATATTTTTGCATAAATATGGGCTAGGGACAAGCAGCACCTCGGAAATATCAATATCGCGCTGTAAAACACAGCAGAACTAATTTTAAACTTAATGAAACGATTTCAAATTGACATCTGGCGGATGGTGTGAAAGTTCTCGTGACATCACTTGTGGCATAGCAGCAGCGCCGTTCTGCGGAAATACGGCGTGCCGGTAAGATTCACCTAGGCCTGAACGCGTTTGCAAAGCGCTGGCGGAGAAAGCCAAAGCGTAGTTGGCCAGAGTGAGCTCGTTCTCGTTGCGGCTCTTTTCACGACACGACGCGAGAACGCTTCTGGTTCTGAAGGTTTCCAGCTGAACGTAGAGGGAAAAACCCAAGGACTGGACTATCAACCATTTACTGAAATTCTTTGTTTTCATCTATCCTCATGAATTATACTATTTACTGCAATTCTTCCTTTTTATCTACCCTCATGAATTATACTATTGAGTTCCCAAGGGTAACTTCTTCTTCGGCATGATATTTGCTGGCTAGCGTTCACATGTTCTTGACTAGGTTTCTCACTTGGGGCGCTCCCAGAAGATACAGTTTTTCTTTCGGAAATAGCGGAAACAAAAACCAGTTGCAAGGGAACTCCTGGAGTCTCTGACTATCGAGGCGCACGGGGATGACTGCGTGAGTGCCGCCTTCATTACGCTATATTATATATGAATATACCACGTGAACGCTAGCCACCAAATATCATACCGAAAAAGAGGAAGTTACCCCTGGGAACTCAATAGTATAATTCATGAGGGTAGATAAAAAAGAAGAATGGACCTTTTGTAGAAATACGCGGTGCGCATGCGCGGAGTATTTCAGGCGCCTGGGTTCGAGAGTATCTAGTTCCAAACAATCCGCCATCTTGCATTTCTCGCCTTTGAGCGGTTTCGTTGTGTCGACCTCGGGGCGGAAGATTACGCACGATGGGGACAAAGGTGGGCTTGGGGGAGCCGTATCTATAGGTCACATCGCCTCAATGGGTGAACAGGATGTAGCTGACGTTTTGGGTGTGGAACGGGTGGGAGAGGCCTTGGGCGCGCGTTGTTTTCCAGTCACCTAGTCTCGAACCGATTCGCGTGTCTAGGTGGCAGCACATATTCGCCAAGAGGTTCATTCCAGTAAATAGTATAATTCATGAGGGTAGATCACTGTCCCCATCGCGTTGCTAGGTACTAACGGTTATTTCTATTTACCGGTTCCCTCGAGCTACTACTTTTCCGGTGTGAAACTAACACGGTGAACCGAGCGCTCGTGGCACATAAAATACTGGTATTGTCGCGAACGACGTTATGGGCAAGCTAGAACGTACAGCCCTCGGATATTACTACTAGGCGAGATCGTAACACGTTGACGCCATCAAGCGGCAACGCTCGCAACTACGGTACCCTTGGCAGTGCAGGAACTATTGACGTCACCGGCGCGATACGCATTGCGCTTCTCGCTGGCCGACTTTGAAGCGAAAGGGAGAGAGCTCGCGTTCACGTCACTTCGTTTCCATATCCCTTTAAAGGCCATGGGTCTGAAGATTTTTTAAGTCATGGAACCGAATTGTTTTGTATAAATGTAGCTTCTTCGTGAATTAATGATATAGTTCGTACACGTATGCAGGTACGTTTTATTTTTGGGAATGAACAATTACTGGAAATTAATTTGTATGGTAAAAGGAAAAACGGCCGAATTGCCCCCAGTCGCCTGTATGAGATGTATTGAACTTCTAAAAATATGCACAGCAATAGTACCGTAATTTGGAATGTTTATACTTTTTCCTGACATTCTTTATTTCTAGCCTTGTGTATTCGGAAAATACACCGTTTAGTTTGAATTGTCATTTCCAGTTGAAAGAGATACTGCTGCAGGTCCCCAAAAGCTTCCTCACTCTAAACAAAAGGGGGCGTAGACGTTACATACCTTGTCCCATATACGACACCCCAAAACTTCAGTTCGACCAACAGCTCGCTGACGTCGAACTGACTGCCCCAACTTTTGCGAGAGGTTTGATGACGGTGCGATATAACATATGAAACAGCTAAAGTACCTATCAAAGTCCACCGGAAAAAAAACCACAGGTTTTGCAGTTGAGCCTAGAAAACCCGATAACTTTTTTTGCTGTCAGTCACACTGACATTAACTATTTTAATGAGTTGTACAACTCGACTATCAAGCCGCTCGTGAAAATAGGTAGCGTCGGTACAACGTCAGTGCACTGTACATCCAACTGAAGTTTTGGGGTGTCGTATATGCAGTATTGGGCAAGTTACGTTTAAAAAGTAATTCGTTACAGTTACCGTAACAAAAGAGTAACTCGTCAGAGTTACAGTTACTTTTAAAAAGTAACGACGTTACTTTTCAGTTACTTTTCTATAACACAAAAAAATTAGAAAAAACTAGAAAACGCTTCTCACAACGTTTTTTTGGATAAAATTGAGAAGTACGCTTTTTACCTCATATTGTAACTTAGCAGCAGTTGCTTCTCGAAGTTAGTGTTTGAAAGTTTCCACGCCAGAGTAGTGGCGCAAATCAAAATACGAAACGTGCGCAGTGCGGAGTAGTGGCGCTAATCAAAATACGAGACATGCGCAGTGCCCTCAACGTGTATTGTTGTTTCACGGTTGATTCACCTGATTAAAAAGCGTTTGCACAGAAAAAATAAAAACGACAACATAGATAGTGCTTCAAGACACTAAGATGTAAATGTTCAGTCACAAAGTACAAGCGCGTGAGTAAAGATAACTAGATATTTTTTTCATAAAATCTACACGTGGCTATTGGCCTCGAAATCGACCTAGAGGTGGGGCTACTGTCGCGCTATCATCATCATCAAAGCGGGGATAGAAGCGCGGTCACTCCTTATGCTCTCCACGTTCGCGCGCGAGACGGCGTAGATTCTTGCGTTTATTTTGTCGCATAATGTCGGTGGAAAAACAATTCTAGCGGAAAATTGTGGGGTACCGTCCGGTGCTTCAGTGAAGATTGAATTGTGTTACCAGTGTGCGGCCTAAATTTAAATAATCGCTCGTGTGGATGCGTCGTCTCCTCTAGGCAGACGTTAGGAAGCATGGATCACCACGACGGATGACTGTCTCCGGGTGAACTGCACTATTTATGTTAAATATATATATATATATATATATATATATATATATATATATATATATCGGTTTAGCAGCGTGGGAATTCAACAAAACATTGAATTAAAACCCGGAAAACATAATACTGGTACTGTGGGCTGTGAAATCGCAGGTTTGCGTTTCTTTTTTTTAATTTTAGCTTTTGCAGTAATATAAATATTTAGAATGAAGAGAAGTTAGTGTTGTTTTGGAAATCGTCGTGCTATTGAGTTCCTCTAGAGTCAATGTTTCCCTTTATCGTGCCATGGTGTGGGTAAGTTTTTCGCACTCTGAACAATTCTACTACGTTGCGATCAGTAGAGAGTGATTCTTCTAGTTGCGATCCGCAAACTGCATGTTGGCAGCACAACTGAAACAAGTGAAACGAAGTGTTCTAATATATCTGCCGCGAGTGTAATGAACTAGTGCAGTGGTTCTCAACCATTGATGTTTCGCGGACCCCTTGTAGATAGGCGGAGGTGATAACGAACCTCTTTTGTGTGAAGGGAATAGAAAGGTATAGATTAATCATGATAATGATTTTATAAATGAATATAACTATTTTCTAGTGTGTCTTATCTCAATGACATACACATGAAAGAACTCACCCGAAAATTGAAACATTTCTTCTCAATGTGAAAAAAGACAACTTACATTGCTGGGCTTGACTGATGAGACAGGGGTTCGTGGACCCCTAGGATGCCATCGCGGACCCCAAAGACTCCGCGGATCCCCATTTGAGAACCACTGAAGATAGTGTAACGGAGCAGCGCAGCAACGTTGGGGTTATTAAATACTCTTCTCGGTAGTGTGGGTTCACCCGCTTCAATCTTCTTGGTGATGGCCGCGGATGTCAACAGGCGAATATTATAAGTTTCTAGCTAAATCATCTTCTATTCAAACATAGTAGACTCTGCAACTCCAGCAAACGACCCGCACCACGGCACATACAGCCTCGGCCGCAGCGACACTCTTTTACTCATGAGGGCTAGTAACCTTCACGAGACTTTCAGATCACCCTCCGCCTTCACCTAACGCATATCGGGACTGGGCAGTTTATCCATTAATCTTTAGATTATTCGAGTGATGCTCTAATTGCGATTTTGTTTTTGCCGTTTAATCGGAATCTTGTGCTGGAGAAAGTCAGCAAAAACTAAAAGATGCCTGTTCTAATATTTCTGACGTCTTTATGTCTTTTATGACACAAGCATGCACGGTAAACCAGTTCAACGTGCTTGTGATTGTCACCGAGGGTGATATTATACTGTTCAAATAATAACTTAGAAATTACTTCACTTTAAAAGACTTCCCGTGTTCATATTTCTGTAGGCGTCACAACGAGAAGCCTAAAATTCGAATGCAATGTGCCATTTATGACATAGTAAAAATAGTAAAAAATGTGTAGTTTTAACGTATTTCATGCAATATGACCGGCGAAATATCAACGAACTGATTTATCGATTGGTTAGTCCGTTAAAGGGTAGCGATCAGTCGGGTTAATTTTCTAATCAAACTACAGCTCCAATTAGCATTCAATGTTTAATGACAGCTATTGTATGTGCGAGATAACATAAATACGTGGGACCAGCGGTCGTATACGAACCAACACACTGAGATTATGGAACCTTCCGACTTCATAATAATCGCTTTGCTGGATTTCCACGCATGTGAAACGATACAACACAACCTTTAGTAAGAAGAAACGACAACTAAAACATCAAACATTTAATAAGGAGTGTCAAGCTGAGCCGAAAACAGGCTTGTGTCGTCGATGGCCACACTTCTGAACGTGCGCCCGTAGCAGACGACGCACGGCGGTATCCCGCTTTCGTATGTTTCCAATTTCGTCCGCACGGTGGCGGCACGGTTCGATCTCGAGGCGAATATTCGGGTCGTGACTCGCGAGAAAGAACGTATTCACAATTTTGTGCAGGGCCAACTTGACACTCGAAATGTCGGAATAGACGATTTGGAAAGTGCAAGGAATGGCTAAATTGCACCCGTTCAGTGATATATTATTCATAAAACACTGGAAAGTAACGACAAAAGTAACGTCGTTACTTTCATCGTTACCTCAGAAAAAAGTAATAGAACTACGGTTACAAGTTACATTTTTGAAAAGTAACTCGTTACAGTTACAAGTTACCAAAAAAGTAACGAAATTGCAGTAACGCGTTACTAGTAACGCATTACTATTCAAGACTGCGTATATGTGACAAGGGGTGTAACGTCTACCCCCCCGCTATTTTTTAGAGTGCTCAGCCTACAAACCCTCTACAGCTGGACTCTCTGACAACAGAGGAAAACACGTGGAACAGCAAACATTCGAACGGCTGTACAGTGGTACATGCTGCATTAGTAGCAGAAAACGTGGAACCTGTGAGGAGTGACAGTTTGCGTGAGAAAAGCTTTGGCATTTTAGCTTCAGGACACTTTGATTTAGCTAAAATCTCGGTTTTAGAGCCTAAGGGACTAATAACGCGCTAGACACCCTTGCTTACGTTTGTTGTGCATTACTTGAGGGATGATATAAACAAGTCCACAGATACCACCAGTTGAGTCCATTGAAATACTATCCGAATCCAGCAAAGGTCAAAAACGAGCAATGTACATAATTATAAATAAATGTTGGTTCTTTCTTTACTTTGCCCATGTACTTTGGCTGTCTCACTTGTGATTCTCCCTTCATGACCCAGAGTCTATTTAACATGTTGCTCGAGCAGCATGCAGCTTTTCTGCTTCGGCGTTTTTGTTTAAAATCAAAGATACCAAAAACAAACAAAAACGAAATAGTATACATAACCTGCCGATTCATTCAGACCATCAGTATCATTGATTGTGTGATATGTAAATTTATAGTGATGCTCCTGCAATTGTGGCCATATTTATTCATTTTCATATACCAGCTGTTATTCATGCGTTGCCTGCCCTGTTAACAATACGTGAAATGTTGGAAGTTTCGCCTGCAGCTATATGCCATACCTCAATAAAACCACGGAAGAAAATTCACACTTCCTACAAAGACAAATGCGCATAATACAGTTAATAGAAACGAGCGCGCCGACAGCTAACTTCGTCACAGCCTCCACAGGACGAGCGGGGCGAGTCAGCGAAAAATTCTGTCCTCGCCGTGACGTCACCCCGGTTCGCCGTAAGGGGGCGCCACGCAAACTTCTCGGGGCCAATAGAGCCAGAAAATCGGCTTCTTTATCTTTAATTAGGCGTTTTAAATTATACTGTTTTTTTTTTTAATTAAAATTTCTTACATTTAAAGTCGCAAAATGAGGGCCATCAACTAAGGGAGGGTAAGGAGGAGTGGGAGGAGGAGAAAGGAGAGAGAGGGTGGGTTTTGCGTATACGTGAATCTCTATAGCGTGAAAGGGTGGATTTTCGCTTACTCGGGACGGTGCTGCAGCTAGGCGGCACCTCTTTTTTTTTTTGTCACTTGCTGTCGTTAGCGTCCTTAGTGCTGACTGTTGTGTCCATTTCGATTGGGGGCTCCTTCTTGCGGTCTGGTGACGTGTGGTCTTCTGTTTTATCTGCTGTCTGCCTAGTTACTTTCAACGTTTCCTGGGTGTCTTCCTGCTTGGTCTCCTGGCAAGCTGTTGCGAACGCTTGCGTGGTCGCGCTGGCTTGACTCTCAGAAAGTCCTTTGTCAGTTGTGGCCTTGCTGTGATCAGAACTCGGAGGCCACGGGGTCTCTAGGCCTCTCTCGTGAAGAAAAGACCTCACCGCTAGCGTTTACCACTTCGGTGATGTCAATCAATAGTTCCGAATTGGCGTCTGGTTTGATGAGAGAAACTCATAGCACGGTTGCATATAGCTAGAGTAGCACTCATCACTTTCATGACCAAATCCGTTGCAACGGGCACACTTTGGAGTACGACACTGTCTATGGATGTGGCCGACCCTTTAGCATCCTGCACATGAGGGTGGCCGTCCGGTCATGACCACAAGACACTGGGAACCGGCGACTTTGAGCAGATGAAGCACCTTTTACGTTGTCGCTGTGTCATATGTTTTGTCAGACAGACCTCTGTGTTCATCGTTTCCATGTTTTCCATCCCTGGAACTCCTCACTTTTCTCGCGTCGCGCTCCGCGCAGTCCCACAGAACGCCAATGCCCCTGAAGGGGTGTCCAAACAGGATACTACAAAACTCACGACTCCGGCAAATCGTGCGGCGCTCCGCTTCCGGCCGTCGGGGTGAAACCTCCCCCCGCTAAAGCTGCCGGGGGGGAAGCTTCCCCCCGCTAAATTTCCCCCTCGCTTCCTCCACGGCGGCCTTGCTCTGCTCATCACGTGGGTCCGGAGAGCCACTCACACGCTCTGTTGGCTCTCGGTCAATCGCTCAAGGCCCCTGCCGTTTTTCAAGTCCCGAAAACGGGAAAGGAAACGACACGAAGGTGAGGAGGTGAAGGCTTTTCGCGCGAAACCGATACGAAACCGCATCGGACGCCATCACGACGAAAGTGAATCTCGACAAAGAAAGCAGATCCGAGGCGGGCGAAACGCACCCTTCGACCCAGGAATGTTCCATATCCACCCGAAGCTAGACCTCCTTGGCCTTCCAGACGAGGCGACGGCGGTACGCGAGGGCGTTCGCGAGGTCAGCCAGACGCAGGTGGCGTGTGGCGTCAAATCTGACGAGCACCGACGTCAGAGAAAAGTGGAGGAGGCGAGGAGAGGAGATCGTGATCGTGAAAGTTTTTACGACTCCTGCAAAAAATTTTACGACTCCGACGAATCGTAAAAATTGAAGCGTCCGCTTCAATTTTCACGATTTGTCGGAGTCGTGCGTTTTGTAGTGTCCATGTTTGGACAGCCCTTCAGCCGATCTTCTTATCCTCTCTCCGCACAGCCCCACAGAACCCGATAGGGAGTATTCGTAGACCGCGTTTCCCCCTCCTCTAAGCCTTCCGTAACGAAGAAGCCACTACTGCGGCTGCGCGCCGATGGCCTTTACTGTAGAGTTCCGAATATTGTAGCGGGTTGCGGAGAGCGTCGAGGGACGGCGAAAACGATCTACGAAAACGATCTACGAAAACTCCCTATTGCCTCAGCGATCTTCTTATCTTCTAAATACAGCGGCAGCCAGAGAAGCTTGATCTTTACATCTTTAGAATTCGGATCTATTATGAGACATTTTTTTCCTTTCACGTTCAGTTCTTTCAGCCTTTCCGCGGCTGCGGAGGGCTTGCGAGCGTTGCTACCCAAAAATGGCTCATCTGAAACTGCCCAGGGAGAGCACTTCACTCAAATCTATTACATCCTTTAGTCCGATCGCGAAAGTCTATCGCACGATATAGGGCCGGCCTGTAAGATCAGCATGGAGAAAGACGGAATTGAGGCATAAGGCCCCCGGAGGGAAACCTGGAAGGAGAATCCTGTACTCATCTTGCCCACTGAGCACAAGACGTCTCGTAGCCGTCTTCAAATGGCTAAACTAAGCTAGAGACGTCTTGGGCTACGCAAGACGTCTATAAGACATCTTTAGAAGACGTCTCAAGACGTCTTGATGTAGAAGTCTAAAAGAGATCTCAAAGAGACGACTCGCGTCTCTTTGAGACGCGAGTGGTTTTGTAGTCGTCTCTAAGATGTCTAGGAGACACCTTGCAAGACGTTTCGTAGCCCCAAAAAGAGGGAGCGTTAAGGCCACGGTCCCACTGATGGTGGCAATTTAGGTACTTTTTGGCAGGTCATTACTCATCTCCTTTTATATACTGGTTTGTGCGATTGATGTCATTCGAAAGGCAATGCAATCCTCTTTCATTTGATATTATGTATGTATTGGTTTATATTGTTCATGCGCATTTGTAGCGTTGCGAATATGATGGCGCGGACCCTCACTTGTTCCGCTGGTTCATGTTTTATGAACGATTCATTAAAGATAACACGGTTCCAATTGAGCAGTTTTGTTAAGATGATGTCGGAGCAGAATGTAACGATATACTTTTTTGGTATTTGCACTACTTTGTTTTTTTCAGCTCTCCAAATATTTCCCTAAAATTGGAAATTTTCAGCACAAATATGTTTTTAATCACAAACGCTAGGGCAATAAAATTAGCTACAGATGTAGTGCTTATAATTGGTAATATGCAAAAAAAAGTTAATGTCGTCTAAAGTTGTTTTGTTTAGATATTCTATATCAAATGTAGCACTTTTTTTTGCTTCGAGTCATGGTAATTCAAGTGCCGCTGAGTAAATAATTAAAGTATGGTAAAATCTTTTATAACATTTAGAACTACAATAGTTGCCCAAGAGGTGGACGGTGGCTTTTTTTTTATTTTCAAAGTCATAACACTCCGGGAGCCCTTCAAGCTTACCTGTTTTTGACGCACATCTTTTTTGGACGTTAAACAGATTTATTGGCATCTAATAACATTTATTGCATGGAATAGATATACATTGCGATTTATTCGATTTCCCAATAATCTTGCTTTGGTTTCTTGATAGTTGTAGAGCTTAGCTAATTTTAAGAACAATTAAAAACTGTTTGGGTGTTTTGTTGCGCTACCTGGCCGATGGCAGACAAAACTGCTGATTTATAAGTTCAAAACATTTTTGAGGGCGGCGTTGGCATCTGTATCATCATCAATCTCCGTGTCGTTTTACCTTCACATTTAGAAAATATATTTGAAGATTTACTATCGATAAATGAACGGTTTAAGTACTGGGTCAGGTTAATAAATCTAAGACAAATAATTACACAAGCGTAGCGTGATATAAAGTGTTCATTATTCGATATAATTGAAATCAATAAACGATAAAGACGAAGAGGGAAAGAATGCACCCGAGTTCACTTCATGCCTAGAGTCACTAAATGAGCTGCGCTTAAAGTATCGGCACTCCGTTCCCCAAAATTGTTTTTGGCGCCGCCATTTTGGGTCTTGTGCAGAGCAAACGCAACTGCCGATCGTAATGATCCAAAAGTGCGACTTCCTCTGCATTAGATGCTGTGCTGGAAGCTGATGCAATATTGCTATGCTCTGTCGCGGGTTGTTTAAACATTCGTGGAGGACGGAAAAGCGTTTCCTGTGATTTTATATAAAGCTTCAGATAACTGGCAACCATGATTTTAAGCCACAATATGGTCAAGTGTCGTTACTCTGAAGCGTAGCTAATTTACTGGCACTAGCGGGAACAATGAGGAAGAGGCAGGTGTCAAAAGGTAGTGGCTTGTGGAATCCAGGGGGCTCACGTCATGGCCCCTCCAGGTATCACCAGCTTCTTGAACAAGGGCATGAATAGTGTCATTAAATAAGCTACGCTTCAGAGTAGCGACACTTGGCCATATTGTGGCTTAAAATCATGGTTGCCAGTTTTTTGAAGCTGTATCTGAAATCACAAGAAACGCTTTTCCGTACTCCACTTTAAACAGTTTGCGACAAAGCAAAACAATATTACATGAGCTTCCTAACACCGAATCTAATGCTGAGGAAGTCGCAATTTTGAATCATGACGATCGGCAGTTGCGCCTGCTCTGCACAAGCACCAAAATGGCGGCGCCCACGGGGAAGAGAGTGCCGATACTCTAAGCGCAGCTCATTTATTGGCCCTACTTCCCGCGAACCTCCTTTCCCCTGCACTCTAAAAAAGGGGTGTAGTACTTACACCCAGTGGGGTGTATGTCACTTGTCCCATATACGACACCCCCATGGGTATATATGCGACATCCCAAATGGGGTGCACACATGCACCTCATTTTGAGGTGCACATGTGCACCTTAGCGGGTATATGAGGCACACCCCACCCCGGGGTGTACATATATTCCCTTTCTCACTTACTGGAAAAATGATACACCCCATTCTTAGGTGTACATATATACTGTTTCTCACTTACTGGGGATACTGATACACCCCATTCTTAGGTGTACATATATCCCATTTCTCCCTTACTGGGAATTCTGATACACCCCATTCTTAGATGTACATATATTCTGTTTCTCACTTACTGGGAATACTGAAACACCCCATTGTTAGGTGTACATATATCCCGTTTCTCCCTTACTGGGAATACTGATACACCCCATTCTTAGGTGTACATATATCCCATTTCTCCCTTACTGGGAATACTGATACACCCCATTCTTAGATGTACATATATTCGGTTTCTCACTTACTGGGAATACTGATACACCCCATTGTTAGGTGTACATATATGCCGTTTCTCCCTTACTGGGAATACTGATACACCCCATTCTTAGATGTACATATATTCCGTTTCTCACTTACTGGACATACTGATACACCCCATTGTTAGGTGTACATATATCCCGTTTCTCCCTTACTGGGAATACTGATACACCCCATTCTTAGGTGTACATATATCCCATTTCTCCCTTAATGGGAATACTGATACACCCCATTCTTAGATGTACATATATTCTGTTTCTCACTTACTGGGAATACTGATACACCCCATTGTTAGGTGTACATATATCCCGTTTCTCCCTTACTGGGAATACTGATACACCCCATTCTTAGATGTACATATATTCCGTTTCTCACTTACTGGAAATACTGATACACCCCATTGTTAGGTGTACATATATCCCGTTTCTCCCTTACTGGGAATACTGATACACCCCATTCTTAGGTGTACATATATCCCATTTCTCCCTTACTGGGAATACTGATACACCCCATTCTTAGATGTACATATATTCTGTTTCTCACTTACTGGGAATACTGATACACCCCATTGTTAGGTGTACATATATACCGTTTCTCCCTTACTGGGAATACTGATACACCCCATTCTTAGATGTACATATATTCCGTTTCTCACTTACTGGAAATACTGATACACCCCATTCTTAGGTGTACATATATTCCGTTTCCCCCTTACTGGGAAAACTGATACACCCCATTCTTAGGTGTACATATATTCCGTTTCTCACTTACTGGGAAAACTGATACACCCCATTCTTAGGTGTACATATATTCCGTTTCTCACTTACTGGGAAAACTGATACACCCCATTCTTAGGTGTACATATATTCCGTTTCTCACTTACTGGGAATACTAATACACCCCATTCTTAGGTGTACATATATTCCGTTTCCCACTTACTGGGAATACTGATACGCCCTATTGCTAGGTGTACACATATTCCGTTTTCCACATCCTCCGCACTTACTGGGAATACCAATACACCCCATTCTTGGGTGTACATATATTCTTTTTTCCACGCCTTCTTCACTTATTGGGAATGCAGTTACACCCAATTGTTAGGTGTACTCATATACCGTTTTCCACACCCTTCTCACTTACTGGGAACACCGATAAACCCCATTCTTAGGTGTACATGTGCGAAGTCGACAAAACTAACACTAGAACATTTTCCATCAAAATGTCTTTGCAGCTTTATTTCCAAGCTTTTAACCGTCAAATGATGGTGTTTTGTGTCATTTTCATGTCCCATTTGTCAACCCGAAATACAATTAAGCCGTCAATCCCACATTCTATCGTCCTTTCATTAAACGGTCTGGCACTATTTTGACGTTCTAATTGTCTACCTGAAATACAACTGAGAGCTTTTGTGTCATTCCTGCGAATATAACATTGTCAGGATCATGCAATATTTGATAAAGTAAGCTACAAAAATTGGCATCTGTTCTGACATATTCATTGCTCATAAACACTGGATGAAACATATACTACAAAAATACAGATGGAACTTGCGGCTTGCTCTGTGGTCTGACGAAAGGCATGCGCCAGAAACGTCGCTTGTTTCCTTCCTTCTTCTTTTAGCATGTCTTATCTCTCACCCTTTTAGTTTTGTGCCTTGGGTGTGGACCAGCAAGAAGAGCCATGGAGCATTCCTGAAAAGCAAAACGTAATTGTATACACACTTTACTTAATGAGCAGTATCAAAGAAACAATAAATCAGTCAACTTCATAAATATTTTGCACACCATTGAAGAATAGTGCGGTGGAAAGTTTACCACTTTAGATACAGGTGCAAGGCTGGCCAATCGAAAACACAGATACAAAAAAAGCATGGGTTTCCAATATATTTAAACAACTGATTTTGGTGGTTTTCAACAATGCCACCCTGTTTCTTATTGCAACTGTGTTTATTTTTACTATTAAAACGCACAATTAGCCGAAAAATGCCACAAGCAACCTTGTTTTCAGTGGCCGCCAAACCAGATAAACGAATGCCAACATTAGTAGTGTCCTAATGCAAGCTTCCTTTAACAAAATTAGGAACATCTAAAACAGTGTTCGCAAACTCATTTGAGTGTAGAGGCCAAAGAGCCCACCCCCAAAAGGTCGAGGGCTTATGTAAGGCACGGGGGGAGAGGGGGCTGGGGGGTGAAGCAATTTGTTAAAGGGACGTTGCGCTCTCTACATTTTGTAACTTGCAATTTTGACAGTGACATTTTTAGCTGGGATTCAGTTGTAGCGCTCCTTTTATCCCTTCCCTGATGCAATCACAAGAATTAAAAGGGTACTGCCGCCAACATACTGGCATTTTGTAAGAGGACAAGCGAACAGTACATTGTTGTTCCCGTTGCTTACTTCACTAAGGATATATTCAAGCTCAACACGTCTAGAAAGAATGTCTTCAGTCGACAGTTCCTACTTTTCTGAGAATTTTCGATAGCACCAGTCTGAGAGAATACTTGTATTTTAATGGTGATACTTTCTGAGGGCGAGGATCCAGAGCTCGTAAATTTATCTTTGGTGGTTGCTTCCGACAAGCGAGAGTTCATGCAGTTGAGGTGCATCCCTGAGCAAAGAGCTCGTGGTCACAACCAACCAGCGAAATTGTCGTGCGGGTGCTATATACTACAAAAAGACGGAAAGGAAAAATAGAAACTAAACACCTTACAAATAAAAATTGAACAATATTAACTATGTGAATATGTTATAAGAGCAAAGCTACGTTTTGAGCGTAAATGAATTAGCGACATGATATCGTTATAATGCATGCCATTTGTAATGCTCGTTATGAAAACGGGGCCTTGCAGCTGGTTTCTTGTGGGCCGTGTTCAAGCAAGTCGTGAGCTGCGTGTCCAAGCACTGAGCAGATTAATTTTATTCACAGTTATCTATTATCTGCCAGAGCATCATAATGTCACGAATGACAAGTGATGAGGCGATAATAACTGAGCAAACTGAACGTTTATTGGGGCGAACTTGTGCCCAAAAATAAAGAAGGAAACAAAAGATAACAGTAGATAACAAGAGAGCGTCGCGAGCGTCGAAGGCGGCGAAGCAGCAAGATCGAACGCTGAGGCGAAACTGACTGCGGCTCGCAACGCGGAGCCTCTTATGTACACGCGTGGGGTTCTGGAAGATTCGGCGTAGAAGGTTCTGCGTGTAGAACATTCCGACCTCGAACGAGCAACACGGTTCTCGAATTTACCAGAACTTCGTCGGAGTCAGAGTCAACAAAAATGCGTCCACGCGGCCAGGAATCGAACCCTAGCTTTCTGCGTGGAAGGCATACGCGATAACTGTTAAGCCACGAGCGCGCTGCCTGCTTGGTCAGCTGCGCTCGCGGCATTACTCCACCCTTTAAAAAGTGCATCGCCCCAATGCAACACAAAACAAGACAAAACAAATAAAAATGACGGTAAACTAAAGAGTCATTAGGAACACATAAGGTCCACAGTCCTATCGCGCGTAGTACGGCTATAGGCGCACGACGTGGACGACTTCAGGTCGTGGTGGGCGGCGTGATGATGTTCTTGTTCCGTCGGGCATCACCTCGTAGTTCAGATCCCCGAGTCGACGAAGCACTTTGTAAGGTCCAAAGTAGCGCTTCAGGAGTTTTTCGCTGAGACCACGACGGCGGATCGGTGTCCACACCCACACCCTGTCTCCGGGTTGGAAGTGGACGTCCCGACGGCGAAGGTTGTAGCGGCCAGTGTCGATACGTTGTTGCGCTTGAATCCGGAGTCGGGCGAGCTGACGGGCTTCTTCTGCACGTTGGGCAACCACCTTGGCGTCATCGCTTCCGTCGACAGCCGGTTCGTGGGGTAACATCGCGTCCAGCATTGTCGTCACTTTGCGACCATGAACCAGTTGAAAGGGTGTAATCCCGGTGGTCTCTTGCACGGCCGTGTTGTAGGCAAAGGTGACATACGGCAACACCTCGTCCCATGTATTGTGCTCCACGTCGACATACATGGAAATCATGTCGGCGATGGTCTTGTTGAGTCTTTCCGTCAGACCGTTGGTCTGCGGGTGGTACGCCGTGGTGCGACGATGGCTGGTTTGGCTGAGATGAAGGACTTCTTGCGTCAGCTGGGCCATGAACGAGGATCCACGGTCTGAGATCAGGACTTCGGGAGCGCCGTGCCGGAGGACGATGGATTCAATGAAAAACTTGGCAACTTCCACAGCAGTTCCGGAAGGAAGGGCTTTCGTTTCGGCGTACCGCGTGAGAAAATCTGTGGCGACGATGATCCAGCGATTTCCTGACGTCGACGGCGGAAAAGGGCCAAGTAGGTCCATTCCCATCTGCTGGAAGGGTGCTGTTGGCGGAGGAATTGGCTGCAAGAGTCCGGCCGGCCTCGTCGGAGGTTTCTTGCGTCGCTGGCTTTCATGGCATGATCGTGTGTATAGGTGGACGGTTTTGGGGAGCTTGGGCCAGTAATACTTTTCACGAATACGGGCCAGTGTCCGGCTGTAGCCAAGGTGTCCGGACGTCGGGTCGTCGTGGCAGGCTTGAAAGATCTCCTCCCGAAGGTCGGTCGGGATTACCAGCAGCCACGGCGAGTTGTTGTTCCCAAAGTTCTCTTTGTAGAGTACACCTTGTCGAATGGCGAAGGTCGGCAGTACTCGTGAGAAGACACGTGGCACGGTACTCCCGCCCCCTTCCAGGTGCTCTATTAGTGCGCGCAGTTCAGGATCGTCTCGTTGACGTCGGGCCATGTCGTCGGTGTTCACTGCGCCCAGGAAACACTCGTCGTCATCGTCGTCGCTGCTGCCGGAAGGTGTTTCGACGGGAGCTCTGGAATGGCAGTCGGCGTCGCTGTGCTTGCGGCCTGACTTGTAGACCACGGTCATGTTGAACTCTTGTAGTCTTAGACTCCATCGAGCGAGCCATCCTGACGGGTCCTTGAGGTTCGCCAGCCAGCAGAGCGAGTGGTGGTCTGTGACTACGCGGAACGGGCTCCCGTATAAGTACGGACGAAACTTCGTGATTGCCCAGACGACCGCAAGGCATTCTTTCTCAGTAGTGGAGTAATTTCTCTCCGCCTTGGACAATGTCCGACTTGCGTAGGCGATGACTCGATCGGTGCCTTCTTGTACTTGAACCAGTACCGCGCCAAGTCCTGCGTTACTTGCGTCCGTGTGATTCTCGGTTTCCGCATCCTGGTCGAAATATCCAAGAACAGGAGGAGTCTGCAGTCGTCGCTTCAGCTCGTCAAATGCCTGCTGCTGCTCCTTGGCCCATTCGAACTTCTGGGCGTCCTTCGTGAGGTTTGTGAGCGGTGCGAAAATTCTTGCGAAATCTCGAACGAAGCGCCGATAGTAGGCACATAGTCCAAGGAACCTTCGCACGGCCTTCTTGTCTCTTGGCGCTGGAAATTCCGCGATGGCGCGAGACTTCTCTGGGTCTGGGCGAATGCCTTCGTTACTAACCACGTGACCTAGGAACTTCAGTTCGTCATAGGCGAACCGACACTTTGACTGCTTGAGAGTGAGTCCGGCGGTCCGTATGGCTCGGAGAACAGCTCGGAGTCGTCGCAAGTGCTCGTCGAATTCGCCGGAAAACACTACGACGTCGTCGAGGTAGACGTAGACAGCTCTGCCACTTCAGTCCTGCCAATACGGTGTCCATGACACGCTGGAAAGTTGCTGGCGCCGTGAATAGTCCGAAGGGCATCACCTTGAACTCGTACAGTCCATCCGGCGTGACGAAGGCTGTCTTCTCTCGGTCCCGTTCGTCGACTTCGATCTGCCAGTATCCGCTCTTCAGGTCCATCGATGAAAAGTATCGAGAGTGGCGCAGCCGGTCTAACGTGTCGTCGATGCGGGGGAGTGGATATACGTCCTTTTTTGTCACTGCGTTTAGCTGTCGGTAGTCCACGCAGAACCTAAGCGTCCCGTCCTTCTTCTTAACCAGTACGACTGGAGAGGCCCATGGACTGCTTGAAGGTTGGATTATGTCGTCGTTCAGCATTTCTTGAACTTGCTCCTGGATCACCTGCCTTTCTTTAACAGAGACTCTGTATGGAGATCGATGCACAGGGCGCGCGTCGTTCTCGGTAACGATGCGGTGCTTCGCAGCGGCTGTTTGGCGCACCTTCGACGACGTCGCAAAGCAGTCACGGTATTCGGCGAGGAGGTTAATCAGCTGCCGTCGTTTCGGGTCCGGAAGCTTAGTGTCGATGTCGAGCTGCGCTGGCGACGTACCGTCTTGCTGAGGTGGCGGGGATTCGTCAGTAATGGCGGCGATTTCGGCGGAGTTTCGGAGTTCCTCGACGTGGCCAACGGCTGCACCTTTTTTTAGGTGTTGCGTTTCATTCCGGAAGTTTGTCACGAAGACCACAGTGTGGCCATCTTGAAGCTCAGCTACTCCTCGTGCGACGCCTATTCCTCTTCCTAGAAGCAACTGGAGGTTGCCTTCCAGAACAACTTCGCCGCGGGTAGCTGTATCGGCCACGACGGGTACGACAACACTTGATCGCGGCGGCAGGTTCACGTGGGCGGCGGCGACTCTTTTGGCGGCTGACGCTGTTTGGGGTTTCTCTGAAGGCGGAACAGGCTTCCGCAGCGTCAATCTGTTCTCACCCAGGTCGATGACGGCGCCGTATTCGCACAGAAAGTTCATGCCAAGAATGACATCTCTGGAGCAGTCTTGTAGAACGACGAACTTTTCCGGACACGTCTCGCCGTGGATTTCGACGCGAGCAGTGCACCTTCCGACGGGCGTGATGAGATGTCCTCCTGCGGTTCGTATTTGGGGTCCATCCCACGGCGTCATGACTTTGCGAAGGCGGCGAGAGAGCCTCCCACTCAAAACGGAGTAGTCTGCTCCGGTGTCGACGAGTGCCGATGCGTCATGGCCGTCGATAACAACTTTTAGGTTTGGACACCGTGGCAGGGGCGTCGGTGCGATGCGGGGCGTCGGGAGAGTGGGAGCGCTCCGGCGTTTTTGGAGGCTGTTTGCTTCCGTCGTCTTCGGCAACGTCACCTCCAGGCGTTGCCGCACTTAGTTTTCCCGGACACGGAGGGGAGACAGGCTCTCTCGGCGAGGTCGTGGCGCTGGGGACGCTGAACGTCGTGCCGATGGGGAGCGGGCTTCACGGCGGAGAGACGACACTGGGGAGGGCGAACGTCGGAGGTACTCCTCGATGTCGCGAGGGCACTCGTCGTACCTTGGGCGCGGGTCGTTCGGGTGGAACCCGCGCAGCCCCAGTTGTCTGTAGGGGCATCGGCGGTAAATGTGGCCGGCTTCACCGCAGTGATAGCACAACGGGCGTCGATCATCCGTCCTCCACACGTCGGTCTTTCGTGGCGCTGCTGGTTCTGGGTGGGCGTGCGCCTGATCTTCCTGGCGTCGGAAAAACTGCGGTGCTGGAGGTTCCCGTCGGGGTGGCGTCGTATAAGTGTGAGCAGAGAGTGGTGGTCGTCGGGTAGCTGCGGCGAAGCTCAGCGTCGGTGGTTCGGGAGTGGCGCTGACATGAACTTGTGGCTGAGCGCCTGCTGAACTTCTGCCCGGACAACCTCGGCGATTGAGGGCGAATCCGGGCTTGCGGCGGCAGGAAGAAGCTTCCTGATTTCCTCTCGCACGACGTCCCTGGATGATCTCGCGTAGGTCCGGGCCGTTGCAGCTGGACGTCGAGAGGGCAGCGACGCCGGGAAGTCGCTGGTAATGGGAGGCCCGTGCTTGAAGCGCACGTTCGATGTTTGTGGCTTCCTTGACAAAATCTTCGACGGTGGCTGGGGGGTTGCGGACAAGGCCACCGAAGATGTCGTCTTTTACGCCTCGCATCAGGATCCGAAGCTTCTTTTCGTCGGTGGCTAGAGGGTCGGCGCGAGCGACCAGGCGCAGAACATCTTCTACAAAGCTGGTGATGGTCTCGCTTGCGCCCTGGGTCCTCATTCGAAGGAGGTCCTCGGCCCTCTCCCGTCGGTACTGGTTGGTGAAAGTCCGTATCAGCGCGTCCTTGCAGGCGGTCCACGAGGTCAGGGAAGTTTCGCGATTCTCGAACCAGTGCCGGGCAGTTCCTTCGAGTGCAAAATAAAGACTCTGTAGGCGCTGTTCTTCTGTCCATCGGTTGTGCTGGGCCACTCGCTCGTACTGCTGTAGCCAGTCCTCGACGTCTTCATAGGGCTCACCATGGAACGACACGGGCGTACGGGCGGCGACGGGTAGGACAACGACAGGTGGCGTGGTCATCGTCGCGGTCTTCTTCCTCGGTTTCGGTGGCAAGAGTCCAAATTCCGGGGATGGGCCTTTGGCACGGCGGCTTGATCGGGCTTTGGCGTCTTCTGCGAAGGGTAACCTCCCGGGGCTGAGCACGTCACTTGGCGGGCGTGTTTTCGGAGGGGTACGCTCCACGGGCATAGAATGCGATACCCAGCACCTCCACCAAAATGTCACGAATGACAAGTGATGAGGCGATAATAACTGAGCAAACTGAACGTTTAATGGGGCGAACTTGTGCCCAAAAATAAAGAAGAAAACAAAAGATAACAGTAGATAACAAGAGAGCGTCGCGAGCGTCGAAGGCGGCGAAGCAGCAAGATCGAACGCTGAGGCGAAACTGACTGCGGCTCGCCACGCGGAGCCTCTTATGTACACGCGTGGGGTTCTGGAAGATTCGGCGTAGAAGGTTCTGCGTGTAGAACATTCCGACCTTGAACGAGCAACACGGTTCTCGAATTTACCAGAACTTCGTCGGAGTCAGAGTCAACAAAAATGCGTCCACGCGGCCAGGAATCGAACCCTAGCTTTCTGCGTGGAAGGCATACGCGATAACCGTTAGGCCACGAGCGCGCGGCCTGCTTGGTCAGCTGCGCTCGCGGCAATAGTCTGCACAATGGTGACTATAATCCGAGTCACTTGTTGCGCGCAGTACAGGCTAAGGCAATGCCTGGCGAGGAAAAAAGGGCAAGCACTAGAAAGGGCGGGTGAGGAGAGTAACCTCCTCTCCTATCTAACATTCCTAGTGCTTTCCCCTCTCTCCTAACCCTCCCCTCCCCTTCCTAGTGCTCGCCTTTTCTCTCTTTGAATGGCGTTGCATTCACCTGCACTAGACACAACTAGTGACACGGAGTATAATTGAAGGACGGTACACTCACAGATGTCAAAGCACTTGAAGAGTTAGCAACTTCGGTGCAATGCCGCAGGTAGCACCTTTGTATCGCCCTTTAGATGGGTTGATTTGCCCGAAGTACCTGGAAAATAATAAGAATGATAGAATAAATCAATCTGCTATAAACCAGGGCTGGGCAGAGACACTCCAAAAAGTATTCGGGAATACAAATACTCAGATACATCTGTTTTAAGACCCAAAATACAGATACTGAGATACATTTGTCTTTTATGCAATGGTATATCCCCGAGACACTTCTGCGAAACCGGCGAAAAAGTATTCAGGAATACAGACTCTTATGGACCGACACGCTGTTTGCAAACAAGCCCGTGTTTGCCCACACTAGGTGTGGGCACCGCGCGTGCGCAGAAAACGAATTCGCGTGAAGCGCGTGCGCGTGAAGTGAAGCGTCTGCGCATGCGCAGTGCCGTCGACAGCGCCAACGCAGCTGCATGACGTCAAGGCCGCGTGTTGGTCTACAGAAATGCATTTGTTCCCGAACGGTGCTTGGTGGGGGGGGGGAGTAGTTCGTGGCGAATATGTATGGTCAGTGGCGCACCAACTTGTTTTCGAGTGAGGACGGGGGGGGGGGGGGGGAGCTGCAGGGGCGATGCCTTTGGTATCCCTTGGGCGCCGCCGGCCAGTCTCTGCCCTGCCCAGTGGCGGCTGTTTGAGGGGGGGGGGGGAAGCACATGCCTTGACCCCCCCCCCCCTCTGAGAACTGGGGGGCAAGTGCCCCCGTTTCCCCCCCCCTCCCCAGTTGGTACGCCCATGTGAATGGTATCTATGCTTTGCTCCTTTTTTGTGCCATTTTATGATGTTACTCCTTACCTCAAACTCTTTATTTATCATTAATGCCGCTAAAGAAAACATGTCCCCCACGTTGAACCACATAGTTGCAGAACGGTAAAGACTGCTTGACATGCTTGACGAAAGGCATCTGCCCAAAATGAAACCTGTTTTGCTGTGAGGGCACATCTCAAACTGTCGTATTATTAGCTTCCGAGTCACCCATAGTGTGGGGAGATTGAACAGAACCATACTTTTTCTTCAGTGAACTCCTTCACAGCATTCTCTCTCCTAAACTGAAAAGAGTAGAGGGCTTTGTAAAAGGAGCTAATTTTGTTTTTCTTGTCTGTAACCTTTTTTAAACCAGTTTTTTTTTATAATGTCGGATGACAAAGATGAATTATATTACGGAATGGGTTCATATTATAAATTGCGAAGCAACTTGCGTCAAACAGATGTTTTGAACCTTCTAAGATTATATTAAAAAGGACAACAAATGTAACGAGATACCTAAGTCTTCCAAAGTATTGCGATACATCTTAAATGTATTTCACTACTGAGATACAAATAAAGTTTTCAAATGTATCTAAATACAGAGGTACAGACACTCGAAAGTATCTCTAAGATACTATCGCAGTATATTTGTAACCCGATATTGTCCAGCCTGCTATAAACGGTGACTATCACATCTGGTTTTATATGTGTAATACTGTGAATGTGTGACTGGACAGGTTACATACACTGCCTTCTGTGAGATGCAGTATGCTTAAGTGGTGGAAAGACACAATACAAACATGGTCCTTTGTTGATGTCCTCATATTTCACCACATTATTTGTGTGCTAAATTGTAGGCCTATCATCCATGTGCAACTGCTTATGGTTCAATGGAAACTGGGACTACATCACTTTTCCAGTAGCAGGTACAATTAGGATAAAAATATTAAACAGACCTCAGGGTGATATATGAGTAAAAAAAGAGCCCAAGAAATTTCTTGATGATAAATCAGTCAAAAACATCCCCTTCATGTATTGAAGAGAAATGCTATGAAACACAGCAGCTTCTCCCATTAGTAGAGAACATATCTTAAATGGCGACCTGTAGCACAAGACACCAAGATTCGTCCTGTCATGTGCTGTTCTCATCATGTATAACGTTTACCGACTCGCCCAATTAGCTACCTTAGTACATCAAGCTGCATTAACAGAGCTACCAATGGGTATAGCACTTGTGAATGATGCAGTAAATAAAATACAGACACTGTAATTAGGCATGTTTTCATCAATGAACTAATTGTGCAAATATTGAGTAGCGTTCTTCCTTTTGCACGAATGGGAAAAACCTTTCGAGTTATTTTTTTAGCACATTGGCAATAAAGAGAAAGCTTAAAAGCAACAGAATGTAGCAACACCAGAAGAAATCTGTTGCTTCGCATGGTTGACAACATTGTTTCTCAGGAGGAACCGAGCTGTACAGAATATGTGGGTACAGGTAAATTGACTCCAGATAAAGTTGAAGAATGTGCATTATCCTAAGTTGAAGAATAAACAATATCCTGAACATGACTATGAGAAATGTGCACCCATAAACCATTAAATGTTGTGAATTTTTTAAGAGTTTTGATTCACACATGGGATGTTCACAGTGTGAATATTTTAAGTAATTTTGTAGTGTTTCTTTTACAACCTATGTACAAGCTATGTATGTATGTACAAGCTATGTACAAGCTATGTACAAGCTATGTAAAGGGGTCATGCAAGCATGACAATAAGATATGACAATAGAGCAGCGTCCACAGGAACATCAAGTGCTGAAGCGTGTACCTGGCCCGACGGTGTGTCACGTGCGGCGCGATTCTCGTCTGTGCAATAGAAATTAACACACGACCTAAACAAGTACCTAAACCAATTTCATAAATTATGCTTAGGAGTCTGACAAGTAAAAAAGAAAAATGAATCAGTGTCCCCAGGATAGTTGATTACATACCTTGCGAGACGGTGCCATCAAGGCTGTGACGACCCGGGCAAAGTGCAGATCTAGCCTGTGCATCAGAGATTTGAGTCATTAGTACATGGGATATAACCAAGTACCAATCCTAATCACACAATTTAAGCTTAGCAGTCTGACAAGTAAAGAACAAAAGAAAACAGAGTCCGCCGGATAGTTAATTGCTCACCTTGCCAGACGGTGCCTCGGGACTATGGCGGCTTCTGCTAGGTGCAGAGCTTCTGGTCTGTGCATCAGAAAATAGTCATTAGCAAACATGATCTATCCAAGCACCAAGCCTAGTTTCACAAGATACGCTTAACAACCTGAGAAAAAGAAAAACAGACTGCAGCGTAGTTGATTGCTTACCTTGCCAGACAGAGCCTCGTTACTATGCTAGCATCTGTGCTACAAGCAGAGCCTCTCGCTTGTGTATTAGAGATTAGAGTCATTAGTACATTTGATCTAAACAAGTATCTAGCCTAGTCACACAATTTCACTTAGCAGTCTGACAAGTAAAGAAGAAAAAAAAAGAAAACAGGGTCCACAGGATAGTCAATTGCCCTCCTTGCCAGAAGTTGCCTCGGGACAATGACGATCACTGCTAGGTGCAGAGCGCCTGGCCTGTGCATCAGATTAGTCATTAGTAAACGTGATCTAGCTAAGCACCAAGCCTAATTTCCCAATATATGCATTACAACCTAAAACAAAAAAGCAGTCTGCAGGATAGTTGGTTGCTTACCTACCCAGAAGGAGCATCGGGACTATGGCAGCGTCTGTGCTACAAGCAGAGCCTCTCGCCTGTGCAGTAGAGATTAGAGTCATTAGTACATGTGATCTAAGCAAGCACCTAGCCTAATTTCACAATATATGCTTAACAACCTGACAACAAAAAAATCAGCAGGATAGTTGATTGCTTACCTTGCCAGGCGGTGCCCCGGGACTATGGCGGCATCTGTGCTACAAGCAGAGCTTCTCTCCTGTGCGTTAGAGATTTGAGTTATTAGTACACATGATCTAACTCAGCATATCATGTTATCTCACACTTCACAGGTGCGTGAGATGACTTGCATTACAAGCACAAGGAGACACTCGCATTTCTGAATCATTAACACTTCAACACCTAATTGTTGCTCAGTGTGACAAAGTGTATGCTCCACAAATAAAAAATGCAATAAAACATGTACAAATTTACAAATTTTGCCCTAGAAGGAGTCTGACAAGTAGGGTACCAACATGACAATTCACGGTTAGCCGAACTCGAGCTTCGTAAAAGGCAGCGTCCGCGGGTGCAGCCACTGCATATGTTTCCGAATAGAGCTCTCAAAGTAACGCCAAACTGAGCACCACACACACCGAAGCCGGTGAATGCTGTCCTAGAGTTCCTGTATTGGCTCCTTACGGGAGCCAGAGTGTCGCGTCTGTTATCCACATGCCGACACGCCGCTATTCGCCTAGATCCGATCATGTGAGAAGCGAAATCCAAGTACTGTGCAGGAAAGCCACCAATACGGCCGCTTCACCGACGTTGCAAGCACCTCAGTGTACGTTCCCCTGCTTTTGCCTTCTCCTCCTTTCCTGTTGTCCAGGAAAGAAGAAAGAGCGCGTCACTATTCTCCGAATTCAGTCACATGAGGAGCAGAATCCCGTCCCGTGCAGGAAAGCCGGTGCTCCGGGATGAATTTGCAACTCTGGGTCAGGGTTGCCAGGTTGGGCTATAGACAGCCCAATTGGGCTACTTATATTTGTAGTTGGCGGGAAAATGTAAGGGTTGGCTGTTTAGCTATTTTTGGGCTATTTCAGGCACGTAGCCAGGGGGGGGGGGTGCATGGGTCCCCCCCCCCCCCGAAATCATCCGTTTTGCTGGTACCTCCTCTCCCCCCTCCTCCTCCAACAGCACTCTGTCATGGGCGCCCCCCCCCCCAAAAAAAAAATCCTGGCTACGTGCCTGGGCTATTTCATAACCGATATTCAACAATTTTCAAAGCACTTCGTTTTAAAGCTTTAAACATATTTCTAAGCCGGGTAGAGAACAACAATCAACTCAAGAGATTAGGAAAGGAAAATATCCAAATCACAAGCATGAAAATTCAATATGTGGACCCTCATTGGTCTTGGTCGCGGAGGTGCGATATTGTCTTTCTGAAATTTTTCGCTGCGATTTAATACCGCAGGCAGGGGCGGAGGCAGGTGTTTCCAGAGGGAGGGAGGGAGGGAGGGGTGGGGGGGGGGGCAGCTTAACAGATGTTTGAGAACCCCCTTCTTTTGCTACACTAAAATCTGCATGCGGACGCTTTATCCTCTTATTGCCTTCTTCTGTAAATAAATGTCTTATGTCATGTATCATTTTACCAGTGTTCCAAAGATGTTTTAAATACCTTGTATGAAATTTTATGTGTTGGGCTATTTTTATAGCCCGACATTTGGCTACTCTTGGGATATATCTCAGAACATTTTAACGGGTTAATCTGCGAATACCTGGCAACCATGTTCTCGCTCCCGGAGGGGGCCTATACAAAACTCTATGCTGCCTTAGAGTTCCTGCAGAGGCAGCTTACGGGAGCCATAGTTGCGCGTTCATCCCAGTAGCGCCGGCTTTCCTGCACTTCAAGTCTGCTCCTCACGTGACTGAATTCGGCGAATAGCGGCGCCGCGCTCTACTTCCTCCTCTCCTGGAAGACAGGAGAGGAGGCAAAAGCGGGGGAATGTACACCGAGGCGCTTGTACCGTCGATGAAGTGACCGTACCGGTGGCTTTCTTGCACGGCATTTAGAGTCTGCTCCTCACGTGATCGGATATCGGCAAATAGCGGCGCGGCGGCACGTGGAAACCAGACGCGCAACTCTGGCTCCCGCAGGGAGCCTATACAGAAACTCTATGCTGCCCTAGAGTTCCCTTATAGGCTTCCTAAGGGAGTCGGAGGTTAGCGTCTGCTTTCCACGTGCCGCCGCGCCGCTATTCGTCGAGATCCGATCACGTGCCGTGCAAGAAAGTAGACGTTGCACGCAGTGGCGTCACAAGGGGGGCGGGGGTAGTCGCGGCGGGCCACGCGAGGGGGGGGGGGGGGGGGGGTGTCGCGGCGGGCTACCGCCCCGGGTGCCGCTTACCCTCGTGACGCCACTGGTTGCACGCGCTCCGCCGTACGTACCGCTGCTTTTGAGCGCGCCGCACGCCTCGAACGCACGGCGTTGCCAGTCGCAGAATTCAGTCGCGTGAGGAGCAGGATCAACATGCCGCGCAGGAAACACGGCGCTACGGGGATGAACGCGCAACTCTGGCTCCCGTCTGGAACCAGAGTTGCGAGTAATAGGGAACCTGTACAGGAACTCTATGCTGCCCTGTCCCGAAGCGCTATCTTCGTTCCATCATCCGCATTGAAAATCGCCTTACATAACCATACGTGCGAGCGAAGCGGGTAATACGCGCAAGCATGTTGCTTTGTAGTCGAACGACGTTTCATCGACAGATCGTTTTATCGATACGCGGGGATTCATCGTCAGATTGCTTGATCGACAGCACAGATTACCTTTTTTTCTGTAATGAGCCGCCTCAGACTGCTGCCCCGAAGCGGCTAGTACGTGTGGGATACGCGCGTGACGAAGTGTCCCTACACCGTTAAATTCGCGTAACGAGTGTCGATGGAGCGTTAGTGTCGACAAACACGAGTCCATGAAACGTCTGTCCACAAAACGTGTTTTTTTGGGGAAGCGATAGAGACCCGTTGCTCTGAACGACGCCAGCTCTACACGCAAGAATAACGTCTTGAAGCTGCGATCTCGTAGCCGCTTGCACTCTCAGAGAACCGGGCACCGTCACCGCGCACACATGCCACAAACACAAAAGCAAGGAAACTCTGACATAAACAGGAGAAAAAGGAAAGCACGTCCTCAACTAGCAGGTCCATGAATCGCAAAACGCAGCATCGAACGAGTGCATGTAAACGGAAAACTTACCTTTATCGGGCGGGCACATCATGGTTTGTGACTGCAGCTACGTGCCAAGCATCGCTTTGTTCACCGGCGAACCCGATCCGCTTCCAACCACGTTCTAAAAAAAACACGCAAATCAAAATGGCGCAAATGGACGAAGACGTCGTCATCCACCAGGCGAAGCAAAAGTATGGCCGAAGCACGCCGAGATGGAGTTAGAAGGTGAGGAGGTCAAGTCTCCTAGCAACACGAAGGCCAGGTAACGCGCGAAACGCGAAGGTTGTCAGTCGGATGACGTGTAACCGGTGACAGCTAAACAGGACGCGCGCTCGCATTTTGTTTGTTTTCTTGCGCTCCCTGATCGGGCTCCCTCTCCCCTTGTTCAAAGGGGGGGGGGGGGGATGGGACGTTTTTCCCGTTGACGTAGAGGAATATGTACTGCCTAGCTATACAGCCTACACTCCGTTCCACCTTCAGTCCGAGCGCAGTGGACGCCACGAGCTATCCCAGCCGGTCCAGCGCTGGGAGAAAATCGCGTGACCTGTCGGTTTGGCAGAGCGACGGAGGGAGCTCAAGGTCACATGACACTCTCTCCACGCTCGATTGGCTGGGATGGCTCCTAGCGTCCGCTGCGCTCGGACTGAAGGTGAAACGGAGTCTAGCAAACAACGCGCGTGCAAGGCCTCTCCCACCCGTTCCACACCCAAAACGTCAGCCAGATCCTGTTCGCCCGTTGAGACGCTGTGACCTAGATACGGCTCCCCCAAACTTGCGTTTGTCCCCATCATGCGCAATCTTCTGCCCCGAAGTCAACATAAAGCAACCATCTTCCCTCTTTGCTCGGCCAGAAGGAAGAGAGAGAGGGTACTACAATCATTGACTCTCAAACTGATGTTTCTACAAAAGGTCCATTGATTCCAGTGATAAGAACATCGCTGTAAAAGTGACGGCCACATAGTGTGTGTTGGAATAGGATACCGCCCGCTGGTCGCTGTCAAGGCGCAAATCATGGAAATAAACTTGCCGCGCTGTGGTTCGTGCGTTGTTCACGCTCTCGGGAATCTGGCAGGAAGCTGCCGATCTCCGAAAACAAACGTTTGGTGCCAGGAAGCGGCACAGTAAATTCCGCATTTCCCTTTGTCGCTTGCGCCTTCTCGACCGCTAAACTGGATATGCGTGATTGGATCCCCTCTGTAGCCAATTTTGTCAACTACGAGAAGACTAAACAGTTGCAACTCTACGTTGACGTAGAGTTGCAACTCAGGCGTTTAACCAGCAGGGCTTTAGTCCTAAAGTCTGTTCTAACTCGATTCATGTTGACGGATCCTCCCATCGCCACGTCTAAATACAAAGGACGCGCTCATTCAAGAAATAAAATGTCACGTACCACGTGTCGTGAGGGTATTCTATACGTCATTTATTTCAGTTCTACGTCAAAAAAAAAATGAAAGCCGTTTACAACTCCCTGTAACGCCGAATTAGAGCGCAGCTCTTGAGGAGGAGGGGAAGGCACGGGGGGGGGGGGGGGTCACGTGACTTCGAGGGGTGGGGGCGGAGAACATTTTCCGATAAATTTAGCGGGGAAAATTTTCCGCTAGATTTAGCGGGGAAAATTTTCCGCTAGATTTAGCGGAAAAAGTTTCCGCTAGATTTAGCGGGAAAATGTTTCCGCTAAATTTAGCGGGGAAAATTTTCCGATAAATTTAGCGGGGAAATTTACCCATCATGCACGGCGCGGTTACGCCGACGGCGACGCCGACGGCGACGGCGACGCCGACGGTGACGCCGCTCAAGCCGGAAACGGGCGCCTAAAGCGTAGACCGCATGGAGCGTTTTTGCTCGCGATTCGGGCGCGTCGGCGTCAAATTGACGTCATTTCCTGCGCGCGGCCGCGCGTTTTCGCGGGAGCGTTGGTTTCTAGCCGACCCAGAACAAGACGCGCGCGCCGAGGCGTCGAAGCGGCTCTCGCCCAATGAGAGTCGCTCGAACCATCACTTGATTCAGCACAGAAAACCGCTTCTGGTTTTGGCGGTTTTACTGCGCTTCTTTTTGTTTGCCGATTGCACGTGCGATGGTTGACAAACGTGCATTCAATGAAATGCTCATTGACGAAGTTGAGAAGCGCCCCATTCTTTGGGTTCGATTTTCCAGTTGTGCCTGCTTTAGCACAAGCAAACTTCTTAGCAGGAGGAGCTTTCGTCTTCGCTCCGTACTGGACTAGAGCAAATCTCAAATTCTGGCAAATAGAGCTTGCACTAAAATAAACTATACTTGCACTCAGCGCAGAAAAGCACGCAACACGAACAACGCGAACAACACACCACTCGCGACGCGGCTGGCTCAGTACGCTGTTTCGTATTCAGCGCAATTCAAAGTGTTCAAAAACCTTTTTATTGGCCACATAAAAATTGAAAAAGTGTTCTTTTTGACACGAAAACCCGTTCGATTTACTTATTTAATACTGTAAAACTTATTTTGTAGTATTTGCGTGAGCAATTGCATCGCGCGTTGAGAAATCGGTTATCTGGCAACGTTGATAACGCGCGGCCGGCGGCGCTTGGCTTTGGCTGCATGCGGGTGCCCCGCGTCAGCTTCCGCGCGAGCGTTCATAGCGCGTCGCGTTTTCGCGTGCAGAAAAACGCTCCATGCGGTCTACGCTTAAGAGCTGCGCTCTAAAAAAAAGGATGGAATCGACGAGAACGTCGGTTACCGAGAACGTTGGTCACCGCAGCCTAACGTCCCGAGATTGACGAGGGACAAAATTAGACTACTAACCATACATTCGAGGTCATTGTTCGGGCTATTCACACGAAAAAGGTCACGCGAAAGGCCCCTTCCGCCCTTCCATTCAGCAGGGCGTACGGTCTGCAGGCGTGAAGCGCCTAGGCCTTTCCAGTGAACGAGCTCGGCTCCTTTTCCGCACCGTCGATACAGTCGTTGTGGTTCCTGTGACTGCTTCCGATAATCATCGGCGTGTAGTTGAAGTTCTTTCTCTCTGTTCACTACTTCAAGTCGGAACGCGCCCGAAGTCGAAGACTATTTAGAAAATTTCCGTCGCTTGTGGCGGCAAAATGCGAGCGACCAGGACATGTCGTCTGCAAAAAAGTGCGGAAGACAGTTCGGGAGCTGTTTTGGAATACCTTCGTAAGTTACGTAAAATTTCGCGATCATTTTGCTTCGTGAATACGGATTTCTTACATTTTTTTTTGTACGAACGTTTTTCTTTGTAAGAAAGCTTTGTGTATCTGGCCTCTGTTTTGACGGCAATATTGTGGTGGAATAAATATAAAACAAAATATATATTGACAACTTTTTCCTAATTATGTGAGAAGAAAAAGGAGCCTTCAAAAAATCCATGTGGATTCAATCCATACGGCTCGGGCTTGCTAGCCGGTTGTTTTGCGTGGGGGTGTAATGGTGCACCTGGCAACACCCTAGCCTCGCCCGCCGATTCCTTTGGGAGAGGAGGATTCGCGTGATGGGAGTGCGAGAACGCTCGCCGGGTGTCTCCGGTCGAAGGGGGGTGTAAGGGTGCGCGATACACCCACATACACCCTTTTTTCTGAGAGTGTAGGTTCAGTCTCTCCGTAACCGCTAAACTAACATAAAACATGTGTAGCATAATCTTGAGCAATTCTGGAACAGGGGAAAAAGGAGGTTTTAGTCAGATTCCTCTGTGATCGACGTCTGCGCTCTAAGAAAAAAAAGGTGTGTTATTACACCCTTTATCCCATATAAAACACCCCAAAACTTCAGTTCGACATACAGCTCACTGACATCGATCTGACCGTACTAACTTTCACGAGATGCTTGATAGCCGTGTGGTACAACTTATTAAAATGCCTAATGTATGTGTTACTGACTAGAAAAAATAATAATAATCGGGGTTTTCTTGGCCCTACTGCAAAACCTCGGTGTTTTCTTTCTGTGGTCTTTGATACGTACTTTATCTATTTAATAATTTATATCGCACCATTATCAAGCCCCTCGTAAAATTTGGGGCCGTCTGTTCGACTATGTGCGCTGTACGGCGAACTGAAGTTTTGGGGTGTATTATATGGGACAAAAGGGTGTAAGCTGACACCCTTTTTTAGAGTGTACGCTCTCGGCACTGTTCAATGATTAGTTCAGCCACTGAATTGATCTGTGGCATAATAGCGAATTCCTGGAATGAAGATCCTGGCGCGGACCCAGGTTTTAAACCCCTGGTGCTCTTCCAGAACCCTCCGCAGATATTTCTCCGACGACATCCAGCCACCGTCCGGCAGCGAGCGAGCGGTGGCACACGAGGGATTGCGCAATCACCAGTCAATCAACGTCGAGAGAGCGTGGCATTGCGCGTGGCGTATTACCTGAACCAGCCCATCAGCGTCGAGCTACGGGGTGTGACGTCATTACCTGGCCCAGCCAATCGGCATCGACTCAATCGGCGGCTTCACTTTTCGGCTACCCAAATTGCATGACCCCCCCCCCCCCCCCCAGACGATGGCAAAGCACCTTTCACGTGAGAACGGCAACCGGTGACTGCGGTCCAACTCCGGTCACCGCGGCGTGGAAGTAGAAATGCGCTGCTGCCTGATCTACGAGTAAGGACGCAGAAACTGGAGGAGCAGGAACAGGTGGTGTGAGAAAGAGCAAGCGGAGCGGAGGGGGTGAAAAGAAAAGAGAAAAACAATTGGTGTGTATGGCTGGAAGTGGAATGCGCTGCTGCCTGACGAGTTCAGTACACAGGAACAGGAGGAGCAGGAACAGGTGATGTAAGAAAGAGCGCGGAGCGGAGAGGGGTGGAAAAGAAAGAGAGGAGCAAAACAGGTGGTGTGCAAAGAGCGCGCGGAACGAGGAGGTCTCTTGATGCCACCCAGTAAAGTCAGTGCAAATGCTTCGTATCCGGGTGGCGCTGAAGAGGAAGTGCGCGCAGCCTCACAAAGATGCAATGGTGCGACGTAATCTGTTTTCAATAAAAACCCTGCCCTGAGCACCACCTGAACCAAGAGCAACATCCACCCGAAAGCTACCGCATTTTAACGCGTTCGGCACTTTTTCACGCAATAACAGTGCGAGAAAAAAAAAAAAAACTCGAGAAAACGAGTAGCGTTCACCTCCCCAAACTCGCAGCCGGAACAAAGCGGCCACGTGATCTGGAGTCAAATATATGCCTCCAATGATCATCAGAGCCACACGCCAGGGTTCGCAAAGCCACAGCCTCCTTCATTATTTAAACCCTGTCAATTGCACGACGGAGCCATTGAGCGCGCGGCCGACGGAAAAATGGAATAGGAGCATGCGCTGAACGGTTAATCATATATGGTAGCGCAGAGTAACTTTTGGGCATTGTTGCCAAACTTAGGGACTTTTTTCCTAAATCTCGGGATTTCTGTTTTCGTTTAGGGGCAAAGGGAAATTGGTTCAAATCTAGGGATTGTCTTTTAATGGGTTTCAAAGGCTTTAGAGACACGTTCCTTCCCCATTTTCCTCCTCGTGCCGGGCAGCGGGAAAAAGGCTTCCTTGTATATAGTCGGGGCCAGAGATGATCGCCAGTAGTAACAACAGCGATTTTGGGGAGCCACACAAGGCACAAGTAACAAAGTTTAATTATGTAAAAATGTTATAACGAAACGAATCTAACCTTTAACTGACCACGCAACTACATTAATCTATTCATAACGAAAAATATCAATATCGACGCAAATAAACAAATTTTTTTATGTCTAGGGGATTCTAGGGACTTTCACGATACATTTTGGGGAAGAAACGACCGCGGAGGTTGGCAACACTGGGGCTAAGATGGCCCCCTCCGGATTGCTAAACTGGCGTGTCGACGTTGACGATGTTATTGAAATCGCGAAAACTGCGTCCAAGACAGGCATGTTTTGCTGCCCGGTGCCTGAGTACCTTCCGTGCCGAGTTCGGTTCGGGTTTCCGATGCCGAGTGCCAATCGGCAATGAACGTGGTTCTGTATTTCTGCGTGTCAGCAACATACCAGCAACATGGCGATGGCATTGTTGTGCGTGGTGAACAGAAGACTGGAATTATCGCCGATGTGACCGTGTGTTCCCGTATCAGTGCTGTAACAACAAGATGAGATGACGTAAACTGTCGGGCATTGATGCCGCCGGTCGGGCCGTGATCGGAGGGGGCGGGTGTCGCAGGTTGACATTCCACTTTACATTAGAGAATTTAAGACCACCTGAGGGATTAGGTGCAATCGATCGACTTGCGGATAGTCATGTTGCAACGCTGGTCTGAACCATCTCCTATCGTACAGTGACCAATGTGACTGTCGTCTGCGATGTCTTGTTGTCTCCTCCACGAAAGCGATTGCGCTCTGGGGAAGTATGACGGAAACTTTGGAATTTTAGCATGAAGGAAAAATGGTAGGTAAAATCGACAAAAAAAAGCTATCCTTTATTTTGCTGTTTAAATGTACTACGGTTCCTGGAGAAACTGCCCTCCAAGTGGCGCGCTGGGATGAGCGCTAGAAGTGTTCGAGCTCACCTCGACGTAGCTCCGTACACTTAACACCTGCTGCAAGTCGCGGCTTTCACTGCATTCAAGTTGATCGAAAGGCGATTTCTCTGCCCGTGAAGCATCGCTTCCAGCTGAGTGAATACCCTGTCTACAGAGATTAATTCAAGGCGACGATTGCAGCCTCACGCGACCAGCGGGAATAGAAAAACAAATACTATAATAGAAAAACTGGCTGCGACATGCCGTGCGGGGAAGCAAACACATTGCTGGGAACCGCATTGCAGCGGCTTGATATATTGGCTTTGAAATAATTACGGCATGATCGTTTACTTTTTGCTAAGAGATTCATCCAATGAGCCGCTCAAAATACTCTTGGAGTTACACTGTTGGCAAGTCCCGTGTATTTGGTGAATATTTGGAGTGAAAAACGTGCTATTTACACAAATCACCATAAATTTACACATTGAGTCATGGATAATTCCTTCAAAAATCATGCGAGGTTGTAAAAAACGTGTTATGGTTCGGTCATACACGCCTAGCCGTGGAGCCGACCTCGAAAACACGCATCACCCCCGGCGACGACCGCAGCACTGCCGGCTATCGAAGCATTGGAATGCTTGGGGACACATCTAGAAAGGACCGTCGAGACAAATGCCGCGGAAAGAAACATGTCTAGGGGACAGATATGCACCAAAAGCAATTACGCCATGTCGCGGGACGGGGCGAACCCCACGCTTACCGCGCTCGCTGCCATTCCTGCCATTGATTCTGGTCGATGGCAATGCGGCTTCCCTCTTGTCGCCTATGTTTGTATTTATTTTAGGGTCTTGATAATAGTTTCTTACACACCACAAATAAAGTTATGGGTCTAACTACTAGTTTTAAACAGATAAAATGGATATAAAAAGCGTGCCCTCGATCTGAACACGTGACATTGCAGTTGGTTTCGTTTTGGCTTCAACCCTTCAACTGCAAGTGAAGGTGCCGCCGCTTTCTATGCACCCTTCACAGAACTTATGGCTATCCGTGGTGGCCACCATATTAAAACTTTATACCAGTGTTGCTGCATCTGTAGGTCATCTTTAAGTTTGAGCTGACAAAGAAAATCTGGGCACGGCACAACGCCGATGTACGCTGGAAGCTAGAGCCGGTTTACTTTCGTTGTTTTTGTTTGGTCGGAGAAATCTGGCAACAACGCACATTGTTACATGGCGCCGGTATTGTTTTGGTTTGTCGGGACGCGAGAAGCTCGTAGGTTTGCAAGAACATGTTGCGAAGACGTGACCGTTGAAATGCCCCTGTGATGTTCCCGGAAGACTGAAAGTATCAATCGCAATCGTCGGTGTGAGCTTTGAAAGCGAAGGGAGTCACAGGGTCCATGAGTGCGGAACCACAAGCCAAGGTTCACGACAGCGCTGCGTTGACTTCGGCGATCTCGTTCTGTTTGGTGCAACACGGCGATGCGAAAAAGAGCTGAAATGTTCGTGGTGCGTGGTGCGGTGCTTGAAGGTAGAAACGCACACTAACACGGAGCGAAAATTGGTTGTTGTGGGGTTGAGGTTCAACGGGTTCAGTCCCGTCGTCGTCAGCTGATTCGGTCCAGCTGGTGCGGGAGGACGCAGCGAGCGTTTTTAAAAGTAGATCTTCCTTCGTTCCGTTTCAAAATGTGGAAGTATCCCGACGCATCCCGTGAGTAAAAAGCTGCCGGCGTTTTCAGCAAAATTGCGTCGTTTTAATTGAACAATGGACTCCGGCTTGTTGTCCTAAATCTGCCGTTTTTATGCTTCGTGTTGGACTGCGTTTGCACAGCGAAGTGTTTTCACAGCGACGCACACCGCTCGAGTAGATGATTCGGTCCTGCAAGCAATCGGTTATCAGAATTTCAGGGAAACGTAAGTCACCACCGATATTTTCCTGTAAATCGCGTGCGAGTTTGTTGCGATCATCATGCGGTGTGAATAAATTAGGGCAAGATTTCCTACCTGCCCCCAGATGCATGAACTGAGACCATTTTTTACGTAGTGAACGTAGTGCTTTGTCTTTATTTTGGGAAGAGGCGTTGGTGCATTTATTATGGTACAATCACTTGAGAGTCGAGAAAATGGAGAGAGCGAGCAAGCTTTCCCAACTTTGTCTCTTTCTCTCTGGCACTGCCCTTTTTCAGTTTCAGTAGGCGTATCTACTAGCAGGTAAAAGACAGGGGAAGCTTAGGACGGTGCGGACTCCGTGTTTCGCGTTTTTCGCAAGGTGACTGGGTAAATTATTTTGCTAGGTATGCGGAATATGCAAGCGATTTTGTTATGCCCGTCGTTTGCGTCTCTCCACCAAAACGAATAAGATGATCTACAAAGGCGCAATCACAAGCCAAGATTTACGATAGCAGTGAATTTGCTTCAGTGGTCCATTTAGTTGTATTTTACCCTGCTCTCTGGAACACCGTGTCATGACGAGGAGCTGGAACAGTCAAGGTTTCTGCTGGCCTCCCGGTTGGCAGAAAGCCGCATTGCCCGCATCGGCACCGGGTGCACTTGGGTTGTTGATGCTCAAACCTTTCATCCGCGGCTTGTCGCCAGCTGATCCTGCTGCTCAACGGTGAGGAAACGGCGAGTGACCTCTGAAGTAAATGTAAATCCTCGTTCATCCAGTTATCCGGCGTCAAGGTGTCGAAAATGTCCAACGCGTACTGAGGCCGGGAACTACGAGCGTTTTGCCTTGCTTTTATAACCGAAACCAGAGCAACGAGATAACTGCCTTGCGTACTCCAAAATGACGGAAGCAATAAGTTTCAACAGGTCGAGCACATCAACGGGGATGTAGGCGAGACGGTGCATACTGTTCAAACACTTGCAGTATCCACGAGTGGAACCAGGAAAACGACGTCAACAGAGAAGGAGCTCGCGATTCAGCATAATGCAGTGCTACGGGCTCGGGAATCTTCAAAGTTCGGGGTGGTGGAAGTATAAAAAAAGACGCAGCAGCGCCACACCAGTGATCACGAATAACACCGGTCACAAACTCCCAAGCCCCACCGCTCAACTCGACACCGACACGACATACGACAACAAACTGCATCACAACGCCCCAAAAGTGAAGGCGTCTGCTCCCGTACTGCAGCTAGCGGAAGTGAAGTGTTGGGCGGATGTCTTCCACAAAAATATATAAAAAATGCTTTGTACAAGGATCATTCCCATTTATTATTGTATACGTAATGCATTATTCCCAATAATTTTTTTCCCTCTGATTCAAGCTAGTCGGACTGCTCATAACACTGGTCAAGCAAGAAAATAAAAAAAATTTGAACTTTTTCATGACCGGTATAAGATTTATTGTTAATATATCGTTATTTGTCGCAACGGACTAACATTATAGATTTCGCCTCCATACCTTTTAAATGCAAACAGTTCTAACCAGTGGCGTACGGAGGATTTCATTTCTGGGGGGGCCGGACCAACGGCGGACAAGAGAAGGGGGTAAAGAGTAAAGGGGGTAAAGAGTAAAGAGCTAAAGGGGGACAAGATAAAAAAAGAAAAGAAAGTCCAAGAGGAAATAAAAGAATTTTAATTTTTTTTTCTAATAACTATGCATTCTTCTTTTAAATAATTAAAAAAAAGTTGTCGTATTGGTTTTGGGATGATTATGATGCATAAAAATGGTGCTCCGGAAATTCCTCTCCAGGAACGCATTTGCACTTTATTTTTTTTTTATTTACAAGTCACGTCAACAGAAGGCACCAAAGTTAGCAGAAAGCAAGAATCATAAAAACAAATATTTTATAAAGCACGGCTCCAATGCACGAAGCCTCCCGTCATCGGGCTGATAAAACAATGATGCTGGAGTAGAAACGCGGAACACCTTGGTGAATAGACAATAAACACCGGAAAGCTGCTCCACCATAAATTACTCCCCATCTTAACGTGACCTAACCAACAAAAAGTTCACGTGATTTGTTCGTTGGTGTCGATTTCTAAGGTTACCGAAGTCCGTTCACAAAAGAAAGTCAAGGAAGTCACAACGCAACAAAGGAACGATGGAAAACAGTTTATACACTCACATATTGCACTTGGATCTCGTCCTGAGGCAGCAGCTTGCACACTCCTGCCCCTATCTCGCGCGGTTCTCAAACTGCCGATGACAACTTCCGTACTCGAACCTTGAACCGCAAATCCCGCGCCTTTAGGCGCCTATATTCACTTTGTTAAGAGTTTTCCCTCGACCCGAGGAGCCAACCAGATATCGCTCTTTTTAGACCAATGGGAGCCACACGGTACAAAACAAACATATATAATACAAAATTCAATTAAGAAAGGACACGTGCACATACCCCCGAAAACTCCCAAAAACCTTCGCCCTAACTGTCGACCCTCTGCCGGACACCGCTTCCAGGGAAAACCCCTCGTCGGGGTGCAAGAACAGTACCGACGCTTCCTCTCAAAATAAAAAAAAGACTATAAATCATCAAGGGGCCCCGCTGCGCTAGAGCTGGGCACAGCGCATGGTACGCACCCAGAGCGGGGGTCCCCGAGGAACACTAATGGTACGTTTACACTTGAGAAGAAATCCGCTGCCGCGGGAGCGGATCCGCTCCCGGCGGCGGCGGCGACGAGCGGGTTGCGTTTACATCTATTTCCTTCGAGCGGCGGCGGCGCCGGCTGCGGCATCTGTTCTCGTAACATCCCGTCAAATAGGACGAGAAGGCGCGAGAGTTCCCACCTCGGCTGTCTCTCTCCCGCACGTTGCTGCACCCAGAAGAACGCGTTCTCATGACGTAGCCAGCGTCGCGCTGCGCAAGAATGTCACTTCCGGTCAGCGAAACGCCTCGTTCGGCGGCAGAAATAGGTCCCGGACCTATACGGCTTGCCGCCGCGTTTTCCGCCCAGCGTTTCGCCCCAGCGGCAAAAGCTGGGCGGATTCGCTGGCGGATCCGCAAGTGTAAACGTACCATAAGACGGGGGACACGGGGGCCACTCCGTGGCGACGACAAACCAGCCCCGGCGACTCCGCGCAATCGGGGCACTCGCGAAGCAATAAAAGTAGAAGTAAACAAATATATTTTCTGTCCCTAGTAACGCTAGCAGCGCAGCCTACTTAACAATTTATTTAACAAATGAGATGTACAGCTGATTATAGTCTAAATGGGTGATTTCATCTCAACTCAGGCACGGATTTAGGATCGAATTTTTAATTTTGACGAAAAAATATATGTTTTGTGGCAATTCCTATAATAAAAGAAGACGCAAACGGCAATATCGTCGGATTTTTTGTTCTCCAGTTATGGACCGTTCAAGCGGTCAAGGTGGAAACTGACGTTTTTCCAGCTTATCGGAGGTGCCATATTTCACTCCATCCCTTTTCCATACTTTTTACGCTACATAAATATAACTTTTTGGGAACACTCTAGACATAGGCTTCTTAATGCTAATTAAGCGTCTAGGTCATAACATTTTTAATGATTTTTTTTTATTTGTCAAACCACCTCTCTGCGACGATATTTGACGAAGTTCAGCAAGCTGTGCTGTGTGACCTAATCAACATATTTTTATGATCTTTATATCACCGTAAAGCTCCAATTAAGCTCTTTCTTTTGATTATACTTTCAATATTTTGCGATAAGTATATAACGCGCTACATCTGCCTGAAAAACGAAAATTTCAAAAAACTAGCAAGTTTGGAGTCGATTTTCTAAAAAACCCACTTTTTATTTATTTTAATTTTTATTCAAAGTTAGATGATATCGTAGTCTATCAGAAACTACCAACAGAAATTGTAATATATTGTTTGTATGGCCGCTATTAAGACTCGAATCTCGTGCTATGAGCATTTTGAACGGGACTTCGCACAGGCGCTCTGCTGAGCAGAAGTTCGGCCCATGTAAGTTTTTTCTATTTATCCTTAGCACTTACCTCAATATCCAACCATAAACATTAATAAAATATGGAGTAGCGTACTTAAAAAAAATTACTTCAAAGTCCGTATCCACAAGTGCGGGCACAGCGCTTACTTCCTCTCAATACGGGGGAATGCAGATCGTTAGAGAATTCCTCTGGGGCCTTTTGCTTTTGGCTTTGAGTTTTAAATACCGAACTTGACATGTAATTGTCATATTTTCTAATGTCAAAAATATATTCAGTGCATATACATATGTACGATTTAGTAACTGACTCTTATGAAGTACGGTTTATTTTGTGCGCGTACGGACTCTTTCTTAAAATAACAAGCATTTCGTAGCGTGTAAGGCTGCTTCAAACGTGTTAGTTATGTGTTTAGATTTCATTTTCATTTTCAGTGATTCATGCCGGGTTACTTAGACTTTTTCCTCTTGACTTAAGTTTGTCCGTGAGTCTAAATGATAGTATCTTCTCCGTCAATACATAGGGCGAAGCTCACACACCTTGCAAATCACGCCAGTGCCAAGTAAATAAATATTGTTAGGATAAATATTGTTGCTTTACTAACTTTTATGCTGATATATTGAGGTAAGTACTAACAAAATAAATAGAAAACCTTACATAGGTCAAAATTCTGCTCAGCTGAGTGTCTATGCGAAGTCCCGTTCAAAACTCTCACAGCACGAGATTCGAGTCCTAATAGCGGCCGTACAAACAATATATTACAATTTCTGTTTGTAGGTCCTGACAGATTACTATATTACTCCAATGTAAATAAAAAATAAAATAATTAAAAGGTGGGTTTTGTTTAGAAAATCGACTTCAAACTTGCAAGTTTTTCTAAAGAAAGGCTTGCAAGTTTGAAGTTGATTTTCTAAAAAAACCCCACCTTTTATTTCTTTCATTTTTATTTACAGTTAGGTAATATAGTAATCTGTCAGGACCTACCAACAGAAATTGTAATATATTGTTTTTATGGCCGCTATTAGGACTCGAATCTCGTGCTGTGAGAGTTTTGAAAGGGACTTCGCATAGACGCTCAGCTGAGCAGAATTTTGACCTATGTAAGGTTTTCTATTTAATGTTAGTACTTACCTCAATATCTGAGCGTAAACGCCAGTGTAGCAACAATATTCATCCTAACAATATTTATTTACTTGGCACTGGCGTGATTTGCAAGGTGTGTGAGCTTCGCCCTATGAATTGACGGCGAAGATACGTAACATCTAGACTCCCGGACAAACTTAAGTCAAGAAGAAAAAGTCTAAGTAACCCGGCATGAATCACTGAAAATAGAAATAAAACCTAAACACATGACTAAAACGTTTGAAGCCTTACACGCTACGAAATGCTTGTTATTTTACGAAAGAGTCCGTACGCGCACAATATAAACCGTACTTCCTAAGCATCAGTTACTAAATCGTACATATGTATATGCACTGCATATCTGTTTGACATAAGAAAATATAACAATTACATGTCAAGTTCGGTATTTCAAACTCAAAGCCGAAAGCAAAAGGCCCCAGGGGAATGCTCTAACGATCTGCATTCCCCCGTATTGGGAGGAAGTAAGCGCTGTGCCCGCACTTGTGGGCACGGACTTTGAAGTAAATTTTTTTTAAGTACACTACTCCAAATTTTATTAATGTTTATGGTTGGATATTGAGGTAACTGCTAACGACAAATAGAAAACCTTACATATGCCAAATTTCTGCTCAGCAGAGCGCCTGTGCGAAGTCCCGTTCAAAACGCTCAAAGCACGAGATTCGAGTCTTAATAGCGGCCATACAAACAATATATTACAATTTCTGTTGGTAGTTTCTGATAGACTACTATATCAACTAACTGTGAATAAAAAAAAAGATAAATAAAAATTGGGTTTTGTTAGAAAATCGACTCCAAACTTGCTAGTTTTTCGAAATTTTAGTTTTTCAGGCAGATGTAGCGCGTTATATACTTATCGCAAAATATTGAAAGTATTATCAAAAGAAAGAACTTAATTGGAGCTTTACGTTGATATAAAGATCGTAAAAATATGTTGTGTAGGTCACACAGCACAGCTTGCTGAACTTCGTCAAATATCGTCGCAGAGAGGTGGTTTGACAAATAAAAATAAAATCATTAAAAATGTTATGACCTAGACGCTTAATTAGCATGAAAAAGCCTATGTCTAGAGTGTTCCCAAAAAGTTATATTAATGTAGCGTAAAAAGTATGCAAAAGGGATGGAGTGAAATATGGCACCTCCGATAAGCTGGAAAAACGTCAGTTTCCACCTTGACCGGTTCAACGGTCCATAGCTCGAGAACAAAAAATCCGACGACATTGCCGTTTGCGTCTTCTTTTATTATAGGAATTGCCCCAAAACATATATTTTTTCGTAAAAATCAAAAATTCGACCCTAAATCCGTGCCTGAGTTGAGATGAAATCACCCATATATATGTGCGTGTCTCTGTGTGTGAATCCTGCAGTGCCGGCTACTCCTCCACGACCGTTATATAAAACTATATTGGAACAAAAGAAAACGCAAACGCAACACGCACATACACAAAAAGCAGAATCCGGAGGCCGCGGCTTACACGCCCAATCGCGCAACCCGCAATCCTTGGTTACGTTTATCGCGATCTGTGGGGTCCAAACAAGCTTGACCCTTCTTATTAAATGTTTGATATTTTTGTCGTTGTTTCTTCTTACTAAGGTTGTGTTGTATCATTTCAAACGCGTGGAAATTCAGCGAAGCGTTAAATATTAAGTCGGATGCTTCCATAATCTTAGTGCTGTAATTTGTAGAACCTTTGGTCCTACATATTTTTGTTATATCGCACAATCCATGGCTTTAATAAAGCATTGAATCCTGATTGGAGATGAGGGTCCATTAGCAAATTAATCCGACTGATCGCCCCCCTTTAATAGACCTATCAATCAATAAATTCGTTAATTGAATATTCCCCAGTCATATTACATGAAAGCCGTTAAAACTACACAACTTTTATTATTTTTACTATGTCATAAATGGCATATTGCATTCCCTTCCTTTTTTATTTCCGTTTTTTTACAACTTCTCCACAAAGTTGGTTCCGCTGTTTAAAAAAAATAAACAACGCCGCGATGATATTGATGAACCCGAGAGGCAGTGACCTCGCCCACTCCTCCCCCCCGGCTCGAAAATTTCGGGGCAGAAGGGGGGGGCCGCAGCCCCTTCCGCCCCCCCCCCCCCTGTGTACGCCACTGGGGGAACGGTCCACACGGGTCGCGAGGGCATATTCCATTCAGCACGCCAGCCGGTCGTGGGCAGACTGTCTTGGCCAAGTACCGTCGAAGCAACGCTGCGCCGAGTCGGAGTGCCTGCTAGGCCTATATTCTGCGCAGCTCGCCTGGTCGGAGTCGGTGGATTCGTGACCGTCGTAGCTTTCTTCGGGTGTTCGTGGATCCAGCGTTCTTGTTCGTCGTGATCTATTTCAAGTACTTTTTTCTTGCTGCTTGAAGTCGGAACGCGTGAGAAGAACACGTAGAAAAATAAACGTTCGTTGGTCGTCGCGACCAAGCGACGCTGTCGGCCATGCTGATTTGATCGTAAAAAGTGCGCAAATAATTGTGGTTGTGGGGATACTTATACAGCGTGTAGTTGGTCAGCCATTTATAGTTGCGACGAGTCACTCGCTGTAGATGAGCAATTTAGCCAGTGCAGTACATCTGCTAGCCTGGGGTCTTTAACGTGCACAAAAGTGCGCAAAGGCTGAAGTCCATGGAACGAATTATGTGACGAATAACTGGCGAGCGCCGCCCGACGGCACGCTCGCTTTGCGCGTGACGTAGCAGGCACTGTGCTGATTCCACGCGCAGAGCGAAAGCCGCCGGGCAAAATTCGTCGGTTATTCGCAACATATTCGTCCCATGGAGTTCCTCCGGAGCTGGCTTTCAGCTTCGTTTACCACACGATAGATGGCGCTTGGCTCTCAGCATTATAAAATTTGGCAATTTTCGCCACACATCTCTAATTATGCTACAAAATGTGGATCTGAATATTATTTAACAAAACTTTTAGGAAACATTTGCCGGCTATTTATTGTTTATGATCGCGGTGCTGGTGAGGTAGGCGCTTACCCAATAGGCGACGTGGATTCGGCTGACGTGCTGCAGTTCCTCGGATGCATAGCAGTGAAAAGTCAGAGAGCTTTCGAAGGAAAGAAGGCGCAAAAGAGTCCAGTTTGCTTTTAAAAGTTCTATAGCAAAGAATTTTTTTTGGCTCCCTATTTTTGTGTTTTTGTGTTTCTTTTCACAACTTTTACGGCGTCCGGTGGATTAAATTCGATTTCAGAATCGTTTCATGGTCCCTTTAATAGAGGCCTTCCCTTAGTTAACGGGACCTTTATGCGCCATGTGATAATGTTCTCCAGCTTCCTTTACTAAAATGATCTTTGCTAAAGTTGTGAATGTAGTGTTAGACTACCTAGTATTAATTTACAGGTAAGCTTTTAAAGCTTTCGGACACCTTGCAAAAGTCACGTGTCGATTATTAGAAGGTATGAACCATTGCACAATGGCGGAACAACAGACATCGTGGAACGTTGAAGTCATTCTGTAAGATATCGAACGTAGGGGCGCGGCCAACACTAGAAGCCGACGAGCCAATCAAAGCACGTCGAAAGTGCAACGTCACTGCGCTCATCATCTTTTTCCGTGGGTGTGTTTTTGCCTTCCAGCCAAACTGCCGTGACGTTGCGGTTTTAGCCGCCATTGTGCAGGAATTCCACAGCTGCAAGAGAGGGTAGCCTTTCGGAAGGGGCCCATATTGAGCGATGCAAGGGACACACTCATCTTCAGAAAGCGTAAATGAACTACAGGGACTAAAAATGTCCGGTGACAGGTTAAGAATAAAGTGGAATCTCCTACCTCCTCTTTCCATTTTAGCAGAGCGAATGTTGGAGAGGAGGTCGCCTCCATGCCACCATTCACTCTGCCAAAGTGGAAAGAGGTGGCCGTGGGAGGAGGTTCCACTTTACTCTCGAGTGTCAACCTGTCACAGACTATAGTGGTCTAGCTGTTCTTGTCCCAGCATTCAAAGACTATCTTTACCAACAGGTAAGCACCCAAGGCCGAGTCCCAGTGCCTACGTTTTAGAGGTATCCGTAAGCTATTTCGAGTATTAGTGAAGCAGTGCACATAACATGAAATGCTGATAGCCGGCGTCGCGAGCCGATTCGCTTACGCTTTAGTTGGTTTAATGCGTTAGCATTAGTTCCATCAAATACCCTGTAAGCCAATACTGGCAACTCCCTCGGAGCGCGGGCGAAAAGTGGTCGCAGCGCCCCTGGCGAGCTCGGAGTCTCTGCTAGCAGACGAATTCTCTACAACGCATTGGTTTTGCCCATCTCCGTGCGAGGTGACCGATGAAAAAAAATTGCCACGGGTATTCGCTGCTTTCAATGTTAAAAAGTAGGTGCCACATCAAGAGTGAATGACATTCTCTTCGCGTGGGAAATGTGTTACAGCTTGTAGGGTGCAATTTGAGGCTCTCCTGAAGAAAACACTCTGTCAGAACTTACGTAAGCCAGGCAAAACAAGAATGCACCTTCGCCCTGTTTCTTGAAAAAGGGCAATGTAAAAAAATTTCAGAACATAGCTACGTTTCAACTTTACATTTCTTATCGATCAATTCGTTTTGTTGTTGCAATTCCAATTTCTCATGAATGTATTGCTTAAAACTGTTTCGTCGAATAGGCGAGCTGGCTAATCCCGATCGTCTCCGGATCAAGAAACAAGAGGCAATTTCGAGAGAGAGAATAAACATCTTTATTGAGCAAAAGAAGCTTCGGGAGGCGTCCTTAGTCCAGGATGCCTTGAGCTCGGGCCGCGTCTTGGGCCCTCGCGACCACTCGTAGCTGATCGTCGAGGTCGGAGCTGGCCAAGGCTCTCTCCCAAAGCTCGTGGGGTAGAGGATGGGGGATCTAGTGGTGTTTTGGGAGCAGCCTCCTACCATATGTCGGAGGGACCCGGGTTCTCCGCAGAAGCGGCATTGCGGAGAAAAGTCAGTGGGGGCTAGGAGGTGATTTCTGGTGGGGTGGGGGAAAGTGTTAACCTGTAGTGCACGGAGTGTTCTTTCCTGTTCTCTAGGTAGTGATTTCTGTGCAGGAGGGTATGTTCTACGGGTTAGCCTGTAATGCTGCGTGATCTCTTGGTAGGAGACGAGAGGGTGCATGCGCTCCGGTTCGGCATCCTAGGCGTTGGCTCGGCGGGTCAAACCTCGAGTCATGAGGTTAGCAATCTTGTTGCCGGGAATGCCTTGGTGGGCGGGCGCCCAGACAATTCTGACTTGTCTCGTTGGAGGGTTCCGGTTGATGAGTCGTAGCGTGTAGGCATGGATGCGTCCACTAGCGAAGTTGCGATATGCCTGATGAGAGTCGGTGACGATGACTTCGGCTTCGGTTTGAGTGAGAGCGAGGGCTATCGCCGCCTCCTCGGCTTGAAGGGGGTGGTTTCGGGGGAGTGGTATGCTACTCCGAGGTTCGTTGTTCATGATAACGATTGCTCTTGTGGCTGCTCTGCCGGTATATGACGCCGCATCCGTGTAGGCTGTGGAGGGTTGACACCCGTACTGGTTGTGAATAGCCCGTGCCCGGGCCTCCCTTCGCTGCACGTGGTGCACGGGGTGCATGTGGCGAAGAAGGGGAGGAACTATAATGTTGCTCCGGATGGCTTGGGGTAGGCTTGCAGTCTGAGGAAGCGGGTGATGGAGCGGGGCCGAGAGCCCCAGGCGCGAGAGGATGAACCTCCCCGTTTCCGTGACCCCCAATCTCGCTCGCTGGTTGGAGAGGTGTGCCTCAATCAACTCCTCGGCCGTATTGTGGACTCCCAGCCGGAGGCGGCGTTCGGTGGAGGTGCTTGTCGGGAGGCCCATGGCTTGTTTTGTGGGTAACTTGGTCTACAGTAGTATGGAGCATCTTCACCAATATGGAGTTGTTGCGATCCGCCTGGAAAATTATTCCCAGTATCTTCACGCTCCGGGATGGGGCGATGGTGTGTCCCTCCAGGTGTATGGTGATAGTGGGCGAGCCGGGAGGGTGCTGCTTTCGCGGCAAAACCAGGAGTAGCTCCGACTTCTGGGGGGCACAGCTGAGGCCGCAAGACTTAGCATAGGCATTCACCACGTCCGCCGCATCCTGCAGACGGCTCTCCATTGCCCCGATCGACCCTGTGCACGACCAGATGGTAATATCGTCCGCATATAAGCCATGCCGAATCCCCGGGATGTTGTCGAGGAGCGGCGTAAGCCCTATGAGGGAAATATTGAACAGGAGAAGGGATAACACTGCTCCTTGTGGTGTGCCGCGTCCACCCAGTGGGAAGGGGTCCGTGGCTTGATCCCCGACCTTCAGGATGACTTTTCTATCCGACAGGAAATCCCTTATGTAGTGGTACGTCCTGGCCGACACCCAAGGGTGTTCAGCCTTTGTAGGATCGCTGAGTGCTTGACGATATCGAACGCCCCTTTAAGATCCAGGGCGAGGAGGGCGGTGGGAGAGTCTCTGGGAATTTTTCGCGAGCTGGCTGCGCTCCTCAGGCCATTGCATTCGCGCGGTAGAGACTGTTACTGCATGGCGCTTGGTGGCGCTCGCAACCAAACCAAACAACACAAAGAAATAGCCGCGAATTGTCATCATCCCCATTATCGTTGGTCTACGGAACTTAGGAGCAGCGCGAAATCTACTCCCCGCCTTTCGCCGCAGCGCACGGATCTTTGGCAAGGAAGAAGTTGATCGAAATTCGAAGGTTCATGTTTTCGAAGCGCGAAAGCTGTAGAACAAAGCCCACGATGTTGTTTTCAAATGAACTGCGCGTCTAATCAGTTCAGTAAAACAAACAGGAAGCTGAGCTAATCAATGACAGGAAGGCGATTGATTGGCTCAACTTCCCGTTTTGTGATAGTGATAGGATAAAATATTGATAGGATAGTGATTTATTTCGGCTCAGGTCAGCCGCGGCACCACAGAAAAGTCAAGTCGCCCATACCGTGAAGGCTCACGGCGTCGCATCCAACGATAATGAGATGGTAATGGAGAGATAGATTTTTAAAAGAAAAGGTGATGACGGCTTAAATGCAGCTTGTTGATGAGGGTGAGAGGTTGATGTTGCGGCTGAAGAGGGTGAAGAGCGTTAGGCTTGTAGTGGTCTTCGCGACGGTGGTTTTCGTGGGGCCGCCATGGGGTGCTGACTTCTAGCAGGCCGGTCTCGAGCGCCTGGCTAGGGCTTCCTGCGTCCACGGCTTGCAGACGAGCTGCCCGAATTTCTGGCAACGCAGGAAGTCCAGCACCCCCATGGTGAGGCTCCAAGGGTTGGCGCCGGTGTTGGCCGGGCGGAGCTCTTCGCAAAAGCGGACTCTGAAATCTCCCAGCTTGCGGTCGAGCTTGTAACCAAGCAGTGTGAGCACCCTGTCGATCAAGACATGATGTGTGCCACAGCGCTGGCACTGGCTCTCTGACGATGAGAAAAACACGTCTTACGCCCAGCTGGCTTCCTCTTTTTTCGATTTTGTATTCTTGGGTATCATCTAGCGAAACAACGCAAAGACCTGAGCAGCGAATAAAAATTACGAATTGACAATGATGATGGGAGCTTTATGCCGCAGGCTCACACTTGAAAGCGTGATTGGAGGCGACTCTGTTTCCATTTCTGGTTTGGTTCTAAGCGCCGGATGCCGAGATCTAGAGAACTAACTCGGCTCGCTTTTTCTGCTGGGCAGCCGAGCGTTTGGAAAGGCCGGAGTAGAGCGCGGAAAAACTCTCGAAGGCCATGCACACGTATTCAAAGTTCGAAACGTCGCCACGGGATGGCGCCACATACCAACTGGCTGTAGAAACTGACTAGAAACACTTACTGCAAGCGCCGACCGATGGCGGCGACGTGCATATATCCTTAAAGACCCTTCATGTTTCAAAAGTATAGTGCAAGGTGCGTCGACGCAAGAGACACGTGCAACGTGCAGCCTTTGGGAAGATCGTGGCGGCACAGCGCAGCAATGAGCTAGATTTCAGACACCATGTTCTTCCCAGAAGTGGTGCGCGGCACGTGTATCGAGCATTTCCAAAACAATGAATGGCGCCACTTTTTCCAGGTTAGAAGGACTTTTTATTATCCTGAGGCTTTGCGATAGGACGCCTAGCAACGGAGGCCGAAATGGATAGGCTGGTTATAGGAAGCGACGCCGTGACGCAACACCTAGCAACCGAAGACCGCCGGCGACGTCCCCCTTCGCCAATTTCGGAGCCTTGCAGTGCGGGGACGGCGGGTGTATCTTGGGGGCGCGTGTCAACCCATCCCGGCACCCCCGTTCACGCCGCTTCGCGGCGACAGTCTGCGTTTACGAATTATTGACGCACCTTGGGCCACCCGTACACGCCGCCTAATGGCGCCCCGCCGGCGGCCCAGGTGCCTCCTGCCTAGCCCCCCCGTCCCCCACTCCACCTTGGTTGCTCGGTGTTACGTCATGCGGCCGGCGTCCGGGTGCACGCTTTGGACGCCCTCCGAAGCTGCTGGCGCCGGCTTTGGAGACTTGTGCACGCTCACGGGCTGCGGTTCCGGTCGTCGGCCTGCTACGCTGTTCATGACACATAGTCGTCTTACCATGTCACGGGGCCGTAAAAGCGCACGGTGTCGTTGACCAGGTATGGCAGTACAAACTTCTCTATCCCCGTGCCGTTCCTTCGTCTGGGCTACGACCGAAAGGTAAGCAAACGGCGGCTTAGACATTGAAAAAAAAAAAAAAAACAGTTGCGTGACTCCTGGTCCACTGATTTAAAAACTCTATTTTTCTTCAGGTGGTAAATGGTGTTGGGAAAGTTGGGAAATGGAAGGAAGACGGGAAAGGGGGGGGGGGCGTTTTGTTCTGACGCCACTGTGCACAGCAAGACTGGGCACAGAGCTCAGACTTTGGCTTAGCTTTCTGGTAGACTCTCGGAAACGTCGACCTATATGTAAAAACACTCCACGAAAAGCTTCGAGGTATGTTTACTTTCCTATATATATATATATATATATATATATATATATATATATATATAACACCCTCGTGTTGTACACGCCGCGACACAGTTTGCACACAAATAATTCTCACGCGTGGCGATTACAGAGAGGCACATCACTGTGCCAATATTGTCACAGTGGATTCCAAATCAGAAAAAAAAAACGGATTCGTCGCACTTGCTATCTGTACTCGGTATTTATATATCGATTCATATTTAAATTCGAGGTTTCTACTATTTCAATTAAAGCAGACGTGGCAGCGCAGGTCTGAGCCGCTAACCGCGCAGTTAGTCCAAATGTTCCCGGCGCCCCCAAGCTGCGGCAATTCGAGTTCAGCGCAAATTCACATGCCGTAATTCGTGCCATCCTGGCTTCGTGCAATCCTCAATTTCACTAGCGATCCTCAATTACACGATACGATCCCCAATTTCGCTAGCGATCGATACGCCGAGTTCGGTTTGAGGAGTGACGACTGCCCCAGAACCGCGCTAAAAATTACCCACAAAAAGATGCCAGGAAAGCAGGATGCACTTTTCCCCATGCCTGACATACCAATTAGGATAGTGCTTTCCTCCATGGACAAAGACGATGAGCCGAGGGCGCCGAATACGGCAGCCGTGCCAGCAGAAGCCGCTGCAATCGGTGTGACTCGGTGAGCAGGGTAACAGTCCAGTAATGGCGGTCGGTCATTCGAGCGGGTTCAGATTCTCCCAAATGCCCGGATGAGGGTAGGCGGCGCTACACTCGTTAAAATGGCGCCGGCCAGGAAGCCCAACTTGGAACGGTCTATAGAAACTTTTTTTTTGGCTCATAGTCATGTCTTGGGGGGCAAATAAAACTTCACATAAAATGCCCTTAGCGAAAACTAATACGTTTGAAATATACCACATTCGAATTTGAGTGTATTTGAAGTACAGTTCATAATTGTAAGTACAAGAAAAATCGACCAAAAATACACACTTATTTTTTTTACTTAGAAATAAAATATACTTCTGAAAATCTTTTTAAAATACCTTTATTTAAACTACATTTGAAGTTCCTTTAATGCGCTCTGAAATACGTAAATACTAAATTAGTAGGCACAAAATACCTTTCACATAGATTTCTTAAAAGATTTATTTATTTCATGCAAAATATACTCCAGCCCTAATAAAAATGCAGCGTTCAAAAATAAGTGCAGAATACTCTCAAAATACCTGGAAATCGTAAATACTGTTGTGTTCTACTTTAAGTATCTTTTGACTGCAATACTTTGGTAGTTTGACTGAAACTACCGAAGTTTTGAAAAGCTCGCTTTTCAGAAGTTCACTTCACGCAGATGTGGAGTACACTGAAGTGCCTAAATTCAACATTTGATTAGTTTGTCAATTGAGTTGTTCAGCATCGCACTGATAAATCAGCCCAGTCCATGTTTTTGTTTTCATTTTTCTATCAAGAACAACCTGATGAGTTTCTTGCACACCGGTCACAAACGGGGTTCGGGAACTACAACCACAACACTTGCTGATGCTGGAAAGCTTCAGAAAGTGCTGTGAGCAGATACGTTCGGCGTGGTTGTGTTAGCACAATGTTAGTTCACTGAATGTGTATACTCACCATTGTACGTGATGCGAGTCTTTAATATTGTGACGTTTACGACCAAATTTTGTGAATAGCGATGGATGGGGTGCTGACGCATCCACTCGCGTGTTCTTCGATAGCAAGCGCCTCGAGCATCTCGCGCGCATGAGGATTGTTATTAGTGGCTATGATGGTGATGTCCTTGAACGCGGCACTGCAGTGGCAAGTCCTGCAATGAGCTGCAAGATGCCCTGCCGACGTTCCTGTAAGGGATGTTGCGTGCTCGCGGGCTCTGTCGTTGATGCAGCGGCCCGTCTGGCCGATGTAGCACTTCCCGCATGAAAGGGGAATGTTGTAAACCACTCCTGTCATGCATGGTACATATTGTGTTCTGTGGGCAATGTCGCACGTTTTTTCTTTGCCTGTTCTGTTGTTAACTCGTCTGCACATGGAGTACGCTTTATTAGGCGCGGAGCATACTACTTGGATCTCATTCCTCGCGGCGATCTTTTTCAATTTGTGAGTTATCCCGTGAACGTATGGTAGCACAGCGATCTTCCGTCGGGTTCCCTCGTTTTCTTTTTTGCTCGACTTTGCACTCTTCAAGTTTCTGCAGATGGTCTCACAAACGGGTACCAAGATACTTGGTGGGTATCCCGAATTCTGTAATCGTGACATCTGTTTTTCAAAGCTCTGCCCTATCTGGTGTTTACATGATTTGTTTAAGGCAGACACTAACGCCGTGCTGGCGATACCTCGCTTAATAGTTCTTGAGTGGCCAGAGGTAAACGGCAGAAACCCTTTTGCTGACCGGGGTTCATACCTCCAGCATACGTGCCCTTGTTGGAAAATTAGCGCGAGGTCTAGGAATTTGATATTTTTGTCCACAGGTGATTCATGTGTGAACACCAATTCGGGGCAACTTTCTTGAAACACTTGCAGAGTAGTATCCTTGCATTCTTCACTCTGGTCATCACCTTCTGTGGCACAAAGTACTAAAAAATCATCCACATATAAACTACTTATTTTTTTTTACTTAGAAATAAATATACTTCTGAAAATCTTTTTAAAATACCTTTATTTAACTACATTTGAAGTTCCTTAATGCGCTCTGAAATACGAAATACTAAATTAGTAGGCACAAAATACCTTTCCCATAGATTTCTTAAAGATTTATTTATTTCATGCAAATATACTCCAGCCCTAATAAACAATGCAGCGTTCAAAATAAGTGCAGAATACTCCTCAAAATACCTGGAAATCGTAAATACTGTTGTGTTCTACTTTAAGTATCTTGTGACTGCAATACTTTGGTAGTTTGACTGAAACTACCGAAGTTTTGAAAAGCTCGCTTTTCAGAAGTTCACTTCACGCAGATGTGGAGTACACTGAAGTGCCTAAATTCAACATTTGATTAGTTTGTCAATTGAGTTGTTCAGCATCGCACTGATAAATCAGCCCAGTCCATGTTTTTGTTTTCATTTTTCTATCAAGAACAACCTGATGAGTTTCTTGCACACCGGTCACAAACGGGGTTCGGGAACTACAACCACAACACTTGCTGATGCTGGAAAGCTTCAGAAAGTGCTGTGAGCAGATACGTTCGGCGTGGTTGTGTTAGCACAATGTTAGTTCACTGAATGTGTATACTCACCATTGTACGTGATGCGAGTCTTTAATATTGTGACGTTTACGACCAAATTAAACAGTCAACTAGTAAAGAAAAGCAAAATAACTATTTCAAAGTGAAGAAACTGCTTTGACTCGCTTTGTCCTGAGTGGTGCTATGCAAAGGAGCAATAACATCTCTTCAAGGAGCCGTTTTTGTGGATATTGTTTTAGCGACTAGCTGCGCCAAATTATTATTATTTGGACCAATGCTTTTTAGTAAGAGATATCGTCCACGAACTTCAAAACACGGATTCCCCTTTGACAGACTTCTGAGGAAAAGATCGGATACTTCGAACCTTAAAAAGTGTAGAGGGGGTCACCGGCCAAATGATTACCTTGAATATGTAGTCTATATAAGGCTCTAGAGCAGTCAACGGGACTGTGATTCAGGTGTTCAGTGCGTCATTGTGTTTGTGTTTGTGTTCGTTTCTAATGTGTAGTTCTGGGATGTACTTAGTAGTGCCTTCAAATGCCGCAGGGACAATTTAATAACAAAATCCAAATTAAAAAAAAAAACATAAAAAGTGTGTAGACGGTTTTTAATACACAAATGTCATCTTGAAGACGAAGGAATTATATTTTTGGTATATCTAAAATTTGTTATGATTAGTATTTATGATATATTTTGAATACATTACGCTCGTATTTCGTATGCGGACAAAATAATACAGAATGAATACAAAATGAATATTCATATTCAATATATTTCAACTTCGTTTCAAGTACGGCCTCTTTTCGCTAAGGGCATGAAGCTGCGTACAGGCAAAAAAAGAAAAGAAAACAAATTTCCATAAAAAAAAAAAAAACATGTTGTAACTTTTTTTTTTTGTCGTCTCCGCACGTTGTTTGACGTGGCTTTTCGATCCTGAGCACAAGGTTTGATACAACAAAAGTCCAGTCCTCGTGTCGTCCCTCTTTTCATAGTTTGTTCTTATTTATTACGTAAATTATGCCGCCCTTATTGTTGTTTTCTTATATCATAAGCACGTTTAGGGCAAAAATTATGGCGGTAAGATACGATCCAGATTGGGGACGCAGGCACGTACGCACAGCTGGATTACGCCGGCGAGGGTGTGCATAGTGTAGGCGCCTATCTGTGCGTGTTCATGGGGAGAAGCGATGGTATCCTTAGCGAAAACTAATACGTTTGAAATATACCACATTCTAATTTGAGTGTATTTGAAGTACAGTTCATAATTGTGAGTGCACTAAAAATCGACCGTAATTATACACTTCTTTTTTTTTTTACTGAGTAGTAAAATATACTTCTGAAAATCTTTTTAAAATAACTTTATTTAAACTAGATTTGAATTTCCATTCATGCGTTCTGAAATACGTAAATACTAAATTAGTAGGCACAAAATACCTTTAGCATAGATTTCTTAAAATATTTTTTTTTATTTCATGCAAAATATACTACAACCCTAATAAAAATGCTGCGATCAAAACTAAGTGCAGAATACTCTTAAAATACCTGGAAATCGTAAATACCTGTTGTGTTCTACTCTAAGTATCTTTTGACTGCAATACTTTGGTAGTTTGAGTTAAACTACTAAAGTATTTAAAAGATCGCCTTTCAGAAGTTCACTTCAAGCAGATGTGGAGTACACTGAATTGCCTAAATACAACATTTGATTAGTTTGCAAATTCAGTTGCATGGGCGTCGGCAGGGGGGTGCAAAAGGGGCAGTTGCCACCCCCAAGCCAGACTGCCTCCCCCCCCCCCCCCCCTCCGAGCAAGCGGGGTGACCATTGGTTCGTTGACAAGCGAAAAAAAAAAACCGACAACAATTTGAAAATAAAATCGAGAGTAACTATCAAAACACAAAAAAAGGGAGATGTCTTGCCCCGCCATCCGTGGAAGAAACAATTGGGAAGAAAAGGGAAACTAAGCCCTCTTTTCACTCTGCGGCCCCCCACCTCCAAACCTCGCTGGGGGCGCACCCGTTTCTGAGAACACCCAATCCCCCGCAATGATCACCCCGTGGTGATGAAGTTCAGACTCCAGCCCCAAGTAGAAAGTTGGTGAAATGGCCCGAAAAACAAGTTCTCAACTTCCCTCGGGCACTTTCATTTTTGCGCACTCTTACATCCGTGTCCATTTTGTCCGTGGAAATATTCCCCCAATACCGTCGTGTGCGGCGTGTGCCGGGAGCCGTGCGGACATCATAGGGTGGTTGGAAAAAGTAGTGACAAGGGAAAAGGAAATTAGCGATACCTATCATCACGAAGCAAATACCAAACGCACCCCGTTTTCCCGACTTAGCTCCACGTGACATTTTAACAGCAATTTCTTTTGTGTTTCGTCCAACTCCGCGCCCCATATGCTGAGGACGCGGGGGTTCAGGTTGCTTTTGCAAAAGCCGCGCCAAGTGCCGCATAGCTGACAGACCAAATGACAAGTTTTGGCCTCGAGGACGGGGCTCTCCAGCCTGGGTAATAAACCACGTGATTTCGAGACGATTCACTGAAGTGCAAGCCATGAGCGACGGTGAACATGACTTTCTGAGCAGGTTGGGGGAGGGGGGAGGTGAGGGAAAGGGGGGTTGGTGGTCAGGGGTCGGGCGTCCGCGTTTGCACGAAACCATGTTCACACCAAGTCGTCAACGCAACTGACCCTCGGGCCATAATTTAGTCTCACCGTTTGACCCCAGGAAAAGGCGCGTTAGAGACCGCCCAGTCCACAATCGCACCCGTACAGTTGTTCTTTCTAAAAGTTTGTAGCGAGCGTCACTTTTTCGCCAGCTCTTGATTTCTCCATCGGTCTCTTCGTTTTACCGAAAACATTACATCGATAACGGCTTTCCATTTTGTGGGACGAAGAAAGCAGTGACCTCTGAACCCTGCCTGGACTGGGAGTCGGGTTCTATTGAGGCAATCCTTGTGCAGTCACTCCTAAGCAACCTTCGCCCTCCATAACTCTGCTTGATATAGGATTCACCCTAGACTCATCTGTTGCAGGAACGCCCAGAGAGATTGCCAGGCAAAACTAAAGTTGACCAGATAAATACAAGACCCACGCAAAAATAGCAAACATCACTCTATAGCATCTTTTTTTTTAAATTCTCAAATAAAACAGGAAGAGCCCCATTTATTTCTGTAAATTCTCTTTACTGTAGTTTTCAGTTGAGGTGACGAAGGATAGACTTATTGAAGAAAAATATATAAAGAAATAGCTACATTTACTAAAAAAAAGCAAGCTTACTAAAAACGTTAGTGATACCAGGCCCCCGGGAACAAATTATAATCGGGGATTTACATTTGTGGACTTTGTATTTGGTATTTGGGGTATTATTACTTCTCAGTTTGGTTCTCTATAAATCTTGAGCTTTTATGACTTCGCGTTATCAAAAGTGAAATGATGGGTTTTTGTGGAGTTCTGTAGCTTCTAAGCTCGCACACTCATTTTTGTGTTATCTAGCTTTCTCTCTCTTCATTGTTTGAGTATTATGAAAAGACAGACTGTTGATCGGGGAAACTACAATGTCATGAAAAAAGTGTAGTTCGTCAATGGGATCTCTGAACTGGATTTTATTCGAATACTCGAAACATTGTAGACAAGCTTCCTTGTTTGCATATTTCCTCGTGTTTTGAAAGTATACGACTGGACATCCAAGAATATATATCTAGTTCTTATTGAGTTGCCGTGTTGCAGAATCTGATAAATTAATAAATGACCGGTGGTTCCTTCGTCGGCGATAACACGTTGGTCCTCTGAGGTGTTCATGCCCCGTTCACAATTCACAAGAGTTTTGCGTCCGGGGGCCTTTTTACACGAGCAATTAGGACTGCGAACTAAACACCGTTTAAGCCAACATTTGTTTTAAAGCTTTATGCGTATAATATGTTGTAAAATTGTTGCGGGAATGTATTGGTTGCACCCCCCAAGTTAAAAAAAAGAAGAAACAACGTCGGGTGCGAAAGTTTTGCCCCACCAAAAAAAAACCCTGCCGACGCCTATGTTCAATTGTACAGCATCGCACTGATAAATCAGCCCAGTTTATGTTATTGTTTACTTTTTTCTATCAAGAAAACACCTGATGAGTTTCTTGCACACCAGTCACAAACGGGGTTCGGGAACTACAACCAAAACACTTGATGATGCTGGAAAGCTTCAGCAAGTGCTGTGAGCAGATGTTTGGCGTGGTTGTGTTAGCACAATGTTAGTTCACTGAATGTGTATACTCACCATTGTATGTGATGTGAGTGGTGACTTTAATATAGTGACGTTAACGACCATATTAAACAGTCGACTAGTAAAGAAAAGCAAAATAACTATTTTAAAGTGAAGAAACTGCCTTGACTCGCTTTGTCCTGAGTGGTGCTATGCAGAGAAGCAATAACACTTTTTCTATGAGCCGTTTTTGTGGATATTGTTTTAGCGACTGCGCCGAAATATTATTAGTTTTACCGATGCTTTTTAGTAAGAGATATTGTCCACGAACTTCAAAACACTGTTTCCCCTTTGACAGACTCATGAGGAGAAGATCGGATACTTGGAACCTTAATAACTGCAGAGGGGGTCACCGGCCAAATGATTATCTTAAATATGTAGGCTATATAAGGCTCTAGAGCAGTCAACGGGACTGTGAATCACAGGTGTTCAGTGCGTCAATGTGTTTGTGTTTGTTTCCAATATGTAGTTGTGGGATGTATTTAGTAGCGCCTTCAAATGCCACAGGCGCACCATTTACTAACAAAATCCAAAATGAAAAACGAATAAGAAAAAATTGTGTTGCCGGTTTTTAATGCACAAATGGCATGTTGAGGAGGATCTAATATATCTAATAACATTTATCGTATGGAATAGATATACATTGCGATGTATTCGATTTTCCCAACGACATTGCTTTGGTTTCTTGATAGTTGTAGAGCTTAGCTAATTTTAAAAACAATTAAAAACTGTTTGGGTGTTTTGTTGTGCTACCTGGCGGATGGCAGGCAAAACTGCTGATTTCTAAGTTCAAAAAATTTTCGAGGGCGGCGTTCGCGTCTGTATCCTCATCAATCTCCGTGTCGTTTTACCTTCACATTTAGAAAATATATTTGAAGATTTACTATCGATAAATGAACGGTTTAAGTACTGGGTCAGGTTAATAAATATAAGACAAATAATTACACAAGCGTACCGTGATATAAAGTGTTCATTATTCGATATAATTGAAATCAATAAACGATAAAGACGAAGGGGTAAAGAATACACCCGAGTTCACTTCATGCCTAGAGTCACTAAATGAGCTGCGCCTAAAGTATCGGCACTCCGTTCCCCAAAATTGTTTTGGGCGCCGCCATTTTGGGTATTGAGCAGAGCAAACGCAACTGCCGATTGTCATGATCCAAAAGTGCGACCTCCTCTGCATTAGATGCTGTGCTAGGAAGCTGATGCAATATTGCTATGCTCTCTCGCGGGTTGTTTGAACATTCGTGGAGGACGGAAAAGCGTTTCCTTTGATTTTAGATAAAGTTCAGATAACTGGCAACCATGATTTTAAGCCACAATATGGTCAAGTGTCGTTACTCTGAAGCGTAGCTAATTTACTGGCACTAGCGGGAACAACTGAGGAAGAGGCAGGTGTCAAAAGGCAGTGGCTTGTGGAATCCAGGGGGCTCACGTCATGGCCCCTCCAGGTATTACAAGCTTTTTGAACAAGGGCATGAATAGTGTCATTAAATAAGCTACGCTTCAGAGTAGCGACACTTGGCCATATTGTGGCTTAAAATTATGGTTGCCAGTTATTTGAAGCTGTATCTGAAATTACAAGAAACGCTTTTCCGTACTCCACTTTAAACAGTTTGCGACAAAGCAAAGCAATATTACATGAGCTTCCTAACACCGAATCTAATGCTGAGGAAGTCGCAATTTTGAATCATGACGATCGGCAGTTGCGCCTGCTCTGCACAAGCACCAATATGGCGGCGCCCACAACACTGTCGGGGAAGAGAGTGCCGATACTCTAAGCGAAGCTCATTTATTGGCCCTACTTCCCGCGAACCTCCTTTCCCCTGACTGAAGCTGAAACTAAATATGAATAATACACCATTATTATAGCTTATTTAGTTTTAACCACCTACACATAATGAGAGGAGGAAGCGGCCGGGTAGGAGAAACGCGGGTTTTATGTTCGACTGTTCTAATCAACGTTAGTTCTAACCGTCTCAAAAGAGAGAACGCGCGAGCTTGCGCTGGTTAAAGAAAAGACGGTCCAAAGAAAAGAGGCGGCACGCTGTGTTCTTTGTGATTGTGCGTCTAATTGCAAATTGTTGTGTGTATGTTTATACAGCCGGAAGTTAGTCTGCCTTAGTGGGCGTCTGGTGTCTCAGGTGTAGATGAGCAATTTAGCCAGTGCGGTACAACCGCAAACCTGGGGTCTTTAACGTGCACCACGCAGTAGTGATACACGACCGCACGCCGGTATGATGCTCTTCCACATCGAAACGGGCAGGGGCGGTGTGGGTTCTGCAGCGCGAGCTTTCGCTCCACGTGCTCCGAGCTGGTGTGCGCTACACATGCACTCGGCCAACGATCGCTCCCCCCCCCCCCCCTTATATAAGTATTCGAAGATCGGCGATGGACGTCGATCGTCTCGAGGTAATGTAACGTAATAACACTATATAAATAATAGACATATTGAAGGATTGAACGACTCAATTTTTCAATTTTTGGAAGTAATATGGCGGTAGCCTATTGTACTAACTGTTGATGAATAGCAATTTGAGGTGACGAGGTAATGATTAAATGATGAGGCTCTATAAGGACGACGATATTAGTGGGCGTCGAACCACAACGTACAGAGCCAGACTTGTTTCAAGTATCGTGTACCCAAAGACCTTTCTTCACCCACAACAGAATATGGTAGAATCAATGAGGACGCTGCTTTTCAACTGTACGTGGAACAGGAAAACTGCAATGTGCAGAAGTGCAGCTTATTCGTTAATATGAAGGACGGATTTCTAGCAGCATTCCCTGATTGACTACTTGGAACAAATGGCCTCGTTGACGTAAAGTGTCCCCGTTCCAAAGATTCCTGAAGCCTACTGAAACCACAAAGGAGTACGAGGCGAAAATAAGAAAATGGAGCCTGGTGTGAAAGGTCCAATCACCACCACAGCCTCTACTACCAAATACAAGGGCAGTTACACAATTCACAAAGAGAGTTTTGTGATTTCGTTATATTTACACTCAAGGGCATTGATATCCAACGTATTCAGTGGGATGACACCTTCTTGTCAACCATAGAGCCTTTTCTACTCAAGTTTTACATGGAAGGCCCGACTTCCGCTGAAATTCCTCACGTAGACGAGTTGTCCGACCGAATAATCTGCCATTACTCCCGATCTGGGAATATCTCGATCTTCATTCATGGCCATAGTATCATGAGATCGAGGGGTGTGGTTCTTCGTCCGCCGAACATTGCTTCGGCGGGTGTTTTTACCGTGTAAGATTAGACTGTCGCGTGCTGCTGGAACAAGAACCTGGCGATTCTTCACTGAACAGCTTCTTCCGTAAGCTTCAAGAGGGCTTTCTTCGTTTCGCACACCAGCTGTTCTGCTTACCCGTTAGTTGCAGGATGGTATGGTGCACTAATGTGATGCCTGATGCCGTTTTTTGTGTTTTTTTTTGGGGGGGGACTTGTTTTTTTTTATTTAAAGCAAGATTTGGCGCGTTATCAGAGAAATGTATTTTCGGTAGGGCAGAAGTAGGGAAAAGAAAGCGTAGAACGTCAATGACGCGATTGTACGGATCGTGGCAGGCATCGTGTAAACTTCCAACCACTTAGAGTACGCATTGACCATGACTCCGCAGATGCGGATATGTTTCGCTACCCACAGACTGAATAGTGGATCGTTTTCAGTTACAGTTCATGATGGCGCTGGACTCGAGGAAGCCTTCAACTCTTTTCACAAAGTTAGCCCAGGTGCCAGCACTTTTGTTGAAAGCGGTAAGTGTTCGAAACGTCGGTATCCACGTGCTGTGTTTGAGACTGGAAGCTTACCATTCGCTGAGAAGAAACTTGCTTGTTTGTCTGCCACGAGTCGTCCGATATCAAGTCATCACCGCTACTCCATCTCCCGACAAAACAGGTCGTCATTGTCCGCATGTCCATAGTTGGCAATCACGCGAACTTATAAATTCCCATACGCTCATAACTTGCCGTCGCTAAACGCCGTTCATTCATAGAGTTTTCATTGCAAATAAACGTCTTCCTATTTATTCTGATGTTTTTCATCATACTCCTCCTAAGCTGTACTTACAACATTATATGTGTCGGTACTTCCGAAAATAATGCAACGGCGTTTGTTTTCTGGGAACTATATTGTAACAACCTTTACAAAATCCTCCGGATCCCGTGAAACACAATATTTCGTTATGTCACTTTCCGGTCGTCATTATAATGGTGAGGTAAGTACCGTAAATTGTGAAGCAGTTTACTTGACGTCCGCTTCCATTGGTATCTTGGAAGATTGAGTCTACTGAGCGTGCATTCCTGCAGAAGTTTTCATTGAAAGAATATTGACACGTCAAACAACAATTGATTTCTTCTTGGTAAGATTTATTGCGAAAGCCCGTGACAACCGCCGAACCGCATCTCCCTATATCATAGAACAATTTATACAAAGCCTGACATTCTCGCATACATGCGTTTGCTGGGCCACGCTATTGAGCCAGCTGAGCACAGCTGGCAGGGGCGCGAGCAAGGCCACAAGGGGAACGTGATGGTGCTCGAGCCATCCCACTATGAACCAACGTTTCGGCCACCCCACGGGTGCGTGTCGCCATCTATTGGTTGAACTAACGCCTTGTTCAAAATGGCTGCCGTGGGACCGCAGCCTTAATCTCTTCATTGCACGGAACATCAGAAACTCCGATGAGACAAGCCTTCATATTCTCACTACGCGTAGGCGCAAGGGTAGTCAAGGTCCTTTCCACGTTCGGCGTGTAGTTTATGTGTGGTACGTCATGCCATTTCTCCGAGTGACGGAACGACGAGTTCGGACTGATGACTTCTCCTTACCCCGAGGATATGCTGCTGCTGCCTTTGGACCACGCTGCAAGATAAAGTGGCCTAGCAAAGATAAGACTCTCTTTTCTTTCGCATCTGATTCTGTAGCACGAATTTGTTAATCCTTTAATGGATAATTGTTAAACCTTTAATGGATGATAGATTTTGGTTTTGTGATTGTTAAGGATTGCCTTCGCCCTAAATATGGGCCCCTAGTGTTTGTGTGTGGTCAGCTGCTCAAATTTTTCAGCGTCGAAATTTTTTTTTTTGCTGCTTAATTTTTTTTTTGTGTCAGTATAGTTATACTTGTGTTTTGTCTGGCCTTCACGCGTTGGTTATGCAGTGCTACCTCAAAAAGTGGAGGGAGTTGTGTGCTGTGAGGAAGCTTTTAAAGTTGGTGGGCCGCAAGTACGAAGATGGTTGAACAGTGAGCCATCACGCCCGTATTTCTGGAAATGAAGCCTGCTCCGTTTTCAAAAGTGACAGTGCAGCGCTTTACCCGTTTTACCTTAGCAGCGCCTCCTTAATCTTTGCCTGAGCGTCCGCGAAGGGGCGGGGGGGGGGGGGGAGGGAGGGAGGGGGGAGAGAAGGAGGGAGGGGAGGGGAGAAAGAATGCCGTTGAACCGCTCCTGAAATAAAATCCTGGCTACGCCACTGTCTGTGGGCAACCCTGCACAAAATCGTAGCGCGATAGGTTAAGAAACCGAATTTTGAGGTCGATTTAAAGAGCCTGGCCGTTATTTGAGACACCTAGTATTCACGATTTTCTCCGTCAATAAAAGCCGTTTCAAGCGTCTGCACGAAACAATTCACCGAAATGGGGCACCGGTATTTTCGGAAAGACATAAACGCCGAGAAACATCCGCCGATTTTTTAGATAAATAAACGCCGGAAAGTATACAGCCTACCGATAGCCGGTAAGTACCTTCACGTCGCGGCACTTTCGCCTGCGCACCGAAGAAGTTGCGTCGAGCGCCGCCGGGGTTTGTGGCGCGCAGCTGGTGGCCTCAATCACACCTGCCGTCGGCGTGCAGGAAAACAGGGTATCGACCACAGTTTCCGCAAGCATTCGACGACCCCCTCCAAGAGAGATAGCGAGGCCCGAGACAAACACGTGTTCCCGGGGCTGCTTCACGAGGGTAGCGCCGAGCGTGTGGTTCGGACAACTTACTCGCTGGAAGAACCTTTTCTCAAGACTTGCTGAGTGGCACGGGCCTACTAAGAGGAATATATGTATATATATATATATACCCACCCTGAAGAAATGCGGTCCCCGCTTGAAACGTTGGTAAAGTAAAGGCCCTCCTGGAACTCCTCAACTTTCGTTATTTATATATATATATATATATATATATATATATATATATATATATATATATATATATATATAGGATTTCTTTTTTTTCTCGCTATTTAGTTTTCTTAAAGTTCGGGGGTTATTTATCGTTGTTTATTTGTTTTATTTGAATCGGTGTTTATCGGGCTTGTGTCATAAAGCGACTGTATAATTACTGGAGAATATATAATTTATAATGCACCTGCCATTATGCAGCTTTATTGAACACATACCAAACACTTTACACAATTAATGAATGCACCAGCTAGTGAAAATTACAACTGAAACAGATTACGCTTTTTCGTGTTTTTTTTTTAATTCGGGGGTTATTTATTGGTGTAAGTTTAGTAAGAGTTATTGACGTAAAGACAGGGGACGGGACAACAAATGTTGTCCGGTCCCCCGTCTTTACGTATATAACTCTTTCTAAACCAACATCATTACCAAAGCGCTCACTAACAAGTATATTATTTATCGGTGTTTATTTCTTTTATTTGAATCGGTGTTTTTCGATGTCTAATTTCAACGACGGAGAGAAATCGGTCTTTATCGGGCTTGTGTCGTAAAGCGATTGCATAATTACTGGAGAAAATATTATAATTTATAACGCACCTGCCGTTGCACAACTTTATTGAACACATATATTAAACACTTTACACACAAATGAATGCACCAACAAGTTAAAACAACAACTGAAACGCGACGCTTCCAGGAAAAAAATAAAAATATATTTTCGAAATTGTGGAGGCGCACAATGCCAGTAAAGTTGCTGTATTTTAGGGAAATGAATACACATTTCACACAATGGCGGCACAAATAAAGGACATAAAACCAAATATTATATTTCTAGATGTTTTTTCTTGTAGTCGACAATTATATTGTCATAGGTTCATGGGAATTTCGTGTCATAAATAATGAGAACGAGACCGTTGGCTCTGAGAATTGTTTAAACAAAGAAGATATAAAGAAAAATATTTACAGCAACGGTATTAGCGAACGTTCTACAAAACATTTAGAAGAGCGATATCAATAGACGTTACACACGCGGCTTGCACAGTTCTTGATGGCAATAGAAAAATGTTCGTCATACGTTGGGTCTTTGAGTCTTCTGTCGTTGCAACGGTGGAGATGGCTGAGCGGGCGGAGTCTTGGGTTCCGGGTCTTCAGAAGCCGGGACGAACCCAGCGAGGGCGGTGGGCAGGCTGACGAGTCCCTGAGTTCCCGGCCTTGTGGAACCAGGACGAACTCAGTGGGAGCAGTGGCCAGGCAAGCGCATTCTTACGTTCCCGGCGTAGTCGAACCAGGACGCACTCAACGGCAACGGTGGCCAGGCAAGCGCATTCTTGCGTTCCCGGCATAGTCGAACCAGGACACACTCCGCGGTCAGCCAGCTCCTCGGAACGCTCGTCTTCTTCTCCCTTTCCACGTTCTTTTTCCACTCGTGCCTTTTCTCCGGCCGTCGACGGTACGTCTCGTGGCACGCGCAGCCACGTCATGGCGAAAACATTTGTAGTCCGGGGATGGTTCTCGGCTGCGCACATCAAAAGAGTCCCTTATTTCCAGTTTTCTTTTGATTAAAAAAAAACTAAGCAACGTGCGCGGACTTCCCGCGTAGAGAAATGCATTCAATACAATAAAACAAAACTCAAAAAGTTCAAGAGAAAGACAGAAAGGAAAGTACACAACTGAAAGAAAACAAAAGTTGCTCACACGATATTTCACAGCAAACGGCTCATGTAGTCTGCCCCCACATTTTCTGAACCCCTGATACGTTCAACACGAGAGCAATATTCTTCCAAGGCAAGGCTCCACCGTCCTTCCCAGCGTACATTTTTATTTCAAGATACCAATAATTGTGCTCAAGTTACTCGTCGCAGAACTTTCACTTGATGCGAAACCTCCTTTCAATTTTTCACATCTCTAAGACACGATTGGTAGCCAAACCAAATATGGACAGAATGCGGGCCAAAACACGAGCAAAAGAGGTTAGTTCATTCTTAATTTCAAATCAAATCAAATGAGTTTATTTCCACCTTGTAAAAAAACAGATGGAGGGGCTGTGGAAAAAAAGCTGCGCTTAGCAGCTTGACGAGCCCAGAGTCCCTGTATTAATGGCAACTAAGCAGCACTACGGTGGTAAGAATGAACATGCATAAAAAGGATACTGACAACGAAAACGCAAAGGTATATAGGCATACAAAACAAAAATCATACTCCCATGGTTACAGACATTGCACGCAGTTCGCTGTACTTACAGGCGAATAAATCAAAATGCATAAGCTGATAAAATGTCAAAATCGTGGTATGGACCATTCGGCCGCTGCAAGGCCGTTTCCTTCACAGATGGCTGACCGACTCCTCGGTCTGCGGCGGGGACTTTTCCTCGCAAATTTCTTTCTTCTCCAAGGAATGCTTTGAATTAGCCCTTCTCTCTGCGGACGCATCGAGCTCTTTTTTTTTTCGTCTTTTTTAGGAGCGCTTCTAACGCTTTCTGCCTAGAGCGTTCGCTGCTCAACTCCTGGTCGCGTCCGGCGGACGCCCTCGAAGGCGACGCTGACCTCGATCTAGGCCTCGGCTTGCGCCTTGAACCCGGTGCGTTCCTGGGCTCCTACTTGAAGTCGAATCCCTCTGGATCACTCCTGGACCTTCCGCCGCGTCTGCGCAAGTACCTCCCGTAGGAGCGTCGATGTGGTCTACGCTGGACTCGGGTGTCCTCGTATTCGTCCTCCTCTTTAAACTGGAATTGGGGTCTCATGTCTTCGGTGGGTAGCGATCTTCTGGTCATACCCCTGGAACGTCGGTAGTAGCGGAGTAGAAAGGGTCTCCTAAGCTGCAGCCATCTCTGCGGTGGCGGTTGCGGTTGCGGCTGCGGCTAGTCCGGCACGAGCACAACGTCATGAAAGTCGTCCGAGTCCTGCACACCGCGGCGCGGGTTGGGCATCGGTCGGCGTTGACTCCGTCTCGGGAACCAGCGACCTCTGAAGCGTCTGCTGTCCGCGGCGTAAGGGGTGCCCGGCACGGGTTCGCCGTCGGGACCTGTCACATTGGCGGCCTCGCGGCCCTTCTCGCCTACGACGACGTCAAACTCGACGGTTTCACCTTCGTAAAGGCTGCGCATAAACTTCTGCGGATTTCTTCGTGGTCACCTGCATGGAGCCAATGTGGACGGTGGGCGCTTTTCGGCTTTGCCCCGAAAAATCTTGCTCCGGCCAGGATCGAAGTGGATGCGTGATGTTTCGGTTTTTCATCATTCATTGTTCCGCTTGCAGGAGGATCCGGAACCTGCAACAATCTCTTCCACTCCGAGTCAGGGGAAGAGACTTCACGGGAACCGGGAACATTTCCAATTATAACATCGTAAATAGGATCCTCCAGGCACTTTACAATAGCGGTCCCGGCGAAATAGGGGGAGGCGATGTCAACTTCCGCTTCCCGAACCTTGAAGCTGCGGCCATCCACCAGCTTTAGTGTGGCGGTAGTCCCCGTAAATGCTACCTCTGGGACAAGTGAGCGACGTACAACTAAGGTGTTGCTTCCTGTGTCTCGTAATACCGAGACAGTCTGGCCGAACAGTGCCCCTTCCAAGACGGGCATGTCATAATGTGCTGTCGACCTTTCTTGGACCACGTTTGGATCCTTGTTGCCTTCACCTTGTTTCTCCGGTTCATGTTCCAAAGCCTGCCGCGACTTGTTTTTCATGTCTTGACGAGATATACAACATGAAGACTCCTTCTGGCCGCCGTCTTTCCTTCGGCACGATTTGAAGTCGTGCCCCTTGCGACGACAGTGCACGCAGAAGAGTTCCTGTGTTGTCAAGCGGCAGTCTGATGCTTTATGCCCCGTCTTATTACAAACGAAACATTTAATCTGAGGTTTGTTGAAGGAATTACCGTCCTTCGCTTTCGTGTCCCCCGCCTCTTGGTTTTCACGGAATTAATGTAGGTTTCTCTCTCGCTGTGCTTCGAGAAAGCCGTCCGCCACTTCTGCCATATCGCTGAGTGTCTTGCACTTCCTCTCTCGGAGAAACAGAGCTAGCCGGCTGTGGCAGTTGTTAAGAAACTGTTCGGCAACTACTAGATCGCGTAGATCTTTAAAGTTAGCTGCAGTGCCGGACGTCTCCACCCAGCGGTCAAACAAACTAGAAATTCTGGCAGCGTACTGTTTTCCAGTTTCACCCTCCTTGGGCTTACTCTCGCGGAATATTTCACGGTATCCCTCCGCTGTGAAACGAAAGCGCTGCAACAATGCCAGCTTTGCTTTCTCAAAATCCACAGGATCCTCCGGGGACAACCGGCCGAACACCTTCAGAGCTTCCCCACCAAGGCACATACTAAATGCCGTAGCCCACTTTTCTCTTGGCCAATTATAGCCAGTGGCGATGTTTTCGAAGCGCTTCAAATACGCGTCTAAGTCATCTCGTTTCTCATCGAATGAAGGGATCATCCTGTGGGGGTTAATTATCAGAGAGAGACTTTCTTCCGCTTGTCTGTCAGCTGCAGCAGACCTTTCTTGTACATTACTGGCCTCTTGCAGCCTTATAAGGAGCTGTAGCGTACGTTCCTCTGCGTCTGCGCGCATCCAGCTAGCCTCACGTTCAGCTGCACGCTCCTCACGTGCGTATTTTTCACTCTCCGCCACACGTGCCTGTTCCGCCTCTACACAGGCTCTCAGCTCAGCGTCTCTCAAACCCAACTTCTTTCCCAGGCCAATTAATTCCTTGGTACTCATTGTTGTTTCTTTAAACAATGCTCAAACAGTCTCGTCCTGTCGTGGACGCCAATTTGTCATAGGTTCGTGGGAATGTCGTGTCGTAAATAATGAGAACGAGACCGTTGGCTTTGAGAATTGTTTAAACAAAGAAGATATAAAGAAAAATATTTACAGCAACGGTATTAGCAAAGGTTCTACAAAACATTTAGAACAGCGATATCAATAGACGTTACACACGCGGCTTTCACAGTTCTTAATGGCAATAGAAAAATGTTCGTCATACGTTGGGGTCTTTGAGTCTTCGGTCGTTGTAACGGTGGAGATGGCTGAGCGGGCGGAGTCTTGGGTTCCGTGTCTTCAGAAGCCGGGACGAACCCAGTGAGGGCGGTGGGCAGGCTGACCAGTCCCTGAGTTCCCGGCCTTGTGGAACCAGGACGCACTCAGTGGGAGCGGTGGCCAGGCAAGCGCATTGTTGAGTTCCCGGCCTAATCGAACCAGGACGCACTCACCGGCAACGGTGGCCAGGCAAGCGCATTCTTGCGTTCCCGGCCTAGTCGAGCCAGGACACACTCCGCGGTCAGCCAGCTCCTCGGAACGCTCGTCTTCTTCTCCCTTTCCACGTTCTTTTTCCGCTTGTGCCTTTTCTCCGGCCGTCGACGGTATGTCTCGTGGCACGCGCAGCCACGTCATGGCGAAAACATCTGTAGTCCGGAGATGGTTCTCGGCCGCGCATATCACATATATACAGAAGTATTTAAAAAAATAACAGAATGTTTTTTTGAGCAAATCGACCTCAAACTTTCAACATTTGTTATTTCTCACAAAGTTTAAAAGATTCGAATACATCAAGATATTTTTATAGCATAAAATAAATGAGGAAAGAGTTAAGATGGTCTAGAAAAAAAAAAGGAAAAAAGAAGGAGGGTGTCAAACACGCGAAATGCGACGGCAGGCAAAAATGCTAGTTCCTGCCACTGCGGCTTCTACGCTTCGTAACTCGAGAACAATAATTCTGTGCAACATGCGGTTTGCGCACTCCTTCATTTGAAAAATGCCCTGAAAACATATATTTTTTCTTCAATTTTAAAAATTAGACCCTTCTAGCCTACCCGATTTGAGAGGAAACCACCCATATATATAAATATATATTCTTGTTCTCGCTCACCGCTTGTCCGGAGAAAGGAAATATAGTTCTCACATCTGGAAGCTCCATCCCGTCTAAGTTCTGCTTGGTGCCAGAAAACAGGACAGCAGGAGCAAGGCGGGAGAACGAAACAGCCTTAAGATCAACACTTTGACGAAGCACGTCATACTGTTAATGTCATATTCTACTTGCTGTCGGCTCTGTCGAAGATTCGTCTTTAGCGTGCTCCCCCCGCATTCGTCTTTAGCGTGCTCCCCCCGAGATGGCACAGCAGGACAGCGATTGCACGTCCCTCGGGGCCGATGGGATGTTTTCCTGCATGACTGGTATGAAGTTCTTCGTCTTCCACAAAATATTCGGCGAGTGCTGTAGGCGAGAGGTACAGAGCTACCACGAGCAAGCCGTTGTCGACCTTGGCGGCACACAGTTGACCAACGTCGTCTGACGCGCCCCAGAGATCGATGGGTACAGCACAGACCCGTACCCATGTAGATGGCCACTTAAATAAACCAGTACACCACGTTTTCCTACGTGCCTCTCTGTGATTTATAAATGGTGATATCACTTGCCTGCACAACGGGTGGCTGACATCTCCCCTCTTTTCTCCACCTCCTCCTCCCCTCCTCCTTGACCCGCGCGATGCATTATGGGACGTTTACCATAATGCACGGCGTAGTTAAGTCGACGGCGACGCCGACACCGACGCCGCTCAAGTCGGAAACGGCACCTAGGAGCTGCGCTCTGAAAAGAAAAAGGCTTAACTCCTATGGAAATCACAGCGAAGTAACCGATCTTCAAACAATTGGGCGCCGTTTGGCACGGGAGACAAGAAATTTCGCAAGCGGTTGCGGCGCCAACTGCCGCCAACGAAAACGCCGAGAGCCGGCGTCATTAGCAGACGACCTTTTCGACTCAAAAGCGGCGCGTTTTGCAGGCGGTGACAGTCGCAGAAACAAAAACAGGCGCGGTAACAACAAGGAACTGCAAAGCAGACAAACAACATAAGTACAACGAAACAAATGAGTCAAAGTAACAAAACAAACAATTTTTTTAATCACTTACGTGTCCATTCTATGTGTTTTATTAGTAAGGATGATAAAATCATGCATTGGCAACTGACGTCGAAAAAGCTTGCGCCGCTTTTAAGTCGAAAATTCCGTCTGCTAATGATGCCGGCTCTCGGCGTTGTATGCTCGTAAGTTGGCGGCAGTTGGCGTCGCAACCGCTTGCGCCATCTCTTGTCTGCCGTGCCAAACGACGCCTTATGGTTTGACGACCGGTGGCTTCGCTGCGTTTCCATAGACGTTAAGCCCTTTTTTTAACTTTTTCTTTAGGTACGTTCGCTCTTTGCAAATTTTAAAGAAAAAAATTCACCACCCGTGGGCAACGCTGCACAATATCGTAGCGCGGTAGGCTAAGAGACCGATTTTTGCGGTCAATTTAAGGAGCCCGGCAGCTATTTGAGACACCCTGTAGAATGCGGGTCGAAAAACGTGGAGGAAAGCAACCACGCCAGCCTCCCGCTAATTTCAGGGGTTCCGTCTATAGTTACCGATACCTGACAATCGGCGACTGACTGGGTCAGTCTCCACGTCCTTCGCGTACACTTTAGGAAGGTACACTCTACCAAAAAGGCTGTCACTTTACACCCTTTTGTCCAATATATTGCACCCCAAAACTTCAATTTGACGTACAGCGCACTATATTCAAACAGACGGCCTCAAATTGTACGATGGGCATGATAACGGTGCGATGTAACTTATAAAATAGCTAAATTATGTATCAAAGACTACAGAAAGAAAACACTGAGATTTTGCAGTAGGGTCCAAAAAAAAAACCTGATTGTTTTTTTTTTGTAGTCAGTAACACGTGCATTAGCTATTTTAATAAGTGGTACCACACAGCTATCAAGCCTCTCGTAAAAGTTAGTACCGTCAGATCGACGTCGGTGCGCTGAACGTCGAACTGAAGTTTTGGACATAGATAGAATTGTGAGAGCGTGTTGGCTAAACATCCTTGTTTGCGAACGCAAAAGGAGACAAGCGATACACAAAAACACGTCAGGCACGTGTTTTTGTGTGTCGCTTTTCTCCTTTTGCGTTCGCACACCATATGTTTTTGGGGTGTAATATATACGACAAAGGGTGTCAGAATACACCCTTTTTTAGAGTGTAATGCGCAGACGGAGTGAACCTTTTCGTTATCTCGGCAGCGTATGGTCGTCTCTTCGTCCAACAACACCTTGCCGAGTCGTCGGCGAGGTACACGTAGCCGTCACTGGCACGTCACTGATTTTCATCTGCAGATAAACATTCGGCGCCCTTTTTGTGCTTAATGTATGACGACCAACACACGAAAACGCATTACTTAATATATCTAAGACCATTACCTTTTTTGCAAATGACACAAATTGATTCGAATGCAGCACAACCCCTATAGAATCATGACTGAGAAGATAAACTAAATACTTTTGGTAAGTAGCCCAATAATTTTCATGGCTGCTGGGCATTACATTCAAATTTAGATAGGATATGTAATGTACCTATCATAATGAATTCCCAGTGCAGACAGTACCCATGCAAGAGTCAAAGCGGTCTTTAAAGAAACTTCCAGCCTTTCCACTCCGGTGAAGAAGGAAGACCAGCGAAGCTGTACTATGCTGGGAATGAAGTAATGGCCGTCCGCAAGTCGGCAAGCCAGAGTGGAAAGGCTGGAAAGGTTGCCGCGTTCTGTGAGCGACGGCGGCAAGCAGACAACCGGAAAACACAACACTCTGGACAGCTACCGCCATCTATGAGCGATGGCTGGAAATGTTGCCGCCATCTATGAGCGACGGCGGCAAGCAGACAACTGGGAAACACAGCACTCTGGACAGCTATCGCCGTGTATGAGCGACGGTGGCAACCAGTGTGTTGTGTCGACATTGGTTTGGTACCGGACACGATCCTGGAGAACGTAGCATTTAACAGCTCCGCTGTAAAATTGTATTCGAGTTACACCCAGAGTGCATAGGTATATGCGCCCTAGGAACCTGCTTGCGTCAAACGGAGCTCTATGGAGATTTTTCCTGCTCCAGGACCAAATAACTGTCCCAGGTTGGACATTGAACGAAAGTATTTGTACGTTGAAGACGTCAGTGTGTAGCTCAAGTCATTGTTGGGACATCTTGTGCTCGACGTTCAAAGAACTTCTAGAGGAGAACGTAGAACAGACGGCAATTAATATCTATTACGTCAAGGTGTAACTCGGGAAATCGTCGGGACGTCTCACGCTCGACGTTCAAAGAACCTTCCGAAGAAAATGTAGAACCGTCATCAATAAATGTCGATTACGGCAAGGTTTTGCTCAGGACATTCTTGGGACGTTTTGTCCTCAACATTAAAGAACTTCCCGGACAAGACATCGAAAAGCCGTTGACGTCGCTTACGTCTAGGACCTTATTTCGACGTCATCTCGCCGTCATGTGCCACCTGGGTAGCCATCGTGTCGTCCTGGGTGGTCGTCATGGTACGTCGTGTACACTCCCCATGACGGATCGTTGCGACCACACTCTTCGAAAAAAACAAATGGTCTATATAGTCTTTTCAAAATAAAAGAACGCTCTTGTAACCTATGTTCCTTTAGAAAGGAAGAAGCGTTCGTCCCTGAGAGGAGGGGGGTAAAGTTTTCCCGTCGCCTGCATATCATCATGGCGGCCCCGAAAGGAGCAAATCGAGCTCAATGAGGCTTAAATGCCCTGCAGCGACTTTTTGACTGTTTTTTTTTTCACCGAACCTAAGCAGATTGAGCGTAGTAGCTTCGTAAAACTTTTCTAGAACTTCGCTTTATTTTAAAAGTTATAGGCAAATTGAAATTACAAAAACAACCAAAACATAACCTCCTTCATGACGTCTCTGGTCCTGGCTTGAGTGGCCGTGAACTTGAGGAGGGGTAGTGAGCTCAGCGAGCGCTCACGGCTGCCGCACTCCGTGTCGACGGCTCGAGAGGGCGCCACAAAAGCAATTGCTGGATACGGCCCTGGATTAAGTGGGGGCGAGGCTGGTGCCCAGGGCCACACCTGAAGAAAGCGGTAGGGGCCCTCGCTTGGGTAGCCCTTCTCCCTCTTAGGGTGAAAAAGACACCCCAGAAAAGAGAACTTTTTCGCTTCTCTTGTGTGTTTGTTGCTAGCGTGTCAAAGAACCGCTTTGGGCGTAAATCACTTTGGCCTGGGACAGTTTCCACTCGTCACCAACGCGTCCGAAGCACGAGTGACATCAATTGTGTGCCGGCTTCCTCAAAAGCTTTTTCTTCCGCAGGGTCAGTTTACGCGTTTTCCAGCGCCGACCATACTTCATCTCGTGTTGAACCACAACGGAAGGCTATAGGTGCCTCCACAGCCAATCATGCGCCAGTCCAGAGGTGACGTCACGCACTAATACATACCCGAGGAGCCAAGTGACGTCACTTCTGAACTTGTGCTTGATTGGCTGTGGAGTCCCTTAGTCTTCTGCTACGGTTCGACACAGGATAAAACGAAGTAGGCCACAACACTTTTCTTTCTTTTTTTTTTTTTTGCGGGTCTTTAAAAACCGATTATTCCGAAGGGGGGGGGGGGATCATACTGAATGTCTGTACTTTCTGGGTGGCATTCGGGTGTTTTGAAGCCTCCATCTTTGCCTTAACAATAGAAAACGCTTTACGGTGGCCGATCGTTAAGGGGTCCCTTATTGTTCGCGCGTCTGTGAGCACTCAATTTAGTTTTTTTTTTTTTTTACCGCGGAGCTGTTAAGGGCTAGCTTCCTCAGGATAGTGTCCCCCGCAAGGAAATGAAGACACCGAACTCTGGACACTTACCACCACCTACGAGCGACGGCGGAAACCAGGCAGCCACTCTGGCTTGCCGACATGCGGACGGCCATTACTTTCCATAGTACAGCTCCGCTGGTCTTCCTTCTTCACCAGAGTGGAAAGGCTGAAAGTGTTTGTTCGCGCTTCTGTAAGCACTCAATTTCTTTCATTTTGCTTGCCACTTCGCTTTTTGGATAGCGGCACGTAAACAATCGCCTAATCCACGTTTTTTTTTGTTTTTTTTTTCAGGTTACAGTCAGACACGGGTTTTACAACCGCTCGATTTACGACAGCCAAAATCCGTGTCCCGTTCGGGGCACGTGCATGCATCTTTTGATTAGAATAAAATTGTCTGTTTCGAGAAAGCATGTTGTACTCAGCCTACCCCTGAGCACGGCCCTGCCAAGAGAGAACACATATGGCAATTTTTTTCAAGAGCTACTTGCTGCGTGGGAGGAGCCTAAGGGGGAGGAGAAACAAACAAGGATTTCTTGCGCATTGCCTCTTGATTGGTTCGGCTGGGTTGAAGGCGTGCACATACCCGCAGATAACGAAGTGACGTTGCGTTTTTTGTTTTTAGATTTGATTGGACTATACTTTGTTTCACCTTAGGTCCTCGCGCGGCCGATGTTACGAGCCGAAGGTCCAATCAAACAGCGCAAAAAGCGCAACGTCACGGGGGGCTCTCTGCGCTTGATAGGACTAGCCGGAGTAGGAGCACGCACAGAGAGACGGCTGGTCCTATCAGCTGCAGAGAGTACGCCATGACGTTTGCCTTTTTCGCTGTCGGATTGGCCCTTCGGCTCATAACATCGGCTGTGCTCGAACCTAAGCTGAAACGAAGTATATTTCATTATCAGCCTTTGTGTCATTCACGTGCAAACGGGGATACGTAAGATTATATTCAGTAGGATATACTGATCGTATATATTGTATAGTCAGAAATTTAATTGTAAATATTGTTAAAAGATATAGCGCTAACTTAGTACGTTTCGAAGCATTCGAAGTGGGGACGTTTTAATAAAGTAGGTTTTTGTTTTACTGAAATGTTTCGTTTTTGACCAACACTATAATCATCATCAATGTAGTCGTCATCATTATCATGATCTGAAATTTCGGGGCCCTGGCCAGCATTAGGCCAGGGCCCGGAAATATTTGAATCCGGCCCTGGCTGGATAGGCTGGATGAAGCGGGCGGCCAGGGCGGCTCGCATTGCATTTTGCTGCGCGACGAAACACTAATTCGGCATGACACTTCATTGGCTACAAACGACAGCAAATAGGGGGTAAAGATCAGTTCAGAAGAGGAGCCACTTCGCGCTGCCAAACCGCCAAACCGCGAGCCAAACCTGCTCGCCAAATTGGCCTCCGGAACGTTCGGAACCGCTCGAATCCTCGAGCCCGTATACGACCGCAGCGCCGCCGCGTACATCCGGGACCTTTCTACTCTCGCCGCTCGTCGGTGCCTCATCCCACTAACCCTTCCTAGAATGCGCCGCCTTTTCCACCGCTTTGTGGCGGGTATGTCGACGGGTCATTTCTTATTTCCATATTTTATAAACTGCATTTTTTTATTTTCTGATCTAAAATACTGGAAAAAAACTATTTTCATAAGTAATTGAAATGGTTCACGCCACGTTTATTTTGTATTTTGACTAAAAAAAAGGCTTTCAGCGGCTCTCACCAGTCCTAAGGCTGAGCAGGACCGACAACGTCACGATATCGTCACATGTCACGCGCGTTTGGCACCACGGGGCGACCCCGTAGGTGAAGGAGGCTTCCGCGTCTTCCGGTTAAAATATGACGCACTGATATTTAGTTACTCTCTCCGTGCCCGCTGGGTTGCCCGTACCACAAGGGATGTGGAATCCCTAAAAAGAGGTACGCGCTTAAATAGGATTGTAGGGCCTCTCTAACGAGGACGATACCTCTATCTTACGGGGCGAGAGCAGCAGCCAATAGAAGCGTAACACGAGCTTTCCACGAACTTCCTTTATTTCCGAGGCAAACTTCTTTCGTCGGTAAAGAAACTTACGTTTCGAAAGCAGTCACTCAATCTTCTCGTCGTCAGCACTGCGATGTTACACGGAGACAACCGATACCCAGTTATTCATCGCGCACTTTACGTCGTATACCTTTGTTATTCCTCGAGCCACGATTATTTTGTCAGAATCTCACATCACGGAAGACTGGTAAACCATTCGCGAGCATAGGGGTGTCGCGAACCGGTCGACGTTCGAGTTCGACTAGGTTCGACTTTTTCGACCTTCTTGTGAAAAATTCGAAAAAGCTTCGACTATGGTTCGACTGCTATGCGCATGCGTGACAACCTGGCCAGTTGGTATCGGATTGAATGGGAATGGCTAAGGGATGAACTAATAGCAGCACTGATTTGGTTATTTCCGTTACTACTGTACAAAAACAAATAGACCTTTTTCGAGTAACGAGCGCCGTCTGGGGAGTTGTCTGCGAACTACAACAGAAGAGCAGCCTAACATGCCTCCGCGCGTCAAAACACAATTGCATCGTGCCGTTGTATCGGTTTTCAGTGCTTTTTATACCCCATACCACCGATACTAAAAAACAAAGCGTCAAAAAAGACTATATACGCTCGAGGACAGATGCTGACAATGTTGCTGTCGTCATTTTTGCAGGGCACCGCATACCGGTGTCCTGCGAAAATGGCGGCAGCGGGACTGTACGCATGCGCAGAAGCTTACTGGAAAAAGGTCCATTAAGTTATGAACTTCTTCAGTGATTCGAATTAGTTTCTTTCAATTGCAACTGTTCATAACACTTAAACACCCTTTAAGAAAGGTTCTCCGAACCTAGACATGCTTGTATCAATGTCCGGCCACACTGTCCACGAAGTCTAACCGGTCGAATCTGGTTAAAAGTTCGGAGGTTTCTCGAACTAGTCGAACCCCGAACGTTCGACCTAAAAATCGGGTTCGACAAAAATTTGCGACGCCCCTAAATGAGCAAATTCGAAGCAGCCTACTTCGCTAACTGCTGCACGGTACCGCCAAGCGTGAAAGAAGGTTATATCGCTCGCTGCGAGATGGCTGCAGGGTCAAGCAGAGCAGTTGCAAGTAGGAAGGCTAGGTGGCACGAAATGCCGTCCAGTTCATGTGCTACAAAAATATTTTTATTTTCTCACGCCCCGTTTCACTTTGGGCATCTTTATTGCCTTTATTATCACACATCTCGATGCATTACGCGTACCACAAGCATCAGCTGAACATATACAACGCGCGCATGAACGAGGTAGAGGACCTTAGAGCGATAAACTGGCAGTTGAAAGTGACCCGCGATTGGCCGCCGGCATGTTGCACATCTTTGACCACTAGGCACGTGACCTTATAGTTTTACGTCTAGATTTTAACGAAGTACAGCGCACAAATAATTGGTTATTGATATTTAGTAACAGTACCGACGAGAACAGTTATATTTCGTTTGTTTTAAGTCTACAAAAATGTGCTTTTACTACAAAAACTCGGGCAGCTTCGCAATGCATCCGCTAGATGCCGTCAGCCGCGGTGCTGTAGTTACTGTAGTACATAGTAGATATGTAAACCCAGATCAATTCGGGAAGGTCAGGGGATCGAAGTTTGCCCTGTTTGCCTTAACAGTACCATGCAGTCCACTTCCATACCTTCAAAACTAGTCGCATGCTGTCACGCGTTACAAAAAGTGGCTAGCCTTTTAAACCATTTTGACTGCAAAGGCATAGTGGCTCTGCATGAGCCGAATACTATGGAAGTGTAACTTCTCAAATGAAATTAAGTATGATCAATGCAATCAATTTATATTGGGACCAATCAGTCCGCTGCTAGACCAGTAAGACATTTTCTAAACAAACGGATTGAAGGTAGCATTAAGGAATTGAGTAAGTGTGCTCTGTTGACATAAGCTACATGTTCTTGGACCACACCCGGAATGAGTGACAACTTTTCTCTATGCTCAGTTCCAAACATAAGAACAAATAAAGCAAGCACAACTAGTTAAAAACATGAGCTTCACAAGCAAAAGTGTGCCGAGAAAATCATCCCCAAGATTGGTGGACATCGGCGCGTCCCTACAACTTGCGCCATCTATCGGCTACCAAGAGAGGGGGACACCGTAACTCAATGGGCGAAAGCCGTTCATATTCACTTGCTCAAAAACTCGGCCAATAATCGCTTTGCACTCATTAAGGTTGTATTAGGTGCGGTGTCCGTACTTTTTGGGGAAAATTTGGAAATCGTACGATCACGTTATGCACATCCAAATGACGATCAAAAATATTTGCATTGCGTCTATGGCAAGACCCGAAGAAAAAGACCGAGTTTTAAAGGGACCATGAAATGACCTTTTTACTTTTGCCAGATAACTTTTACAATAAATCTTCAACGTTCACTGAATGCCGAGCAGGCATCCGTTTTCGTCTCAGTTTATTAACTTCTACACAAAAAATTAATGAAATATCGACTTTTTCTTTCTCTCCAACTGACCGCAAAACAAGCTGCGGCGTAATTCTGACGGTTATGACGTACCCTGTTTCCGGAACCGGAAGTTCTCTCGGCAGCAGGAGAATGGGAGCGTTAGCGGCGGCGAGTTGGTGGTGTGCCGGTAGGTTTTACTGCGCTGATGACACCGACGTATTTTCTGAATCGGCGCCCCTCATCGCCGCGATAGCCATGGACACATCGCAGCTGAGCGAAATTCAATGAGATATGTTGTGTTACAGCGACAACATGGGACTAGTCTCATACGCCGGCATGCCTGTTGGGAACTGCGGCGAGTCATCCGCTGAAGACTCCAGAAGTCAACCCAGCTGTCATTGTTGGTAAAAAGCGGCCCGTGTCAGTCGTTTGCAAAGCAACGTAGATAGAAACAAATTGCCGCGGCGTTTTTCGCGGCCTCGGAGATGCAGGAGCGAGCCGACGCTAAAAAAGATATATTTGAACTACGACAGTGTCAGCAAGAGCCACATAAATACCTGTGCACACTCGGAGCGGACGCGTGCGTTTGATGGAAGTGCTGTATTCGCGCTGTTCGTAAGGGCTTCGGGACCGATCTTTTACGATTGCAACTCGATACTGACGCGACACTCGGCAAAGGAAGGTGGGACCGGCATTGCACGTAGCTCCCACGAACTGTTATAGCTCGACAGTGACGTGCTGTCGTGTCAGGATAAAAATGGCATACTAATAACAAAGTATACATACCGTGTTACGAAGGTAATCCATACGGCGTTTATTTGAGCTCTATATCACACAAAACAAGAAGATATAATCGACGAGAGTCCCTCTTCGACGACAGTGTTCGTCAACACTGCCTCGGAAAAAAAGGGGAGAGATTGACCTCACCTCTTAATCTAAAATTGAGGTCAGCGATCAAAATGCGGGTCGCGCGGGCATATTCCATACAGCACGCCAGCCGGTCGTGGGAAGATGGTCTTGGCCAAGTACCGTTGAAGCAACGCTGCACCGAGTCGGAGTGCCTGCTAGGCCTATCTGCCGAGCTCGCTTGGTCGCGGGTCGGTGAATTTGTTGCCGTTCTAGCTTTTCTAGGGTGTTTGTGGATCCAGCGTTCTGGTTCGTCGTGGTCTGTTTGAAGTACTTTTTTCTTGCTGCTTGAAGTCGGGACGCGCGAGAAGAACATGTAGAAAAATTAACGTTCCTTGATCGTCGCGGCCAAGTAACTGAGTGACGCTGTCGGACCTAGCACCCTATTGCGCACGTGCTGTAGTTGCTTCGTTTACCACACGATAGATGGCGCTTGGCTCTCAGCATTATCAAATTTGGCAATTTTCGTCACATCTCTAATTATGCTACAAAATGTGGATCTGAATATTATTTAACAAAACTTTTAGGAAATGTTCGCCGGCTATTTATTGTTTACGATCGCGGTGCTGGTGAGGTAGGCTCTTATCCAATAGGCGACGTGGATTCGGCTGACGTGCTGCGTTTCCGCGGATGCATCGCAGTGAAAAGGCAGAGAGCTTTCGAAGGAAAGAAGGCGCAAAAGAGTCCAGTTTTTTTTAGAAGTTCTATAGCGAAGAATGTTTTTTGGCTCCCTATTTTTGTGTTTTTGTGTTTTTTTTTCACACCTTTTACGACCATCGGTGGATGAAATTTGATTTCAGAATCGTTTTGTGGTCCTGTAACAAGTATGTAGCGCCCCCTCCAGTCAACCCGTTGATGGCCGTCAGCCTCGGCGGGCAACATTGATCAGGGCACAAATAAACACCGTGGAGCGTACGCCGCCCCGGTCAGTCATCGTCCACCCTCACAACCAGGCTGCGAGTCGTCTCTTCTCGGCGGGTGCTTCGGCCCCCTTCGTCCACGCTCTAGAAGGATCGTGACACTGGCGACGAGGAATCGTGACACTGGAGGCCAACAACGTGCACGGTTCGGCCCACGCCGCCGAGAGAGTCGTCGGAACACCGCCACCCGCTCCTGTCGCCATGCCGCTGTACGGGAGGCTCGAGCCGTTCGAGGGAGATGGGTCCGCCTGGCCTGTCTACGAAGAACAAGTCCACGTGTTCTTCCGGGCGAACGACACGCCCGAGGCGAAACAACGGGACATCTTCTTGGCCAGCTGCGGGACCCGCGTCTTCAGTCTCCTGCTCGACCTCCTCAAGCCGGCCACGCCGCACGTCAAAACGCTGGGTGAGCTGCTCGCCACGCTGCGCTCGCATTTCAGCCCGGCGCCGTCCACGCTTATGGAGCGGTTCCGCTTCAACAACCGGAGCCGCCGGGACGGGGAGACCCTCGGCCAGTTCGTCGCTGCGCTACGAGGGTTAGCGAACACCTGCGCCTTCGGCGACCAGTTGGACTCGCTACTCCGGGACCGGTTCGTCTGCGGCATCAACAACCCCGCCATGCAGACGCGACTCCTGGAGCTCCCCGACCCCTCACTGGACGACGCGGTGAAGGCAGCGCAGGTGATGGAAGCAGCTGCCAAGGACGCCAGCGAGATTCCGCGTGCGGCCGGCTCACAGTCGTCGGAAGCAGCGGAAGCGGCGGTGAACAAGATGGCGACAAGGAGCGGTGCCTGCAGCCGCTGTGGTGCTGCACACTCCCCTTCACGGTGCCAGTTCGTCCGGGCACAATGCTTCACGTGCGGGAGAACTGGGCACCTCGCGCGTGTCTGCCGAGGGGGGAGGACGAGCGGCGGCCAGCAGCGGCAGCAGCCTGGTTCAAGCCCGGGTTCCAGCCAAGCCCGCGGCCAGGGTGGCCGTCGCAAGAGAACGCGGCGGGGACGAGCGGCACCAGGTTCGGGTACCTCAACGAGGCTCCACGTCGTGGCCGAGGACCCGCAGATTTTCGACGTGTGGCAGACGAATAAGCCTCCATCGTCTGTGCCACCCTACTTGGTGTCAGTCGAAGTCTGCGGGCACCCCATCACCATGGAGCTGGACACAGGGGCAAGCGGGTCAGTCATGGCCGGGAAGCTGTTCAAGCGGACCTTCCCCGGCGTGTCCATCGAGGCGTCGGACGTCATGCTGCGCAGCTACTCCGGGCAGCTTTCCCAGGTCCAGGGTCGGGCCCAAGTCAGCGTTCGCCTTGGCGACAGGGAGGCAATCCTTCCCCTTTACCTAACCAAGGGGTCGTCGCCGACGCTGCTGGGCCGGAACTGGATTCACTCGCTGGGTGTTCGGCTGCCGGAGTACCAGGAAGCTGCGCTGCACGTGGTGAAAGACGTCCCGAGCCTCCTGACCGACTTCCAGGCCCTGTTCCAGCCGGGGGTGGGCACCTTTGCCGGCACGACGGTCGGCATCCACATACCTGAGGGAGCCCGGCCTCGTTTCTTCAAGCCGCGTCCGCTGCCGTTCGCCCTGAAGGACGGGGTCACCCAGGAGCTGCAACGGCTGCAGCGAGAGGGGATCCTGGTGCCCGTCAAGACTTCAGAGTGGGCCGCACCAATTGTCCCAGTCATCAAGCGAGACGGCCGCGTCAGGATCTGCGGGGACTTCAAGGTCACCATCAACCCCGTCGCTACCGTCGAGAAGTACCCGCTGCCTCGGATCGAGGATCTCTGGTCGGCTCTGTCCGGGGGACAGAAGTTCACCAAGCTCGACCTTCGAGATGCCTACCAGCAGCTGGTGCTCCAGGATGCCGCCCGGAAATATGTCACCATTTCGACTACCATGGGACTCTTCCAGTACACGCGCCTACCGTTTGGCGTGGCCTCAGCCCCAGTCATCTTCCAGAGGGAGATGGACAACCTCTTCAGGGGCATGAGGCACGTGGCGGTGTACTTGGACGACATCCTGGTGACCGGTACCGACGACGGGGACCACCTGCAGAACCTGCGCAAAGTCCTGACACGCTTGCAGGACGCCGGTCTCAAGCTGAGGCTGGACAAGTGCGTGTTCCTGACCCCCAGTGTGGAGTACCTGGGACACATCATCTCCCAGGCTGGCCTGGCCCCGGCACCCCGCAAGATTGAGGCCGTGCTAAAGGCACCGAAGCCCAAGAGCAAGAAGGAGCTTCAGAGCTACCTCGGCCTCATCAACTTCTACAGGAGGTTCCTGCCCAACCTGTCGACGCATCTGGAGCCGCTGCATCGTCTGCTTCGTGATGGGCAGCAGTGGGCCTGGAAGAAGGAGCAGGACTTGGCCTTCCAGCGCAGCAAGGAGTTGGTTGTTAAGGCTCCTGTGCTGGTACACTTCGATCCGGCCAAGCCTGTAGTCCTCACCGTGGATGCGTCGCCGTACGGGGTAGGAGCCGTCCTTTCGCACCGGGGTCAGGATGGTCAGGAACGCCCTGTGGCGTTTGCTTCTCGTCGTCTCCATGCGGCAGAGCAACGCTACAGCCAGCTCGACAAGGAAGGCCTGGCGCTCATGTTCGGGATCGAGCGCTTCCACCAGTACCTGTGGGGCCGGCGATTCGAGGCAGTCACGGACCACAAGCCGCTGCTGGGGCTGCTGGGACCTGACAAGGCTGTCCCAGTGCCAGCGTCGCCTCGTGTGGTACGCTGGGCCTTGACGCTGGCAGCCTACAGCTATAAGCTGGTGTACCACCCTGGGAAGGACCTGGGACCTGCCGACGCCCTGAGCCGCCTGCCCCTGCCGGAGGTGCCTGCTGCCGTTCCAGAGCCAGCTGACGTTTTCCTGCTGGAGCGGGCCTACCCGGGGGTGCTCACCAGGACTGCGGTGGCGCAGGCGACCAGCCGGGACCCGGTCCTGTCACAGGTGGTCAAGGCGGTGTCCCGAGGGGAGGAGCTGCGTCATCAGGCGTACAGCCACAAGGCCGCCGAGCTGAGCTTGGAGCAAGGCTGCCTGCTGTGGGGTTCCAGGGTGGTGATTCCACAAAGTCTCCGGGGCAAGGTCCTGCAGTTGCTGCATGCGGGGCATCCTGGCGTCGAAAAGACCAAGATGGTGGCACGGTCGCACGTTTGGTGGCCTGGCCTGGACCAGGACATCGCGCACCAGGTGCAAGGCTGCCAGGTCTGCCAGGAGAACCAGCGAGCCTCGCGTCACGTGGAGATCACCCCCTGGCCGTTCCCACAGAGGCCCTGGTCCCGCCTGCACGTGGACTTTGCGGCACCCTTCAAGGGCCACTACTTCCTGGTGGTAGTGGACGCCTTCTCCAAGTGGGTGGAGGCACTGCCAGTCACCACTCCATCGGCAGGCGCGACCATTGCAGCGCTGCGGCAGGTCTTCGCGGCGCAGGGATTGCCGGACATCATTGTGTCCGACAATGGTCCCGCTTTCGCCAGCGCCGAGTACCTAGACTGGCTGCAGAAGAAAGGAATCCGCCGGATGCTGGTTCCGCCGTACCACCCTGCTTCCAATGGTGCAGCCGAGCGGGTGGTACAGACCATCAAGGACAAGCTCAAGAAGAGCCAGCCCGGGGATTTCCGGACGCAGGTGGCCCGGGTACTGTTCCAGTACCGGACCACACCCCATGAGGTCACTGGCCGTGCCCCCTGCGAGCTTCTGCTGGGCCGGATGGTCAAGACACCCTTGGACGTCTTGCATCCAGACCTCCGGTCCACGGCGCTACTGAAGCAGCTGAAGCAGAAGCTGGCTGCTGACCGAGGGTGCAGTCCCGGGCCTTTGCCGGAGCCGGGAGCGTCGGTCTACGCCAGGAACTTCCGTCCTGGCCCACCCTGGTCTGCCGGACATGTGGTTTCGCCAGCGAGCGCCTCGTCGCTACTTGTCCGCATGCCCGACGGGACCACCTGGCACCGGCACGCCGACCATGTCAGGCCTCGCCTCGGGACCGGGCTTCTACCCTCGGCCGTCGCTTCGGAGGACCAGCCTGCAGGGGGACCAACGACAGCACCAGTCGCGGCCAGTGGAGCGCCAACCGGCACGGAGGCGACAAGCGTCGCCACTCCTGTGGCACCAGTGCCACCCACAAATCCGGTCCCTGCGGCTCCACCGGGTGGAGCGTGACCGGTACAGGCAGCGCCCGGCGTTGCCACACCTGGCCCGTCGACACCGGTGACCAGGCGGAGTACGCGGCAGCGAAGGCCGCCTGACCGCTACTCGCCGGGGTAACTTTCGCCGTCGACCGGTCAGGACTTGGCACGACCTAGACGCCGAAGTGGTGTCTGCCGTGTGCATTGTTTTTTCATGTATTTTGTTTTGTAGAAAACAAACTGGGGGGGAGGGATGTAACAAGTATGTAGCGCCCCCTCCAGTCAACCCGTTGATGGCCGTCAGCCTCGGCGGGCAACATTGATCACGGCACAAATAAACACCGTGGAGCGTACGCCGCCCCGGTCAATCATCGTCCACCCTCACAACCAGGCTGCAGTCGTCTTCTCTTGGCGGGTGCTTCGGCCCCCTTCGTCCACGTTCTAGAAGGATCGTGACAGGTCCCTTTAATGAAAGATCGTTGTTCTACAGAAAACGTCCTCTCATACTGGATTGCACTCATCAGTAACTGGTTGCCAAGGGACTCAGCTATCTTTTAGTAACTTTCATTTTTAGTTTAATTAATTTTAAGGTTGACCGGCTTTGCTCCGAATATTTAAAGGGAATGCTGCGCAACATGTTTACGGCTTGCAAATAGCATATCGACGATCGTGGTGCGCCGAATTAACACATGAGAAGAAAACTTCTTAACCATCACTTTTACATAAACAAAGCCTATATCACAGTCACAGTACTCAAGGTTTGAACCCGGGTTTAGAATTAATAGTTATTTTATCTGTATCTTAGTTTCCATTAAAATGTATCACTGTCTTACACGCTGCCGCTGTGTGGCAAGTGGCAAAACACGCAAATACGGCACGAGGTTTGAACCCCTCGTGGGGTTCAAACCTCGGTAACACAGCTAAAAAGGCGAGATATGGATCTGAAATCCAGTTTTTCTATGAACGCGCATTACCGCTACCCAAAGGTTAGAACTCCTAGCTGTGTCAAACCTTGAATATACCGTAGGCTATATATTTTCCGGTTTTAACCGAAAAACACCGATAAACATTCGCCGGTGTCGAAAGTATGAAATCGGTTAAAGCCCCAAAACACCGGTTATTACATATTTTCGAGCAAACGCTGGTTTTCTTTGTTGTTTTTTTTTACTGAAAAATCCTGTAGTTTTACCCGATAAACATCCGCCGGCGACGGAAATAAAAAATCGTAAAAAAAAATACCCCGGTTTCCACATAATTTTTTTCTAGCAATGTTTTTGTCGTTTTTTTCACTGAAAAAGTCCCACACAAACATTCGTCCAACACATTATTTTGCCCGGAATCATGCATTTTGCCTGTCTTTCTTTTGTGACCTACGTGTTCTTGGACTCTTGGAGAACCGTAGCTTTTTTCTACTGTTCCCCAAGGCCAGCGATCCTCCTGGGTCACCGACCTCGAAGATCACTATTAGTGGCCCGAGAGGCCAGCTACAGCCGGTGCTCTTGTTCTCTTGAGATGACAACCGTCTCAATGCCCTTGTCTTATACAAGTCAGAACGGGAGAATTACGTGAAAAAGATTGTGTAAAAGATGTCAATAAAATTTGAACTGTTTTTCGTCTTCAGTGGTCGTTTACATTCGCAATTTTTCCTCCCCATAATCACCGTTTTTAGCGCCTGCACGAGAGAATTCACCGAAAAACACCGGTATTCTAGAAATAAATAAACACCGATAAACATCCGCCGATTTTCGTCATAAATAAACACCGGAAAGTATACACCCTAGTTATACGATAGTTCCATGTGTGTACAAAAGTGTCACGACGAGTGCAAACGCGATTTCTGCGTAAATAAATTGGAATAGGGTTGAAGTGGCCAAGGTGGCCCTTCATTTATTTACAGGATATGTTTAAAGATGTCGCCCGGACCGGGAACCAGCCAGCTGATGGTGTAGCCGTGAAAGCCTTCCTCGAGCGATCTGCCCGAGCGATATCTCGTAAAGCTTCTTCTTTTTCTTTCACCCGCGCACTGGTGCGCGTCTTTTCACGTGGCTCGCTTTCTGTCAGCCACATCGCTATCGCGGACACCTAGTCGCTACAAGTCTTCCCCCCCTAGTGGAGCAGTAGTGTTTTGCTCCACGAAACAGTTTTTTCTTTGTTGGAGGGATCTTGAGCAGGCCTTCGAGTGTCGTCTTCCGGCTTCTGCGAGGGCACCGATGATGACACAAATGCAGTGTCGCAGATTGAAGCTGCCATAAAAGCAGGTTTTACCCGGTCAATGGACACGACGTCGGTTCGTCCATTGATGATGATGGTGAAAGTATTCTTATCTCGGGAGATGACTTTAAATGGGCCATCGTAAGGTGGTGTTAATGATGGACGCACGGAGTCACGCCGTACAAACACATGTGTACATGTTGTTAGTTCTGTGTGAATGAAAATTTTTCGTGGTGTCTGTTCTCGAGGCACGGTCGGTCGCAAGGAGGATAACAGGTTCCGAAGTTCTTGAAGATACGAAGGAAGGTCGGATGGTGGAGTAGACATTTGTGTGAGGAACTCGCCAGGAAGTCGAAGTGTTGTTCCAAACACTAGTTCGGCAGCTGTGCATTTAACATCTTCCTTCAAAGTGGCCCGGATGCCCAAGAGCACCAAAGGAAGATGGTTCACCCAGTTGTTCCTGTCGTCCTTTGTGATGAGCGAGGCATTGAGTTGCCGGTGTAGCCTTTCGACCAGGCCGTTGGCGGACGGATGGTAGGCTGTCGTGTGGATATGGCATATTCCAAGCATTTTTGCCAGTGATGCGAAGAATGAGCTTTGGAAAAGCCTACCACGGTCCGTGGTGACAACGGAAGGGCAGCCGTACCGTGCAACCCAGGTAGTGATGAACGCTTGCGCCACGGTTTGTGCGGTGATGTCCGTAATTGGGATCGCTTCTGGCCATCTGGTAAAGCGATCCACGCACGTAAGGATATATCGGAACTCTTGGGATGGTGGGAGGGGTCCAACAATATCAACATGCACGTGTTTGAAGCGGGCGTCTGGTGGTTTGAAACGATGTAGCGCGCTCTTTGTATGACGCTGAACCTTGGAGCGATGGCAAGAGGTGCAAGACCGGGTCTAGAGGCGAATGTCTCCGTTGATGTTGCGCCAGACATACCTCGAGCAGATGAGTCGTTGGGTTGCTCGAATACCAGGATGGTTCAGGTCATGAAGTGAGTGAAAGATGGGGAGTCGAAAAATGGGCGGGATGTACGGTCGGGGCGTACCCGTTGAGGTGTCGCCTACCATATCGCAGTTTGCAAGTGGTAGTGGTACAGGTCGCAGCTGCAGTGAGGTGGAGGACTCTTGGAGTCTCTGCAACTCGGCGTAATTCTTTTGGGCTGTTGCCAGTTTGGAGAAGTCGAGGTCAGGTGACGCACTCAGCGTCTCGACGCGTGACAGGGCGTCTGCCGCCTCGTTGTTTGCTCCAGATACGTGGCGCAGGTCAGTTGTATATTCTGAAATATAAGCGAGGTGACGAGTCTCTCGGGTCGAATACGAGGTTCGATTAGCGTGGAAGGCAAAGGTGAGGGGCTTGTGGTCTGTAAGGACATGGAAAACCCGGCCTTCCAGGAAGTGTCTGTAATGCCGTATTGCTGCATAGATGGCAAAGAGTTCGCGACCAAACGTGCTGTAACGTGTCTCCGCCGGCTTCAACTTCTGTGAAAAGAAGCCTAGCGGAAACCAGTCCGTCTGGTTGTACTGTTGTAGCACGGCTCCCACTGCGACGTCCGAAGCGTCGACCATAAGTCTCGTGGGTGCGTCTGGTCGTGGGTAAACGAGAAGGGCTGTGTCGACAAGAGCTTGCTTTGCAGTCTTGAACGACTCTTCTGCCATCGAATTCCATTCGACCGGTGATGTGGGACCTTCTGGTGAGCGCAGCAGATCTGTTAAGGGCTTGAGAATTTGGGCGCAGTTCTTAATGAAGCGTCGATGGAAGTTGACGAGGCCCAAGAATTCTCGCAACTTACGAAGTGACTATGGTTGCGGAAAGTCCCTGATAGCTTCCATTTTTGAAGGTAACGGGTGAATGCCTTCGGTTGTCACTCGGTGTCCTAAGAACTCGAGGTCGGACGTTCCGAAGACACATTTTGCTGCGTTGACGACGAGACCGTAGTTGCGTAGCTGCCCAAAGAGTAAGCGCAGATGTTGTTCGTCCTCTTCCGGGGAACTGCTCGCAATGAGGAGGTCGTCAACATATGCAAACACGAAGGGTAGCCCGCGTGTCACTTCGTGTATAAATCTTTGAAACGTTTGTGCAGAATTTCGAAGCCCGAAGGGCATCCGCACAAACTCGAATAATCCGAACGGCGTGGTGACAGTAGTTTTTGGAATGTCAGCTGGCTCGATAGGTATGTGGTGGTAAGCTTTTACTAAGTCCACCTTGCTGTAAATGCAGGTTCCGTTGAGTTGCTCTGTGAAGTCATGCAGGTGTGGTAGAGGGTAACGATCTGGACACGTATTGGCGTTGAGGGCGCGATAATCACCGCACGGCCTCCAGTCTCCTGGCTCCTTCTTGGGCACCATGTGTAGAGGTGATGCCCAGCAGCTGTTCGACAGCCGAATAATTCCGAGCTCGAGCATGTGCTCGACTTCCCGTCCAGCCGTTTGGAGTCGTTCACCGGAGAGGCGACGAGGTCGTGCGTATACAGCCGGACCACAGGTGACGATGGTGTGAGTCACACCATGCTTGGTCGGTGTTGCCATGTTGGAAGGCCTCGTGACTTCAGGAAACTCGGTAAGTATAGATGCGAATCCCGTAGATGGTAAGATTTGGCGTATGCCAAAGGATGGAACGGTTGCAAACATACCATTTATAGCCAGACGTGTCGTACCGTCAAGAAGACGACGGTGGCGCATGCTGACATCTAAGTTAAAGTTGGAGAAAAAGTCAGATCCTAAGATGGGACACTTGACGTCAGCGATGATAAAGAGCCATCTGAAAATTTAGCGTAGTCCTAGATCGAGAGTCATTGATCGCATACCGAAGGTGGGTATGGTAGATCCATTTGTTGCGATTAGGTTTCTGCCTTTATCCAGGTGTCTTCTTTCTGCAGCTGTGGGTGTGATGACGTACACTTCGGCGCCGGTGTCGACAAGAAGCCTGCAACCGGTGAACCGATCAGCAATGTAGAAAAGGCGGCATGCTGGTCGGCAGGAGTCACTTACCACCTTTAGTGACTGGTCGGGGTGTTTTCCTGCCAGACACAGGGGGGTGACACTTCAGGGCTCGCTGTCCGTACTTTTGGGTGGTACCAGCAGGTACTCAGAGTTGGTGACGTCGATCGCGCTCGAGCGGAAGGTGATTTCCTCCGTTGGGAAGGGCTGCGTTGCGAAGAACGACGCCTTCTATTGGCATGTTTCTGCAGAGACGCGACGGTCGCTGTCAGCTGGTCGAACTTTGCTTGAAGTTCCTGTATGGCGGTTGTCGACGACTGAGGTTCTCTCAACGCAGCTACCGTCGGTACCGCGTACTCCGCCACACGGTCAGCCATTTCGGCAAGACGGTCCAAGGACATGTCGTTTGCTGGGGCTAAGACCATGCGAATGCCTTGCGGTAGCCGTTGCAAGAACATTTCCCGTAAGATGGAGTTGTTTACGTCGGAGGCCTGTTCTCCAAGAAGCTGGCGCATCCGGTGCAGGAGTTGCGACGGCCGTTGGTCTCCGAGTTCTTCGGTTGTCAGAAGATGTTGGAGTCGACTGGTGGTCGATTCTGACTTCCTTAGTAGGATAGCGGCCTTTAGTTGGTCGTAGGCATCTGCAGGAGGGGTCGCCGCGAGCACGTCGTCGAGTTCGTCAGCGATGTCAGGTGGTAGGGCGGATACTACGTAGTAGTATCTGGACAGCTGGGTGCTGACTCTCCTGAAGTGAAATTGGGCCTCTACCTGAGGGAACCAAGATCGAGGGTTCTTCGCCCAAAATGGTGGGAGTCTTACCTGTAGTGTGGCCAGTGCTGTGTTTTCGGGAGATGCCTGGTCCACGACGTTGTCGGATGTCCCGTGCTCGTCCGCGCGACGAGACCCGTCGGCTCGGTTCATGACCCTGAAGTGTGGTCCGGGATGCTGGTCAGCGGATGAGTTCGCTGATGTGTCGAGAGTGGAATCCGTCTTCGGAGGTCTCCGGGTCACCAATTGAAGTGGCTAAGGTGGCCCTTCATTTATTTACAGGAAATGTTTAAAGATGCCACCCGGACCGGGAACCAGCCAGCTGATGGTGTAGCCGTGGAAGCCTTCCTCGAGCGATCTGCCCGCGCGATATCTCGTGGAGCTTCTTCTTTTTCTTTCACCCGCGCACTGGTGCGCGTCTTTTCACGTGGCTCGCTTTCTGTGAGCCACATCGCTATCGAGGACACCTAGTCGCTACAGGATCATCAAAAAAAAAGTTCAAACAGCCAAGAAACGCGGGAATTATATCGGAAAGAAACTTTTTCGACATTCGCGGAATCGTCCTGCCCAAAGGCTAGAACCCCGAGCCGAGTCAAACCTTGGTTATACGATAGTTTCATCTGTGTACAATAGCGTCACGCCGAGTGTAAAGCGATATTTTTGAGTAAATAGATTAGAATCGGGTCATTAAAAAGAGGTCAAACAGCCAAGAAGCGCAGAAAATATTTCGAAACGCACACTTATTCTACATACGCGCAATCGTCCTGCCCAAAGGCTAGAACCCCGAGCCGAGTCAAACCTTGGTTATACGATAGTTTCATGTGTGTACAATAGCGTCACGCCGAGTGCAAACGCGATTTTGGCATAAATATATTAGGATTTGGTCATTTAAGAGAGGTTACTCTGCCAAGAAAAGGCGCGAATTATATCGGAAATACCACTTTTTCGACATACGCGGAATCGTCCTGCCCAAAGGCTAGCCCCCCAAGCCGAGTGAAACCTGGGTTTTACGATAGATTCATGTGTGTACAATAGCGTCACGCCGAGTGCAAAGCGATATTTTTGAGTAAATAGATTATAATCGGGTCATTAAAAAGAGGTCAAACAGACAAATAGCGGGAAATATTTCGAAACGGACACTTTTTCGACATACGCGCAATTGTCCTGACCAAAGGCTAGAACCCCGAGCCGAGTCAAACCTTGGTTACACGATATTTTCATGTGTGTACAATAGCGTCCCGCCGAGTGCTAATGCGATTTCGGCATAAATAGATTCGAATCTGGTCATTTAAGAGAGGTTACTCTGCCAAGAAAAGGCGCGAATTATATCGGAAATACCAATTTTTCGACATACGCGGAATCGTCCTGCCGAAAGGCTAAAACCCCGAGCCGAGTGAAACCTTGGTTATACGATAGTTTCATGTGTGTACAATAGCGTCACGTTGAGTGCAAACGCAATTTCGGCATAAACAGATTAGAATCTGGTCATTTAAAAGAGGTTACTCTGCCAAGAAAAAGCGCGAATTATTTCGGAAATACCACTTTTTCGACATACGCGGAATCGTCCTGCCCAAAGGCTAGAACCCCGAGCCGAGTGAAACCTTGGTTTTACGATAGTTTCATGTGTGTACAATAGCGTCACGCCGAGTGCAAAGCGATATTTTTGAGTAAATAGATTAGAATCGGGTCATTAAAAAGAAGTCAAACATCCAAGAAGCGCGGAAATTATTTCGAAACGCACACTTTTTCGACATACGCGCAATCGTCCTGCCCAAAAGCTAGAACCCCGAGTCGAGTCAAACCTTGGTTATACGATATTTTCATGTGTGTACAATAGCGTCCCGCCGAGTGCAAACGCGATTTCGGCATAAATAGATTAGAATCTGGTCATTTAAGAGAGGTTACTCTGCCAAGAAAAGGCGCGAATTATATCGGAAATACACTTTTTTGACATACGCGCAATCGTCCTGCCCAAAGGCTAGAACCCCGAGCCGAGTAAAACCTTGGTTATACGATATTTTCATGTGTGTACAATAGCGTCCCGCCGAGTGCAAACGCGATTTCGGCATAAATAGATTAGAATCTGGTCATTTAACAGAGGTTACTCTGCCAAGAAAAGGCGCGAATTATATCGGAAATACCACTTTTTCGACATACGCGCAATCGTCCTGCCCAAAGGCTAGAACCCCGAGCCGAGTCAAACCTTGGTTATACGATAGTTTCATGTGTGTACAATAGCGTCCCGCCGAGTGCAAACGCGATTTCGGCATAAATAGATTAGAATCTGGTCATTTAAGAGAGGTTACTCTGCCAAGAAAAGGCGCGAATTATATCGGAAATACCACTTTTTCGACATACGCGCAATCGTCCTGCCCAAAGGCTAGAACCCCGAGCCGAGTCAAACCTTGGTTATACGATAGTTTCATGTGTGTACAATAGCGTCCCGCCGAGTGCAAACGCGATTTCGGCATAAATAGATTAGAATCTGGTCATTTAAGAGAGGTTACTCTGCCAAGAAAAGGCGCGAATTATATCGGAAATACCACTTTTTCGACATACGCGCAATCGTCCTGCCCAAAGGCTAGAACCCCGAGCCGAGTCAAACCTTGGTTATACGATAGTTTCATGTGTGTACAATAGCGTCCCGCCGAGTGCAAACGCGATTTCGGCATAAATAGATTAGAATCTGGTCATTTAAGAGAGGTTACTCTGCCAAGAAAAGGCGCGAATTATATCGGAAATACCACTTTTTCGACATACGCGCAATCGTCCTGCCCAAAGGCTAGAACCCCGAGCCGAGTCAACCTTGGTTATACGATAGTTTCATGTGTGTACAATAGCGTCCCGCCGAGTGCAAACGCGATTTCGGCATAAATAGATTAGAATCTGGTCATTTAAGAGAGGTTACTCTGCCAAGAAAAGGCGCGAATTATATCGGAAATACCACTTTTTCGACATACGCGCAATCGTCCTGCCCAAAGGCTAGAACCCCGAGCCGAGTCAAACCTTGGTTATACGATAGTTTCATGTGTGTACAATAGCGTCCCGCCGAGTGCAAACGCGATTTCGGCATAAATAGATTAGAATCTGGTCATTTAAGAGAGGTTACTCTGCCAAGAAAAGGCGCGAATTATATCGGAAATACCACTTTTTCGACATACGCGCAATCGTCCTGCCCAAAGGCTAGAACCCCGAGCCGAGTCAAACCTTGGTTATACGATAGTTTCATGTGTGTACAATAGCGTCCCGCCGAGTGCAAACGCGATTTCGGCATAAATAGATTAGAATCTGGTCATTTAAGAGAGGTTACTCTGCCAAGAAAAGGCGCGAATTATATCGGAAGTACCACTTTTTCGACATACGCGCAATCGTCCTGCCCAAAGGCTAGAACCCCGAGCCGAGTCAAACCTTGGTTATACGATAGTTTCATGTGTGTACAATAGCGTCCCGCCGAGTGCAAACGCGATTTCGGCATAAATAGATTAGAATCTGGTCATTTAAGAGAGGTTACTCTGCCAAGAAAAGGCGCGAATTATATCGGAAAGTACCACTTTTTCGACATACGCGCAATCGTCCTGCCCAAAGGCTAGAACCCCGAGCCGAGTCAAACCTTGGTTATACGATAGTTTCATGTGTGTACAATAGCGTCCCGCCGAGTGCAAACGCGATTTCGGCATAAATAGATTAGAATCTGGTCATTTAAGAAGGTTACTCTGCCAAGAAAAGGCGCGAATTATATCGGAAAGTACCACTTTTTCGACATACGCGCAATCGTCCTGCCCAAAGGCTAGAACCCCGAGCCGAGTCAAACCTTGGTTATACGATAGTTTCATGTGTGTACAATAGCGTCCCGCCGAGTGCAAACGCGATTTCGGCATAAATAGATTAGAATCTGGTCATTTAAGAGAGGTTACTCTGCCAAGAAAAGGCGCGAATTATATCGGAAATACCACTTTTTCGACATACGCGCAATCGTCCTGCCCAAAGGCTAGAACCCCGAGCCGAGTCAAACCTTGGTTATACGATAGTTTCATGTGTGTACAATAGCGTCCCGCCGAGTGCAAACGCGATTTCGGCATAAATAGATTAGAATCTGGTCATTTAAGAGAGGTTACTCTGCCAAGAAAAGGCGCGAATTATATCGGAAATACCACTTTTTCGACATACGCGCAATCGTCCTGCCCAAAGGCTAGAACCCCGAGCCGAGTCAAACCTTGGTTATACGATAGTTTCATGTGTGTACAATAGCGTCCCGCCGAGTGCAAACGCGATTTCGGCATAAATAGATTAGAATCTGGTCATTTAAGAGAGGTTACTCTGCCAAGAAAAGGCGCGAATTATATCGGAAAGTACACTTTTTCGACATACGCGCAATCGTCCTGCCCAAAGGCTAGAACCCCGAGCCGAGTAAACCTTGGTTATACGATAGTTTCATGTGTGTACAATAGCGTCCCGCCGAGTGCAAACGCGATTTCGGCATAAATAGATTAGAATCTGGTCATTTAAGAGAGGTTACTCTGCCAAGAAAAGGCGTGAATTATATCGAAAGTACCACTTTTTCGACATACGCGCAATCGTCCTGCCCAAAGGCTAGAACCCCGAGCCGAGTCAAACCTTGGTTATACGATAGTTTCATGTGTGTACAATAGCGTCCCGCCGAGTGCAAACGCGATTTCGGCATAAATAGATTAGAATCTGGTCATTTAAGACAGGTTACTCTGCCAAGAAAAGGCGCGAATTATATCGGAAATACCACTTTTTCGACATACGCGCAATCGTCCTGCCCAAAGGCTAGAACCCCGAGCCGAGTCAAACCTTGGTTATACGATAGTTTCATGTGTGTACAATAGCGTCCCGCCGAGTGCAAACGCGATTTCGGCATAAATAGATTAGAATCTGGTCATTTAAGGCAGGTTACTCTGCCAAGAAAAGGCGCGAATTATATCGGAAATACCACTTTTTCGACATACGCGCAATCGTCCTGCCCAAAGGCTAGAACCCCGAGTCGAGTCAAACCTTGGTTATACGATATTTTCATGTGTGTACAATAGCGTCCCGCCGAGTGCAAACGCGATTTCGGCATAAATAGATTAGAATCTGGTCATTTAAGAGAGGTTACTCTGCCAAGAAAAGGCGCGAATTATATCGGAAGTACCACTTTTTCGACATACGCGCAATCGTCCTGCCCAAAGGCTAGAACCCCGAGCCGAGTCAAACCTTGGTTATACGATAGTTTCATGTGTGTACAATAGCGTCCCGCCGAGTGCAAACGCGATTTCGGCATAAATAGATTAGAATCTGGTCATTTAAGAGAGGTTACTCTGCCAAGAAAAGGCGCGAATTATATCGGAAATACCACTTTTTCGACATACGCGCAATCGTCCTGCCCAAAGGCTAGAACCCCGAGCCGAGTCAAACCTTGGTTATACGATAGTTTCATGTGTGTACAATAGCGTCCCGCCGAGTGCAAACGCGATTTCGGCATAAATAGATTAGAATCTGGTCATTTAAGAGAGGTTACTCTGCCAAGAAAAGGCGCGAATTATATCGGAAAGTACCACTTTTTCGACATACGCGCAATCGTCCTGCCCAAAGGCTAGAACCCCGAGCCGAGTCAAACCTTGGTTATACGATAGTTTCATGTGTGTACAATAGCGTCCCGCCGAGTGCAAACGCGATTTCGGCATAAATAGATTAGAATCTGGTCATTTAAGAGAGGTTACTCTGCCAAGAAAAGGCGCGAATTATATCGGAAATACCACTTTTTCGACATACGCGCAATCGTCCTGCCCAAAGGCTAGAACCCCGAGCCGAGTCAAACCTTGGTTATACGATAGTTTCATGTGTGTACAATAGCGTCCCGCCGAGTGCAAACGCGATTTCGGCATAAATAGATTAGAATCTGGTCATTTAAGAGAGGTTACTCTGCCAAGAAAAGGCGCGAATTATATCGGAAATACCACTTTTTCGACATACGCGCAATCGTCCTGCCCAAAGGCTAGAACCCCGAGCCGAGTCAAACCTTGGTTATACGATAGTTTCATGTGTGTACAATAGCGTCCCGCCGAGTGCAAACGCGATTTCGGCATAAAAAGATTAGAATCTGGTCATTTAAGGCAGGTTACTCTGCCAAGAAAAGGCGCGAATTATATTGGAAATACCACTTTTTCAACATACGCGCAATCGTCCTGCCCAAAGGCTAAAACCCCGAGTCGCGTCAAACCTTGGTTATACGATAGTTTCTTGTGTTTACAAAAGTGTCCCGCCGAGTGCAAACGCGATTTAGGCATAAAAAGATTAGAATCTGGTCATTTAAGGCAGGTTACTCTGCCAAGAAAAGGCGCGAATTATATTGGAAATACCACTTTTTCAACATACGCGCAATCTGCC